>CM050170.1:94438485-94915985 GCA_027410445.1 Discoglossus pictus | reverse complement strand
CAGCAGGGGATCAAATACTTTCCCCTTCCACTGTATATGTGTACACACTTATATTTAAAATATTATGGTATTTATCATGTAAATGCTATATAGTAAAAACATACATAAAAAAATGTAAAAACGAATTATGTGATATAATATAAAATAACATTGTGACAAAAGAAGTATTATAATAATAAACAACAACTTGTGGCCTCTTACAGGTTTAATATATGCTCTTATGCTGCCTTGAGAATATATTGGACCACCATGGGGTTTACCTCTAGTTGGACAATTATTTAGCTGCCATCTACGAGTAGACATGCCGAGTTTTTCATCCCTTTTTTTAAGGCTAAAAAGGGCCCCCTCGGCTTATACTCGAGTCACTCTCCCCCCGTGTCTCTCTAACCCCCCCCCCCCCCCGTGTCTCTCTAACCCCCCTGTGTCTCTCTAACCCCCCCAGTGTCTCTCTACCCCCCGTGTCTCTTTCCCTCCCCCTACTCATCCTCAACCCCCCTCCTCATTCTAACCCCCCCTCCTCACTTTACCCCTCTAAATACCTCTCCCTTCCCCTCACTTACCTTCATCTGCAGCTTCTCCTCCGCCCTCTGCTCCTTCCTGCTTCGGCACCCGGTATATGCTAATGACGTGGCGAGCATGTGACGTCACGTCATTAGCATATACCGGGTGCCGACGCAGGAAGGAGCGGAGGCCGGAGGAGAAGCTGCAGATGAAGGTAAGTGAGGGGAAAGGGAGAGGGGGAGGTATTTAGAGGGGTAAAGTGAGGAGGGGGGTTTAGGATGAGGAGGGAGGTTGAGGATGAGGAGGGAGGATGAGGAGGGAGGTTGAGGATGAGGAGGGGGGTTGAGGTTGAAGAGGGGGGGGTTTAGGATAGGGGGTTGAGGATGAGAATGGGGGGGTTGAGGATGAGGATGAGGGGGTTGAGGATGGGGGGTTGAGGAGGAGGGTTGAGGAGAGAGGTTGAGGAGGGGGTTTAGGATGAGGAGGGGGGTTGAGGAGGGAGGGTGAGGAGGGAGGTTGAGGATGAGGAGGGAGGTTGACACAGGGAAGGGAGAGGGGGAGAGACACAGGGAAGGGAGAGGGGTGAAGAGACACAGGGGAGGGAGAGGGGAGAAGATACACAGGGGAGAGAGAGGGGGGACACAAGAAAAGGGCACACAAAAGGGGGACACAGAGGGCACAAGAGGGACACAGAGGGCAGCACATTTCCCACCCTCGGCTTATACTCAAGTCACTAATTTTTCCCAGTATTTTGTGGTAGAATATGTGCCTCGGCTTATACTCGGGTCGGCTTATACTCGAGTATATACGGTACTTGTAAGCTACACTACGAAGTAAAGAGAAGTTTTGATCAATACTGGATATGTCCATTTAAAAAATGTATTTTTATGTGCCATTTTTCACTTTCTGGCCGAAAGGTCTTTATTTTCCCATACATAAGATTTTACTTTTTTCTGAAACTAGGCACTGTTAATTATTAGTGCTTATATTTTTCTTGTATTCACTATGACTTTAGAGATTCAGCCCATATATTACATATCACCGTACTGTGGATAAGCACCAGTTTATTCTAAAAGCCTATAATATTCATTCAGCACTTATGAGAGTTGTGCTTGATTTCTAGAATTAAAACGTCTCTCTCTATTTATAATATCACTCTGTACTTTTCATTAAGTTGTGATTTAATACCACAACTCAATTTGTTCTATATGCACAGAAATTAAAGTTAACACAGTTTCAAGTTGCGACCTATCACAAATATTCACAGTCTGGTATTCACTTTGAGTTTATATTCAATAACTTTATGATATTACGATTCACCAATGCCCCTTTGGTTATGAGCCTATGTTCATTCTTAGGCTTATGACTTCGAGTCTGGGAACTTTAGCATGGCATTATATGGCACTTTGAGCACTGTTTACTATTAATTATTGAAATGTATCACAAATAGTATATACTAGGAAATTGCCCGTCAAAAATGACAGGAGTAAAATTGTAAGCCTGGCAATGCTGTTTGCCACACAATGCAAGGATATGGCCCCTCTGAACCCCTTCGGCACTCATCGCGAGCCTAGCGCACGCTCATTGCGAACCCCCCCGCCCCCGATATTTTAGGGGTCTTGCGATGACTGTCTACCTTGGGTTAAGAGTTAGAGGGGGGGGGGAGAGCCTCGCAATGTGTGGCAAACACCATTGCCAGGCATCCAATTTTATTGCCATCATTTTAGACGGGCGAGTCACTAGTTAATATATAATGACTAGGAAATTGTAAGCCTGGCAATGCTATTTGGCTCTGCGGCGCTCATTGTGAGCTCCAAGCCCCCCCTCCAACCCGTGTAGTGCAAACATACTCATAGGCTGTGAGCATTGCAGCCTAAGTCCCGCATGCCTCAACTGCTCGTTTTGTGAGGCTCGCAGTGCAATGAGAGCCTTTGGCGCTCATTGCAGCCTAAGTCCTGCATGCCTCGCGTCAACGGCTCGCCTCACTTTGCAAAACTCGTGGTATCAGTCATCAATGGCTCGCCACGTGAGGCTCGCAGTCGACTGCTAGCTTGCTTCGCAAGGCTCGTAGTTGCAGGGCCGCATTGCGAGTGTGTATTTTTTATCAGAGCCGCTTTTGCGCTGATTGTAAGGTCCGCGCTGATCTCCTTTTGGCGCTCATTGCGCCCCTCTCCCCAGGTGTACTTTGGGTCCTCTGAGCACCGTTGGCACTCCTTGTGAGGCGAACGGAGAAGGCCTTTGTCGTTTATTTCGATCCTGTGGTGTGGTGTTTTTTTTCTTCTGTATATGTATTTTTAATGATAATTAATTAGTAAAATTATAAATTAATATACTTTACATAATTGTAATTAATATATGCAGCAATGTGCTGAAGAGCTAACAATCTGTTTTGATGTTCCTGCAGCATACAATGTAGAAGCAATGTGTGCAGTGTAAATAGGCTGCGTGCGCAAGGGCAAACCATTTGTTTAGCTGTGTAGTTCTGCATTTTGTAAGTTAGTGTTGTAAAATGGCAGCGATTGTGTATGTGGTATGCGGGTGTGGATGATTTTGCATCCTTGCTAATAGTGTATTTTGTACCTCGTATGGGTTTGAGTAAAAGTCGTACGTGCCTGGTGGTGTTTTGCGGGATTAGGGGTCGTGTAGCCTCATTTTCATTTTTTTTTGCCCGCCATTTTTTTTCTCGCTTAACCGATTTTCAAGTTCTAAAACTCCTTAAATTTGACTTTAATTTGGGGGCAACCTCACTGGAAGATGTCGTGGCTGTACCCCACCATGCTGTGTGTGTGTTTATTTATTTATTTTTGGGAGGGGGTATTTTCAAGTGTTTTTGTTGTTTGTGGATGTCCGCGTCTCGGCCGTTAATTTCGTATTTTTGCGAGGTCGTAATTATTTTTTCTAAGTCCCGCGGCTTGTATTTTTTTGTGTAAGTCCGTATTTTCTCATTGCGCGTTATTGGATTTTTTTTGTAAGTCCTGTGTTGTAGATGATTCTTTTCAAAGTCCCGCTTCTCTGGTTTATTTTTAACTGCGAGTGAGGCGCCGTAGAACCTCACCTTCGGCTCATTGCAGCCGACGTTGGAGCTTCCACCTTCTGCAAACGCGACCCTCACAAGCTTGCAAAGCGTGATGACGACTTGCAGTTTGACAACTATAATATGTGATTGCATGACCAACATCGCAACGGGACCAAAACTGACAACTATATATGTGATGTAACTGAATGAGGGACTATCTTATCCAGTATAAGCATTCCTCATATGCCCACTTTTGAGGCTTTTAAATGCTGTGTTTTCTTTATGCAATTGTATTTTTATAACATTAATAAAGTATCCCTTTCCCGTTTTCTTATATTCTAATTCAACTAAGCTGAAATGTAGGCCAAGCTAAATAAGTAAAAGACAATGCATCTGATTATGATACAATTGGAGGAAGAAAAAAACAATAAGAGACACTGAAAAATGGATTACCCCTATAAGGAAGCAAATGAACAACAACAATTTTGATTAAAATATTTAAAATGTTTTTGGGGTGAATTTGGGTTTTATTTTCTTAATTACTCTGAAAATAGCTTTTCTTACAGCGCTCCTTTTTTGCCTAAAAGGATCCCTTTAACTTGATTCATAACTGGGGACTTCTTTATTGCCATAATACATGGTTTTTATACAGGAAATAAATGAAATTCAAGTAAATATATAGCATGGTATGAAACACAACAGTTTACTAAAAACAGAGATTTTAGTCACTAATATACATGTTATCACATTATCCGATGATCAATGATCCTTGACTGTGCTAGCAAATGAACAACTGCTTGATGCTTATGGCAATCAGAAAGTACAGCAGAAATGCCTGTGTTGGGTTCCTACCCCTACAATAAACTTTAGGATTCATGGGAATGGCTCTACACTAATATTCACAAGCTGACCAATTCTACTTCCATTGGATGACCAGTACATGTAAGCATGTTTACACCATATAATGCTGGCCATATGGACTCTGGGTGAAGACAGGGTACACTTAACCTTCTAGCTCCCGTAGCTTATCTAGTTGATACATATGTACAGTGCCTTGCAAAAGTATTCACCCCCCTTGACTTTTTACCTATTTTGTTACATTACAGCCTTAAGTTCAATGTTTAGTTAATTTGAATTTTATGTGATGGATCAGTTAATGAAGTGAAATGAGAAAAATATATACATAAAACTATTTTTTAGAAATAGAAAACAGAAAATTGGCATGTGCGTATGTATTCACCCCCTTTGTTATGAAGCCCATAAAAAGCTCTGGTGTAACCAATTACCTTCAGAAGTCACATAATTAGTGAAATGATGTCCAGCTGTGTGCAATCTAAGTGTCACATGATCTGTCATTACATATACACAACTTGTTTTAAAGGCCCCAGAGGCTGCAACACTTAAGCAAGAGGCACCACTAACAAAACACTGCGATGAAGACCAAGGAACTCTCTAAACAAGTAAGGGACAACGTTGTTGAGAAATACAAGTCAGGGTTAGGTTATAAAAAAATATCCAAATATTTGATTATGCCCAGGAGCACCATCAAATCTATCATAACCAAATGGAAAGAACATGGCACAACAGCAAACCTACCAAGAGACAGCCGCCCACCAAAACTTACGGACCGGGCAAGGAGGGCATTAATCAGAGAGGCAGCACAGAGACCTAAGTTAACCAACTTGAAGGAGCTGGAGCAGTTTTGCAAGGAGAAATGGGCAAAAGTCCCAGTGGTAAGATGTGGCAAGTTCATAGAGACTTATCCAAAGCTACTTGGAGCTGTGATTGCCGCAAAAGGTGGCTCTACAAAGTATTGACTTTAGGGGGTGAATAGTTATGCACATTGACTTTTTCTGTTATTGTGTCCTAATTGTTGTTTGCTTTACAATAAAGAAACAAAGTTGTGGGCATGTTCTGTAAATGAAATTATGCAAATCCTCAGACAATACATGTTAATTCCAGGTTGTGAGTCAACAAAACATGAAAAATGTCAAGGGGGGTGAATGATTTTGCAAGGCACTGTATATCTGGATGATATATCCATCAATAGTCATTCCTAGACATTGGAACAAACTTTTAGACACAATCAGGCTAGCGGGGCTGATCATCCGACTTCAGAAATGTCAGTTCATCTGAGGGGCATGGGGTAGGAAGTGGGAAAATCAAGTCAGAGACCACTATGATCAAGACTATAGCTAACTGGCCCACCCTCCATGACAATCTTCTAATCATTGTGCAAACTAAGGGATACAGGAATTGCAGTAAATATCTGCTCATGGATTGAGAGCTGGCTAAAAGACAGGAAGCAAAGGGTTGTTGTAAATGGAACATACTCCGATTGGACTAATGTGGTAAGTGGGGTTCCTCAGGGTTCAGTATTAGGTCCTCTCCTTTTTAACATATTCATTAATGACTTAGAAGTGGGACTGGAAAGTAGTGTCTCCATTTTTGCTGATGACACAAAGTTGTGCAAGGCAATTAAATCAGACAATTATGTGCTTTCCCTTCAAAAGGTATTTACATAAAATTGAAGAATGGGCATCTAAATGGCAGGTGAGATTTAATATGAATAAATGTAAAGTTATGCATTGGGGAAGGAAAAATAGCCACGCAATTTATAATCTTAATGGAGCAAATATAGGGGTATCAGATATTGAAAGGGATTTGAGAGTGCTTGTGGACAACCACCTAGGTAACAGTGCTCAATGCCAAGCAGCAGCTGCAAAGGCAAATAACATATTAGCATGTATTAGGAACGGTATAAAAGCAAGGGAAGCAAATGTAATTCTCCCACTATACAAATCCCTAGTACACCCTCATTTGGAATATGGAGTACAATTTTGGGCACCACTTCATACAAAAGACATTTTAGAGCTGGAAAAGGTACAGAGGAGGGCAACAAAACTAATAAGGGGAATGGAGGGGCTAATTTATGAAGAAAGACTAATTAAATTAAGCATATTTTCTCTAGAAAAAAGGAGTCTAAGAGGAGATATGATTACATTATATAAATACATCCAGGGTCAGTATAAAGAATTGTCAAGCAAGCTTTTTGTGCCAAGAAGTTTTCAACTGACAAGAGGATATCCTTTGAGGTTAGAAGTAAAAAGATTCCACCTTAAAGAAAGAAAAGGGTTCTTCTCAGTAAGGGTGGTTAATCTGTGGAATTCTATACCAGAGGAGGTGTTGACAGCGGATTTGATAAATAACTTTAAAAGGGGACTGGATTTATTTCTAATTAAGAAGGGAATTCAGGGTTATCCTGGATAATTAGACAGTGTGTGTTGATCCAGGAGGAAATCCAATCGCCAGTATCTGGGTTCAGGAAGGAATTTTTTTTTCCCTTTGTGACGATTGGCTAAGTTTCACTTGGGTTTTTTTCTGTTTGCCTTCCTCTGGATTAATTAATAATTTAAAAAAAAAATAGTTGATTCATAAATACCTATTAACAACTAATTAATTAATAACTAATCCTCATATTGCAGATCAGAGGAGATCTTAAAAGGTTGAACTTTATGGACTGAAAATCTTTTTTCAACCTTAATTACTATGTAACTATTGTAAAGTTATATTTTGCACCTATGAAATCTTTAAAGGTATATGTAAGTTTCCTGGGTTTCAAATGTTTGGTAAAAAACAGGCAGTGATGATCAGAAAAAGATGGAACTAAATCTAGATAAGGAGTTTGACCTTTTAAAGGAAGTACCTGGTGTTGTATTGCATAACATAGTTGGGTGGGGTCTGAATTTAAAACTGAATCAGATCACAAGGATATATAGAGAAAGATGCTACATATCCCAGGCTGCTTTGCAACACAGTAACCCTAGAGTTTAAAAAAAAAAAAAAAAACGAAGTTACTAAAAATTACAAACTGTGTATTATTGTTTGCCATTTACTCACCTGTATTGATATTTAATGTATTCTCCTCCGACGGCTGGTGACCCCTCACATACGGCTCTTCTCCTCGTTCAATCATTGATACGATTGTTGGTTTCACACAAACACTTACTGTATATGAACAATGAATGTAATTAAACACACACCAAGACATGTTTTGTATTAACTGATATGTCAGGAAATATTCTCACCTACACACATGAGGTTCAGGTAATTCTCAATCATCACATTCTTATAAAGCTCCTTGTCTTCCTCTGTTAAACATTCCCATTCCTCCTTGGAGAAGTGAACTGCAACTTCATCAAACTCAAACTGCCCCTAGAAATAGTAAATACTTTAGATGAAGACATTTTCCAAATTGCCAAAGTAGAACCTCTGTAATTTAAATTTGTGTATAGAGGACAAAGAAGCACAAAGGCAGTAGGCAAATAACATACAAACTTTATAAAACTTACAATATATATATATATATATATATATATATATATATATATATACATATATATATATATATATATATATATATATATATATATATATACATATATATATATACATATATATATACATATATATATATATATATATATATACATATATATACATATATATACATATATATATATATATATATATATACATACATATATATATATATATACATATATATATATATATATATATATATATATATATATATATATATACATATATACATATATACATATATATATATATATATATATATATATATATATATATAAACATAAAATGTAAGAGGAGCTTTTCATTCTACCTATTCTCTGAACTACACATATAACTTCTGAACAATCAGAGGACAGGAAAACTCCTCCTGCATTCTACATACACAGTCAGTCACATTATTATGACCTCTAGCTAATATTTCAGTCAATACCAAGAAAACATCCCCCAGAACATAACACTGCCGCCACCAGCTTGTGTTGCACAGTGTTTGTTCTCTGAGGTTTTGCACCTGACACGTCAACATCCGTCCAGTCAATGGAGCAGAAAACATGACTCATGGGAGAAGGCAACCCTTTGCCAAGCAGAAGAGGACCAACTTTGGTACTGTTGTGCCAACTGAAGCCGTGTCTGACAATGAACCCTCCTCAGCATGGGTGCAGTGACCAGCTGTTTTCCCCGGAGCCCCATATGCACCAGGGCTCGCTGTACTGTCATTTTAGACAAGCGTCTGGTAGCCCCCTGGTTCGTTTGGATGGTGAGTTGCTCAACTGTAGCATGTTGGTTGGCCCTCACACACCTTCACAGGTGACGTTTACCTCTGGCATCAGTGGCGCTCTCCAGATTCCATACTGTTTATTCGCAATGGTGCCATTTGTCCAGTCACGGTACACTTTAACTGCAGCAGCACGCAAACAGTTCGCAAACTGCGCTGTTTGAGAAATACTGCCACCCCTGGCCCGCAAACCATGGATCAACCCCTTTTCAAAGTCAGATAATAGCACATTTTACCCATTAAAGCGCTGGTTGATATGTTTGCAAAATGCCTACATGTCACCTTTTATACCCACAAAGCCAGCTCACGACACATATTTCATTGGCTAAGTGCTGCTGACGTCAGAAGTAAAAGTAGGTGGTCAGAAAATGTGACCCGACCCTATATATTAAAATTATATCTCTGTAATCTTTAAATGCAATCTGTGCCCATCTATAATGATTTACATTTTTTTAACCTAATTTTTTCCTTGTTATTCTAAGTGACTTTCTTATGGAAGTCTATGAAAGAGTAACTTTTTATTTTATAGTTCTTATTGTTGCATATACAGTTTTCCTTGTAAATAGTTTAATTGGTTTGGGCATACATGATAAATACTGTTCCATCAGAATCGTATATATATATAAAATGAGGGACCCAGATATCCTTATCAAAGGATTAAAATGAAATAAAGGGATTTCATAACATGGTTTTTATTATTTTTGTAAAAACCCGCCACGGTAATAACCTCTGAAAAAGACAATAGGTAAACCAATAGGATAGATTACATATTATCACTGATTAAACACCAGATGTATATTAGCTGCTTATAAGCAATTGGAATTTATAAAGTTCTGCTTTATAATCCACAATAATGGCAGCTAACATTAAATCTGATCTATGCTCAGTCTTTGTTTCTTTAGAATGAATATGCCAAGTCAGTCTGTCTCTTCAAAATATTAAGTTGCCACTCAGTTTCCTATCTCTGACAAAGGCACACTAGCAAAATGTAACTAAATGTCTCAATATTGTCAATAGAATTTATTAATGTCAACTTTCACGATATTCAATAATAGTAGCTATCATTCAATATGGTGTATGCTCCATCTTTTCCTCGTATATACAGTCAGGTCCATAAATATTGGGACATCGACATAATTCTAATCTTTTTGGCTTTATACACCACCACAATGGATTTGAAATGAAACGAACAAGATGTGCCTGAACTGCAGACTTTCAGCCTTAATTTGAGGGTATTTACATCCAAATCAGGTGAACGGTGTAGGAATTACAACAGTTTGTATATGTGCCTCCCACTTTTTAAGGGACCAAAAGTAATGGGACAGATTAACAGTCATAAAACAAACTTTCACTTTTTAATACTTGGTTGCAAATCCTTTGCAGTCAATTACAGCCTGAAGTCTTGAACGCATAGACATCACCAGACGCTGGGTTGCATCCCTAGTGATGCTCTGCCAGACCTCTATTGCAACTGTCTTCAGTTCCTGCTTGTTCTTGGGGCATTTTCCCTTCAGTTTTGTCTTCAGCAAGTGAAATGCATGCTCAATCGGATTCAGATCAGGTGATTACCTTGGCCATTACACAATATTCCACTTCTTTCCCTTAAAAAAACTCTTTGGTTGCTTTTGCAGTAAGCTTCGGGTCATTGTCCATCTGCACTGTGAAGCGCCGTCCAATGAGTTCTGAAGCATTTGGCTGAATATGAGCAGATAATATTGCCCGAAACACTTCAGAATTCATCCTGCTGCTTTTGTCAGCAGTCACATCATCAATAAATACAAGAAAACCAGATCCATTGGCAGCCATACATGCCCACGCCATGACACTACCACCACCATGCTTCACTGATGAGGTGGTATGCTTTGGATCATGAGCAGTTCTTTTCCGTCTCCATACTCTTCTCTTCCCATCACTCTGGTACAAGTTGATCTTAGTCTCATCTGTCCATAGGATGTTGTTCCAGAACTGTGAAGGATTTTTTAGGTGTTGTTTGGAAAACTCTAATCTGGCCTTCCTGTTTTTGAGGCTCACCAATGGTTTACATCTTGTGGTGAACCCTCTGTATTTACTCTGGTGAAGTCTTCTCTTGATTGTTGACTTCGTCACACATACACCTACCTCCTGGAGAGTGTTCTTGATCTGGCCAGCTGTTGTGAAGGGTGCTTTCTTCACCAGGGAAATAATTCTTCGGTCATCCACCACAGTTGTTTTCCGTGGTCTTGCGGGTCTTTTGGTGTTGCTGAGCTCACCGGTGCGTTCTTTCTTTTTAAGGATGTTCCAAACAGTTGATTTGGCCACACCTAATGTTTTTTGCTATCTCTCTGATGGGTTTGTTTTGTTTTTTTCAGCCTAATGATGGCTTGCTTCACTGATAGTGACAGCTCTTTGGATCTCATATTGAGAGTTAACAGCAACACTTGAAATGAACACTGGAGCTTGTATCTGCTCTTTGTAAATGGGATAATGAGGGAATAACACACACCTGGCCATGGAACAGCTGAGCAGCCAATTGTCCCATTACTTTTGGTCCCTTAAAAAGTGGGAGGCACATATACAAACTGTTGTAATTCCTACACCGTTCACCTGATTTGGATGTAAATACCCTCAAATTAAAGCTGATAGTCTGCAGTTAAAGCACATCTTGTTAGTTTCATTTCAAATCCATTGTGGTGGTGTATAGAGCCAAAAAGTTTAGAATTGTGTCAATGTCCCAATAATTATGGACCTGACTGTATACTGTGAAGAGCCCACAAAGTGGGTCTATTTAGCTACAGACAATCCCTGCTTTTGGCCACCGGAATTCCCCTCTAAATGGGCGATCTTCATTGAAGGAATGGGCTGCTTGGTATCCAGGTAACGGATCAGGAACATGTATATGTGCTTTAGCTCAGGAAAATACAAAAAGCCTTCCCGTTAAATGAAACACACCATCCTCTGTGAGTTCCAAGTAACATCAACCTTTATTTCTTACAGCAGTCTATTCCATTTTTCATGTGGGTGGGAGGACTTATTCAAAATCCCCTCGCAGATCAGGATCAACCAGTAAGAGAACGGCAGCTGGGGGTATGGGCAGACTTAGATGATTAGAGCCAATCAGGGGCAGATGGATATGGGGGCTTGGCTTGTTCTCCCGGGGTGGGTCTAGGGGAGGTACTTCCCAGTGGAGGGAACCAATTTGCGACAACCACAAAGAAAATTAGTGCCCTGCCATGGCAACAAGATGTCCCTATTGGGCACACGTGTAACTGTTCCTAGCTCAGCAGTGATTCGACAAATGGCTAGTAACTTCCCCGTCATAAATGATGGTACGATATGTTATGTTCAATTGTCTGTGCAGTCTCTCTCTGTGCACCCTCTGTCTCTCCCTGCAGGCTCTGTCTCTTCCCCTCTTCCCTTCTTCTCCCTCGCTCGCTCTTCTCTCTCAGCACCCTCTCCCTCTCTGTGCGCCCTCCCTGCGCCCTCTCGCTCTCTGTGCGCCCTCTAGCTCTCTCAATGTGCTGTGTCTCTCTCTGTGCCCTCTCTCTGAACTATGTATGCTCTGTCTCTCTCCCTTCCCCTCTCTATCCCTCTCAATCATCCCCTCTTTCTCTCTATCTCCCTCCCTCTCTCTCGGCCTCATTCCCTCTCTCCCCATCCTCCCCATCCTTCGCCCTCTGCCACCCTCACTCGCTCTCTATCCCCCTCCCTCTCTCTCACCTTCCCTCTCTCTATCCCACTACCTCCCTCCCATCATCTCTCTGCCTCACTCCCTCTCTCCCCATCCTTTAAATGCAATTTTCTCCTTGTAGATCTCTGTAACTTCCTTACCTGCCCATTGTGACTAAATATCATCTTTGGGTTTTCAGTCCAGGTCTTCTCAGTCATGGGCATCCTCTCCATGTTCATCATTAGGACGTTAGATTATCTAAGACTTGTCTCTTATGAGGTGTTTGATAGAGATTCTGTTCTGCAATGAGAGATAGATGTGATAGATGAGTGACTGTCAATGTGTTTTGTGTCAATGTCACTTAGCAGTGATAGGGAAAGTGGGACATTTCTGGCAGTCACCCTGCAACAGGAGACACAGTACTAATGTACAACAGTACTAATGGTAATCAAATCAGTTTAAAAGGGCACACTCTCCAAAGATAGCAGAAAAAACATCAGCTCAGTAGAGAAAATTGTATATAAAAGTAAAAAAAAAAAAATTAGCATTCATTTTATTACATTATATAAAAAATGTAGCAGTTTATTAAGTTTAGTTACTCCAAATACAATAGAAATGATGAGCTCACAGTTGCCCTGTAAGCAGCTACATCAAGTCCTGACGAATACCGGACATGAGCAACTAAACAAGAATTATCTGATCCACATATGTTGTACTCTGGATCTGGTTATTTCCTGCATGTGGGATAGGTACAAAAGTCTGCAGGGGCTGGATGGGTCAGCATATTCTGCACAGTATGAGTCATGAGCAGAGGGAGCCGGTATAGGGTGAGTAAATGGACATGAGTGGGGCAAGGGGAATAGCTGGGAGTGGTGAAACTGATCAGGAAGATGCTGCAGTGTACAGCAAGATACAAAGCAAAGGGGAATCACGGTAAGTCAGGACTGCCCGCCTGCGAAAGACAGGAAATCAAAGTAAGGCAGGACAAAGAGCCTGGAGGGACACACGCATCAGAGCAAGACAGGACACACAGCCCGAGAGATACAGGGAATCAGAGCAAGACAGGACACACAGCCCATGAGATACAGGGAATCAGAGCAAGACAGGACACACAGCCCAGGAGATACAGGGAATCAGAGCAAGACAGGACACACAGCCCAGGAGATACAGGGAATCAGAGCAAGACAGGACACACAGCCCAGGAGATACAGGGAATCAGAGCAAGACAGGACACACACCCCGGGAGATACAGGGAATCAGAGCAAGACAGGACACACACCCCGGGAGATACAGGGAATCAGAGCAAGACAGGACACACAGCCCGGGAGATACAGGGAATCAGAGCGAGACAGGACACACAGCCCGGGAGATACAAGGAATCAGAGCAAGACAGGACACACAGCCCGGGAGATACATGGAATCAGAGCAAGACAGGACACACAGCCCGGGAGATACATGGAATCAGAGCAAGACAGGACACACAGCCCGGCAGATACAGGGAATCAGAGCAAGACAGGACACACACCCCGGCAGATACAGGGAATCAGAGCAAGACATGACACACACCCCGGGAGATACAGGGAATCAGAGCAAGACAGGACACACACCCCGGGAGATACAGGGAATCAGAGCAAGACAGGACACACAGCCCGGGGGATACAGGGAATCAGAGCAAGACAGGACACACAGCTCAGGAGATACAGGGAATCAGAGCAAGATAGGACACACAGCTTGGGAGATACAGGGAATCAGAGCAAGAGAGGACACACAGCCCGGGAGATACAGGAAATCAGAGCAAGACAGGACACACAGCCCGGGAGATACAGGGAATCAGAGCAAGACTGGACACACAGCTCAGGAGATACAGGGAATAAGAGCAAGACAGGACACACAGCCCAGGAGATACAGGGAATCAAAGCAAGGCAGGACACACAGCCCAGGTTAGACAGGGAATCAGAGCAAGACAGGACTCACAGCCCAGGAGATACAGGGAATGATACAGGGAATAAGAGCAAGACAGGACACACAGCCCAGGAGATACAGGGAATCAAAGCAAGGAAGGACACACAGCCCAGGATAGACAGGGAATCAGAGCAAGACAGGACTCACAGCCCAGGAGATACAGGGAATCAACGCAAGGGAGGACTCACAGCCCAGGAGATACAGGGTGTCACAACCTACTATGATGATGGGAGCTAGAGTATCCTAGTACTCTTATTCCCAGTAGGTTTAGACCTAAGTTTGGGTGACTCTAGACCTATGGACAGTCTTTGTTGGTACAAAGGCATAAGTCCCAGCTTGCTTTGGTAGTGTACCTGGGAGCACCTTGGTAGGGAGTCAGAGCGAGCTCCTCTACAAGCATATGCCTCTGGGTCAATAAGACATGCTTAGTCAAAGTATGAAAATTAAGAACCCTTTATTTTGGAAACACACAGTATTTAAACAACTCACAAAACCAGTACAGTGAGTGGCTACCCTTTTGTCCAACCCTCATCTTCCTCTTGGCCAATGGGGTAATCTCCAGAGTAACTTGATTACCTCTGGCCAATGGACTAGAGGTAAGCTCTGGGAACTTCCAGACCCCTCCCATGGGCCGCCCACTAGGTGTGGCCACCTAATTTACTTGGTCTCTGGCTCTCAAGGGAGCAACATCTATGTGCTCCTGTACTATGACCCTGATATTGGGCTGAAGACCTCATGGGGTTAAGGTGCCTCAATGTCTGTACAGACCCCTTTGTTCTGGCCTTGCTATCACTTCAAGTGTTTACTTTAGGTGATAGCTGGAAGGCAGATGGGTGATCTACTCAGGTTACTATCTGTATCAGACCCAATATGGATGACTGCACACAACATGGCTCCCACATTACAATACAATATATTTACAGATAATACCACTACAACATTATAACAGTGGCTCTGGGAGCCCAAAACCTTCTGTTCAATAACATGTGGCAGATAACAATTCCAAATCCAAGATGGCTCCTGGCTGATTCATGACACAGGGAATCAGAGCAAGTCAGGCCTCACAGCCCAGGAGATACAGGGAATCAGAGCAAGTCAGATCTCACAGCCCAGGAGATAAGGGAATCAGAGCAAGCCAGGACTCACAGCCCAGGAGATAAGGGAATCAGAGCAAGACAGGACACACAGCCCAGGAGATACATGAAATAAGAGCAAGGCGGGACACACAGCCCAGGAGATACAGGGAATCAGAGCAAGGCAGGACACACAGCCAAGGAGATACAGGGATTCAGAGCAAGACAGGACTCACAGCCCAGAAGATACAGGGAATCAAAGCAAGGCAGGACACACAGCCCAGGATAGACAGGGAATCAGAGCAAGTCAGGACTCCCAGCCCAGGGGATACAGGGATTCAGAGCAAGACCGGACACAGCCAGGAGAGACATGGAATCAGAGCAAGGCAGGAAACACAGCCCAGGGGATACAGGGAAACAGAGCAAGACAGGACACACAGCCAGGGAGATACAGAGAATCAGAGCAAGACAGTATACGCAGCTCAGGAGATACAGGGAATCAGAGCAAGTCAGGACTCACAGCCAGGAGATACAGGGAATCACAGCAAGACAGGACTCACAGCCCAGGAGATAAGGGAATCAGAGCAAGTCAGGACTCGCTGCCCAGAAGACACAGGGAATCAGACTAAGGCAGGACACACAGCCCAGGAGAGACAGGGAATCAGAGCAAAGACGGAGACAAAGCACAAGAGATGCAAACATATATAATATTTACAAAAGATTAATGTGCCGTTAATAATAAATAATGAACATTTAAATAATCTAATGGAACACATTTGCAGAGTATACACATTGTATATAAAGCAAAATGTCTATGTATAAGGAATAAAGTAAATGTGAGGACAGCTACAAACCTATCAGTCCACGGATGTTGATAAAAAGACAGAAATGGAAAATGTCACTTACTAGATAAAATGCAATATATATGTTATCTACTCTAATGAAAATTAAAAACTGATATTATCATAAAACACAGAGATGTATATATACAGACAGGTCCATAAATATTGGGACATCGACATAATTCTAATCTTTTTGGCTCTATACACCACCACAATGGATTTGAAATGAAACAAACAAGATGTGCTTTAACTGCAGACTTTCAGCTTTAATTTGAGGGTATTTACATCCAAATCAGGTGAACGGTGTAGGAATTACAATAGTTTGTATATGTGCCTCCGACTTTTTAAGGGACCAAAAGTAATGGGACAGATTAACAGTCATAAAACAAACTTTCACTTTTTAATACTTGGTTGCAAATCCTTTGCAGTCAATTACAGCCTGAAGTCTGGAACGCATAGACATCACCAGACGCTGGGTTTCATCCCTGGTGATGCTCTGCCAGACCTCTATTGCAACTGTCTTCAGTTCCTGCTTGTTCTTGGGGCATTTTCCCTTCAGTTTTGTCTTCAGCAAGTGAAATGCATGCTCAATCGGATTCAGATCAGGTGATTGACTTGGCCATTGCATAAAATTCCACTTCTTTCCCTTAAAAAACTCTTTGGTTGCTTTTGCAGTATGCTTCGTGTCATTGTCCATCTGCACTGTGAAGCGCCGTCCAATGAGTTCTGAAGCATTTGGCTGAATATGAGCAGATAATATTGCCCGAAACACTTCAGAATTCATCCTGCTGCTTTTGTCAGCAGTCACATCAACAATAAATACAAGAGAACCAGTTCCATTGGCAGCCATACATGCCCACGCCATGACACTACCACCACCATGCTTCACTGATGAGGTGGTATGCTTTGGATCATGAGCAGTTCCTTTCTGTCTCCATACTCTTCTCTTCCCATCACTCTGGTACAAGTTGATCTTAGTCTCATCTGTCCATAGGATGTTGTTCCAGAACTGTGAAGGCTTTTTTAGGTGTTGTTTGGAAAACTCTAATCTGGCCTTCCTGTTTTTTGAGGCTCACCAATGGTTTACATCTTGTGGTGAACCCTCTGTATTTACTCTGGTGAAGTCTTCTCTTGATTGTTAACTTTGACACACATACACCTACCTCCTGGAGAGTGTTCTTGATCTGGCCAACTGTTGTGAAGGGCGTTTTCTTCACCAGGGAAATAATTATTCGGTCATCCACCACAGTTGTTTTCCGTGGTCTTCCGGGTCTTTTGGTGTTGCTGAGCTCACTGGTGCGTTCTTTCTTTTTAAGTATGTTCCAAACAGTTGATTTGGCCGAACCTAATGTTTTTACTATCTCTCTGATGGGTTTGTTTTGTTTTTTCAGCCTAATGATGGCTTGCTTCACTGATAGTGACAGCTCTTTGGATCTCATATTGAGAGTTAACAGCAACAAATGCAAATAGCACACTTGAAATGAACACTGGAGCTTGTATCTGCTCTTTGTAAATGGGATAATGAGAGAATTACACACACCTGGCCATGGAACAGCTGAGCAGCCAATTGTCCCATTACTTTTGGTCCCTTAAAAAGTGGGAGGCACATATACAAACTATTGTAATTCCTACACCGTTCACCTGATTTGGATGTAAATACCCTCAAATTAAAGCTGAAAGTCTGCAGTTAAAGCACATCTTGTTGGTTTCATTTCAAATCCATTGTGGTGGTGTATAGAGCCAAAAAGTTTAGAATTGTGTCGATGTCCCAATATTTATGAACCTGACTGTATATGTATACATATAACTATGCATCTTCCATATGCTATATGATATTGGTGTCTCAATATAAACTAGTGAAGCTGATACCATATACAGTTAACCGTCATCCACAAGGATTGTTAGATGCAGGATGAATATTGTTTCTGGTTGCTTGAGAGTCGCTATTAAAAGACGGCCTAGATTAGCTGCACATAGGATGCTCTGCTAAGTATATTGTCAGTGAGGGCTGTTCTAGCAGCAGCAGCTCTCACTCCTCACACGTTCGGCTGGAGGGTGTAGGCTGAGTCGTGGGAATGTAACCCCAATACTGAACTGGCTCAGTCACTCATGCCTGTTTGCTTCCAAGGAACACTGAATTGCAATCTAGGTGCCTGTAAGCATTTTGTGACATGACAACCTGGCTCCTGGCATTTGTTGAGTTCTGTAACATTACATTTTTATTTAAAGTACATTATTCAATTAATTTCTGGTTGCTTAAGAATGTTTTGGTTACTTGAGTTGTGGTCAACCGTGAGTCTACTGTGTATATATATATATATATATATATATATATATATATATATACTAGCGACTTGCCCGTCAACAATGACAGGTTTAAAATTGTAAGGCAGGCAATGCTGTTTGCCACACAATGTGAGGCTTTTGCTCCTTTGAGCACCTCCGGCGCTCATTGCGAGCCCCGCGCTGAATGCTCATTACAAGCCTTTCCTCCCGTATACTGTACCGGACGCTCATAGCAGGTTTTGTTAACCTGCAAGTTTTGTGCTTGGGAATGCCATGTGTCTGCTTGCACCATCTCCCCCCTGTCCCTTCCCTGTGTGTTTCTCTTCTGTGTGTCTGCTGAATGTTTGTGTGTTACGCGCTGAATGCCGTTTGTTTCATTTTTTAGTCCTGCATGCCTGGTGTTGCTGGTGTTACTGTCTTTGTCGTCCCGCACGTCAGGCTTTGCTCAGCCTCGTTTTCATTCAGTTTCTGAATTTTTTACGTTCTTTATCCGGCATTTTTTTCCTCGCTTCCTGGCTGTCTCCCTGTGCTGTGAGTGAGTGTGTTATTATATTTGTTAATTTTATTTTAGGGTTTTTAGATTTACACGCTTTGTTCGCAGTTGCGACCCTCACAATGCAGCGCAAATGTGATGCTCATCCAGCGTAAGTATATATATATATATATATATATATATATATATATACACACACACTGTATATTACAAAGTGACAGCTAAAGCCTCCCCTCAACACTATATACAAATATATATACACAAATACACTCTAAATGTAAACATACATAGATGCACCTCCCTCCATACTCATAGGCAGATAACAGAGAAAGATAGATAGATAGATAGATAGATAGATAGATAGATAGATAGATAGATAGATAGATAGATAGATAGATTAATCCAAAGTATATATAAGCACAAAGTAAATTGCATTAACATTTTCAAACAAAATACATTTATTACAAATTAATTTATTGGATGAGAAATCAGGTGACAGAACATCTTCATCACCACAGTAATCTGCACATTGAGATCTGATCTGCTTAATCCAAACATACAGTGTATATAGATTTCCATTATAGTGAGTGCTGGTTTATAGGTAACAGATTGATGGCTATACATACAGACACACACAATACATGGATATAAGTACACAAACATACACTCAATAATGATGAATAAATACACAACCAATACTCAAAAAATATAGATAACCCTCATCTACACAATACAGATGGATAAATACACACCTGCGTCCACATATGCAAGTATAGATAAATATATACAAATCATTGCACAACATGTAGATAAATATACACACTCATTTCAAAATATATACACTTAAACACTACAAACCAAATGCATAGCTCCCCTCCACACTGTATGTACATAAATACACGTGTGTGTATAACCCCCTCCTTCACACTATCTATTTAAACATATCAGTATAAACTCACAGCTTATGTACCTCCTCTGATTCCTTGTTAGCAGCTTCTCAGCTGCAAGAGGATGTAACAGAACTAAGCAATCTCTACAGGACGCAAACGTGTTGCGTCACTCTAAGGATGACTCCGCCATGTTTGTTATGGGCAATATCACGGTGACATCAAGATCAATAAATAGATACAAGGTAAATATGGTAAAATGTAAATAATTGGTTTACTAATGCAGGTGATTGTTGGATTTGTGTTCGCTTGTGTTCATCTCCTATCACTTATTTTATTTCTAATCGTTATTTAGTCTGTGGGTGCTACTGGCAGAGTGTTAATGACATACATCTATAGATTTACTCTGAGTATAAAATACTGAATCCCATATCCTTGTTTTTAGTTCCCTTTATTCTGTGGGTGTCCTCTGGTTGCTCACACGTTTCTAACTAATAATCAACAAGATCACGTACACACATTGCCCTCTAGTGCTGATTGGTTGCTACATATCATGTGACCTTCCTCCTGCATAGGACTCTGGGAGATGGAGTCCTAGATATGCTTTTCTACACCTATACAAGTCCCTTTCGATTCTCTAAAGAGCAACAATGAGATTTAACTAGGTAGCAAACAAAAATAACACAGAAAATAATGTTTGATTCAGTTCCTGGGCTCCCTGTGAATGTCATAAAACCGTGAATAACGGAAACATGGGTAAACTATCACTGTAGCCATGTTTTGTCCCTTGGGAAAGGATCTAGGTGTTGGGTGGCACTCACCCAGCGGGGAAACGCTGTATTTGGCCGTCTTCTAGGGACCAAGCGTCCTTTTGAAGCAAGTGGGTTGGGTTTTGCGTCCCCCTCTGCGTCTCAGCTCAGCTCCCTGGTCAGATCTCGCATGATTATAGAAGGGACAAAACCCAGCGAATGTCGGATCCGCGAATGTCACACCGAGAATGTTGAGACTTTACTGCGTACTGATCAGTCTGTGAGCTGCATTAGGTCAGTGTCAGTAATGAGGAGAATACAGTGAGTAATATATTAATATCTAATGATCAGTCTGTGAGCTGCACTAGGTCAGTGTCAGTAATGGGGAGAATACAGTGAGTGAGATATATCACATATATAGTTGTGAGCGTACGGGTCGTTGCTCACGCTTGCGGGCTCGCATAGCGAGCCCGCAAGAACTGCGTCCCTCGCAAAGCGAGGGACGCAGTTCCCCGCAAATGCGGGTCCTCGCGAAGCGAGGGCCCGCATTTGCGGTGATGGAGCATCCCAACGTCCCCGCAAATGCGGATCCTCGCGAAGCGAGGGTCCGCATTTGCGGAGGTGGAGGCTCAACGTCGGCTGTGTTAACACACACATACACACACACAACTTTTTAACAGAATAAACCCAACCGCCCAGCCAACAAAAACCCAACAACGTCCCCGCAAATGCGGATCCTCGCGAAGCGAGGGTCCGCATTTGCGGTGGTGGGAGCATCCCAACATCGGCTGTGTTAACACACACATACACACACACACAACTTCATAACAAAAAAAAACTCAAAGTCGCCTCACACCCGCTTACACCCAGACACACAGACGCAAGACTTAACAAAAAAACAGTAAAAAAGGCCCTTCACACGCTCTTAACACACATACGCACGACTTAGAAACAAATACACTGCGTCGTACACGTAAAAGCTAACTGCGTATATCGGAAAAAAATACGGCAACATCGCAACAAAATACGGCCGCATCGGAAAAAAATACGGCCGCGAAAGACCCATTCCAACCGCCGTGCATCAAAACATCACAAACACAAGAAATAAACACAACAAACACATAAAAAGCTTACTTACAGCACGGGGGGGCATCCGGCACCTCCAAAAGTTCATTTACACGTCCATTTAAGTCCAAAACAAAGAGTTTAAACGGCCGAAAATCGGCTAAGCGAGAGAAAAAATGGCCGCCGAACAAAACGAAAACGAGGCTCCAGACGTAACTACACTACACTTACTCGCAATAATGAAACACATACTATGCGGAACGGATCACACTCATATTAAACACCATTTTAACCACTACTACGCACAAAATGGCGGATGGAACGCAAATTGTAAGCTGGAACGCAAATAGCGCATGCTAACTTTCCAGAATGTTCTACAAGTTTATAAATACTGCCTATTTGACAGAGAAAAATACATTTCTCCTCAGGTGATGAACAGAGTGACTTCAGACATAACTGCTGCTAAAACTTGAGAAGATAATTCTTTCCTAATTTACTACTTTACATTGTGCAAATTACAACTGAGAGGTAAGCTATAATATATTACATTTTATTATCAAGACAGGACATCAAAAAAAAAAATTTAATAAGAAAAAGAGGTTTATGTATACTGACATGTGACACGCACATATATGCGTATAATGTATACTGACAAGTGACACGCACATATATGCGTATAATGTATACTGACATGTGACACGCACATTTATGTGTATAATGTATACTGACATGTGACACGCACATATATGCGTATAATGTATACTGACAAGTGACACGCACATTTATGTGTATAATGTATACTGACATGTGACACGCACATATATGCGTATAATGTATACTGACAAGTGACACGCACATTTATGTGTATAATGTATACTGACATGTGACACGCACATTTATGCGTATAATGTATAGTGACATGTGACACGCACATTTATGTGTATTGCCCCTGCAACAAAATTATCTTAAAACAAACTAATTAAACAACTACATTTAAATTACATTAGAAAAAAATAAGTTGGGACTATTAAAATATGAGTCATGTATACTGATATGTGACACGCACATATATGTGTATCATCTATAGTCACATGTCACACACAGATTTATGTATGTTGGCCAAAAATAAAAATAAGGTTAATTTAACAATTAAAATATGATTCATGTATAGTGATATGTCACACGCACACAAAAAAATTACTTTCAACTATGGAAATGTGCTTCATGTATGTGACATATGTGTGTAGCCCCCACCAAAAAATAATGTTAATTGAAAATAATTACAGAAGTATATTTCAATGAAATTAATTTACTGCAATTCAATAGATCACCTAAAGCTCAATCTTTCTACTATTTTTAATATTCAAACAGACTCTGCATCAACAGCGTCTCTCAACAATTTGCACCGTGCATTGTGAAGCACAATCCCTTTTAAAGAACACCAACAAAGAAGAAGAGGTAAGATACAAAAATACTTTAAATGCTGAAAAGGCCATGCTTTGTTAAATACAAATAAAAAATTCTATAATTCACTATTTCACTTTATTTTTCAAACAGACACTACAAGAAGACCGGCGGATTAAGATTGGCAGGAGGGGACCCTCTGTCATTCCACACTTCAATCAAGGTAAAGTATTAAGTATAAAAAAGAACCGAACCATGAGCCTTATTCAATTGTGAGTTGGCCAATTGAATAGGGCTCTATATAAGCACATAACAGATTTTTTAGACAGACATTTTTAGTTACTGAACTTCGATACTAAATCAAGGTCTTCACTAACTCAAAATTTCTGTCAAAAAATATTTTATGTGCTTATATAGAGCCCTATTCAATTGGTCAAAACGCAATTGATTCAGGACCTAAATATGTTTAATGGCCGAGGGCCTCATTCAAATGTGATTTGCCCATTTCAATAGGGCTCTATATAAGCACAGAGCATATTTTTGAACAGAAGATTTTAGTTAAAAACTTCTGTAAAAAAAGATGCTCTGTGCTCATATTGAGCCAAATTCCATTGCGAAAAACCAAATTCAATGAGGCCCTCACAATATAACAAATCCAGCAACCAAAGGCCCTCATTCAATTGATATTTTGGACAATTCAATAGGGCTCGAAATAAGCACATTTAGAACCCTATTGAATTGGCCAAACTGCAATTGAATGAGGGCCAAAGTATGCAACATATGGTACACACAAAACAGGATTGTAACAAACACATAGCAAACTAAATTCATATTCTTTTTGTTTAACAACCTATAACCATTAGAAAAAACACTACATAAGTATAACAAAAGTGGTGCCCATCAAACAGGATTGTACGAAAACTCACACAAACACATAGCAAACTACATTTAAATTCTTATTTAATGTTTAACAACCTATAAGCCTTAGAAAGAAGCCTAAATAAGCATACCAACATTGGTGCGCACCAAACAGGATTGTATGAAAACTCACACAAACACATAGCAAACTACATTTAGATTCTTATTTTATGTTTAACAACCTATTAGCATTACAAAACAACATTAATAAGCATACCAACAGTGGTGTGCACCAAACAGGATTGTATGAAAACTCACACAAACACATAGCAAACTACATTTAGATTCTTATTTTATGTTTAACAACCTATTAGCATTACAAAACAACATTAATAAGCATACCAACAGTGGTGTGCACCAAACAGGATTGTATGAAAACTCACACAAACACATAGCAAACTACATTTAGATTCTTATTTTATGTTTAACAACCTATTAGCATTACAAAACAACATTAATAAGCATACCAACAGTGGTGTGCACCAAACAGGATTGTATGAAAACTCACACAAACACATAGCAAACTACATTTACATTCTTATTTTATGTTTAACAACCTATAAGCATTACAAAACAACATTAATAAGCATACCAACAGTGGTGCGCACCAAACAGGATTGTATGAAAATTCACACAAACACATAGCAAACTACATTTAGATTCTTATTTTATGTTTAACAACCTATAAGCCTTAGAAAGAAGCATAAATAAGCATACCAACAGTGGTGGGCACCAAACAGGACTGTACGAAAACTCACACAAACACATAGCAAACTACATTTATATTCTTAATTTTATGTTTAACAACCTATAAACCTTAGAAAGAAGCCTAAATAAGCATACCAACAGTGGTGCGCACCAAACAGGATTGTACGAAAACTCACACAAACACATACCAAACTACATTTATATTCTTATTTTATGTTTAACAATCTATAAGCCTTAGAAAAAGGCCTAAATAAGCATACCAAAAGTGGTGGGCACCAAACGGGATTGTAGAAAAACACAGAAATAATGTCATTTTTTAGTTCATACAAATACATTCAAATAAAATTACATTTTCATTTTCATTTTATAACAGATACTGCGTCAAGAACATCGGACCAGGAGTTTCAACTGAGGACCAGACCAGCGGACGAGGACTTTCAACAGAGGACCAGACCATTGGACGAGGACTTTCAACAGAGGACTACACCATCGGACGAGGACTTTCAACAGAGGACTACACCATCGGACGAGGACTTTCAACAGAGGACCAGACGATTGGACGAGGACTTTCAACACAGGACCAGACCATCAGACGAAGGCTTTCAACACAGGACCAACAAAGATTCTGCTTCAAATCAAACTTCAACCAAGGTACAGTATAACAAGTAAAAAAAGAGAAAAATTAATTAATATTCTTCTTTAATGTTTAACCACCTATAAGCCTTAGAAAAAAGCCTACAGAAGCATACCAAAATTGCGGCGCACCAAAAAGGATTGTAGAAAAACACAGAAATAATGGCATTTTTTCATTAATACAAAGACATTCAAATAACATTACATTTTCATTTTTATTTGATAACAGATACTGCGTCAAGAACATCGGAACAGGAGTTGGAACTGAGGACCACACCAGAGGACGAGGACTTTCAACAGAGGACTACACCATCGGACGAGGACTTTCAACACAGGACCAGACCATCGGACGAAGGCTTTCAACACAGGACCAACAAAGAATTTTGCTTGAAATCAAACTTCAACCAAGGTACAGTATAAAAAGTAATATCTATCATCTATCTCTTATTTGTCTTTTAGGGCCAATAATCTTTAACAGTAAATACAAACTTCAATGTAAACTTAAAAAATAAATTGGCATAGTCCAAAAAAGTCTAAAAACACAGAATCTATACAATTTGTCATTGTAACATTCCAGTCCTAAACCCTAATTTAATTGCCATTTGACAAATTGAATAGTGCTGTAAATAAGGACATAACATCTTTTTGAAAATACCTTTTTAGTTACTGAAACACTTGCTTTTGGATACATGTTTAATAAATAAAAACTTCTTTAAATAATTATCTGATGGCCTTATTTAGACTTTTATTCAATTGACCGCATTGAAATTGATTAAGTATAAAATGTTAACACACTATTAATAACTATTTGTCATGAAAAACAACTTAACATCTCAAAATAAACTAATGGTACATTATTTTATTTTTACAGATTAACATGGCTGATAACGAGAGTAAACAAGAAAAGAAAAGACGCCAAGCTAGAGAACGACGACAGAGAGCAGACAGCCAGCAGACACCGGAGAAGAAGGAAATTCGACGAGAAAAAGAACGCAAAAGAATTGCAAGCAAAAGACTGTCACTTGCAGAAATTAAAGATATGTCAAAAAAAGCAACAAAGAAAATAAAGCATTTACAACCTGTTGCTCAAACATCAGATGACATTTTACCAGAAAAAATACAAGAGATACCAAAAAAAGCAACAAAGAAAACAAAGCATTTAGAACCGTTTCATGAAACATTACATGACATTTTACCTCAAACAATACAACATATACCAAGAAAAGCAACGAAAAAAACAAAACATTTAGAACCTGTTGTTGAAACATTATATGACATTTCACCTGATGAATATGAAAGTCAAAATCCTATATGCTTTGCAAATTGTCCTCTACTCAAGTCTTTAGCAGTAGAGGTTCATAGTTGTGGGGACATGACTACTCAATGTCAGTTTTGTGAGGCTTATTATTTTAAACAGGAGAGACCCAGAGATGGACAATTTATTAGTTGTTGTCAAAAAGGCAAGTTCAAACTTCCAGAAAGGAAAGAATTTCCAATTTATTTACAAAATATTATGACTGAACCTACTTTTCCAAACTACAAAAATTTTAAGACAAACATAAGATCCTACAATAGTGCCATATCCTTTGCATCCATGGGGGCAACATTAGCTGCTAATGTACCAGGACATGGTCCTTACTGTTTTAAAGTCCAAGGACAAATTTATCATCGCACTTCCCATTTACATCCAGAGGAAGGAAATAAAAGAAAATTCGCTCAACTATATTTCCTAGATACAATGGAAGCTGTTGACCAACGTATGCAGATGGAAGAAAATAAAAAATGCTTACCCAGTGTTTTCATAGAGCTAAATTACATTATGGACAACAATCCCTACAGTAAAGCTTATAAAAAATTGGCAGAAGTAGAAAATGAACAACTACTTCATGCACAAACACATCAATTACCAATGCCGAAGGTTAATATGGTGCTTAAAAGAGACAGACATACTGATAAACGTCGTTATAACTTGCCAACATCAAATGAGGTTGCAATGGTGTTTCAGAATGATGAAGGAGAACCACCATTTCAAAGAGACATTCGAATATATCCTAGAAATGAGGACCAACTGTTTATTAATATGAGTATCTTAAGTCCAAATTTAGATCCAATGACATATCCCATCTTTTTCCCACACGGAGAAGCAGGTTGGCAACCAAAATTAACTCTTCCCAGTTACCCAAATGCTAAAGCCAGAATCCGAAATAATGTTTCTATGCTTGAATTTAAAGTAGCTCAAATTGCCATTCGCAATGTATTTAATCCAATTTTATGTGGTGGGAAACTAACACAACAATGGATTATTGATTCATATTTGCAAGTTGAGGCAAATAATTTAAACTTTATCAAATATCAACAAGATAAACTCCGTGTAGAACAATATTCTGGATTAATGGACTATGTTGCTGACGTGGCTACAAGCAGAGACATGACAGCTGGCAAAGCCATCATTTTACCATCTTCCTTTCAAGGATCTCCTCGGAATATGAGAGAAAGATACAATGATGCTATGGCTATTGTCACTAAATTTGGCAAACCCGATTTATTTGTGACATTTACATGTAATCCACAATGGCCAGAAATCACACAAAATCTACTTCTTGGACAAAGTGCTTCTGATCGACCAGATTTAGTAGCCAGAGTTTTTAAGATTAAATTAAATGAATTAATACGTGACTTCACTATAAATCAGTTATTTGGCAAATGTCTTGCTTATGTATATACCATTGAATTTCAAAAAAGAGGCCTTCCACATGCACATCTTCTAATAATACTTCAAGAAAAAGATAAATTAGATACTTCAGACAAAGTGGATGCAGTCATTGTTGCTGAACTACCAGATCCAGAACTATATGGTAGACTATATGAGATTGTTACTCATCGCATGATTCATGGACCCTGTGGTGACCTTAATCCACAATCACCATGTATGGAAAATAATAAATGTTCCAAAGAATTTCCAAAAGATTATAGAGACAAAACCTATGCCAATTGTGATGGATATCCACTTTATAAAAGAAGAGAAGGAGATAGTGCCATTATTCGTGGAAAAAAAGTGGACAATAGATATGTAGTACCCTACAATCCACATTTACTCATGAAGTACAACGCCCACATCAACGTAGAAGCCTGCACTTCCATCAAATCCATTAAATATGTCTACAAATATATTTACAAAGGTTACGATGCAGCTACTGTAGTCGTCAAAAGCGCAGACAACCCTGAAAGTAGTGAGTTAGTACTTGATGAACTTGCATCTCATGTAGATGCTCGCTATGTCAGTGCGCCAGAAGCTATGTGGCGGCTTTTAAAATTTGAAATGCATGATAGATCACATGCAGTATATAGGTTAGCAGTACATTTGCCACAACGACATTTAGTCTATTTCCATGCTGGAAATGAAATGAATGCATTGGCCCAAAGTGAAGATCGTCACACTACACTAACTGCATGGTTTGCATTAAATTCCACTGATGCTGAAGCAACACAATACTTATATATTGAAATTCCATATCACTATGTTTTTGTGAATGGATTATGGAGACCAAGAAAAACCAGAGGCAATAAAATTATTCCAAGAATTTACACAGTCAGTCCAAGAGATGTTGAACGTTTTTGCTTACGGATATTACTTTTAAATGTTCCTGGAGCACAAAGTTTTGAACACTTAAGAACTGTTAATGACATTGTATATGAATCCTTCCATTTAGCTGCAAGACATAGAAACTTACTCGCTGATGATACAGAGTGGGAAAGATGTTTAGAAGAAGCAGCACAATGTCAAATGCCACGACAGATGAGAGAACAATTTGCTTTTATTTGTATCTTCTCAAATGCTCCAAATGCATTAGCTTTGTGGGAGACTTTTAAAAGTAATATGGCTGAAGACTTTATGCGACGATACAATGAACCCATTGCACACTTAAAAAGCGTTAATGGAAATCCAAGAAGTCTTTTTAACTCATGGATTAAGTTGTGCAAGTTTTAATTTGCCTGATCCAGGTCTTATAGATGACATTAACTTTGAAGACTATGACATTCAACTACAAGCAGAAAGAACAGAAGAAAGACTTGCAACTTTAAATACACTACAATTGCAAGCATTTCATGCCATTAAAAATGCTATAGATGATGACATGGTGACAGAGCGTTATTTCTATCTTGATGGACCTGGCGGATCAGGAAAAACATATTTGTACAATTTATTAATGAGTTCAGTACGAGCACAAGGAAAAATAGCAATGGCGTTTGCCACTACTGGAATTGCTGCACTTTTATTAGAAGGTGGAAGAACTGTTCATAGTGGATTTAAACTGCCAGTGCCTATTTTAGAAAATTCTGTGTCAGATATTCGCATGACATCCTTACAAGCAAAGAAATTGAAGAAATGTAAATTAATTATAATAGATGAGGCTACAATGATGTCATGCTATGCCCTCCAATGTATTGACCGTTTGCTTCGTGAAGTCATGGATAATATTTTTCCATTTGGTGGAAAGGTAATGTTGTTGGGTGGCGATTTTAGACAAACATTACCTGTCGTTGTACATGGAAATCGAACTGACATTATCGAAACATGTATAAAGTCAAGTACAGTATGGAAACATTTTACCCATCTTCAACTGCAACAAAATATGAGATCAGAAGGCCAAACTGATTTCAATGATTGGCTTATTAAAATTGGAGAAGGCAGAACAGAAAAAATACTACATTTACCTGACGACACTGTAGAGATCCCACCTCATATGATTTGTCAACAAGATATTATATCGGCTATATTTGAAGGGAGCATAAATAACGAAGAATATTCCGAGCTTGCCAACCAAGTCATACTGACGTGTAAAAATAAAGATGCATTAATCCTCAATAATGAAATCTTAAAAAAAATTAATGCACCACAAAGAAATTATCACAGTGCTGATTCTGTACTTGCTGATGACAATGAAAGTCAGGCTAACTTTTCGACTGAATTCATAAACTCTTTAACTCCTTCTGGAATGCCACCACATATTTTGCAGCTAAAGAAAGGTGCAATTATCATGTTACTGCGAAATATGAACCCCAAAAAAGGCCTATGCAATGGCACAAGATTAATTGTTCAACAATTAAAGGACCATTTTATAGATGCTGAAATTTTAACTGGGACCCATAAAGGAGAGAGAGTTTTCATACCAAGAATAGATTTAGCACCAAGTGAAAGTAGTCTCCCTTTTATACTTCAAAGAAGACAATTTCCCATTATTATGGCATTTGCCATGACCATTAATAAATCACAAGGTCAAACTTTCAAATCTGTGGGTATTTTCTTGGAAGAACCAGTTTTTGCACATGGTCAATTGTACGTTGCATTGTCACGGTGCAAAAATCCACAGGCTATTAAAGTTTACATAGAAAACAATGAAAGTCAAGGTGATTTATTAGAAGATGGACGTATTTTTACTAAAAACATTGTCTACTATGAAGTACTATAACTTTGAAGGATACAAATTAAAGATGCCAAGATTTTTTAAAAGCATTGCAAAATACATAACAATTGGTTGTTTAATTCAGTCATAATTAATGGAAGTCATGTTTATGAATGATTCGCCTCACAAAATACTTGCCTTGCATTGTTAGTAAAAATTATGTTAAAATGTTAAGTCACTATGTTAATGTTTCTAATGTTACAAGTTTAAAAAATATATTTTAAAGTTATTTAATTCAACAGATTACAAAGTGGATGTTAAGAGGTCAAGCACCTTTTAAGTCACAATGTAAATATTGTCTGTTATCTTAAGATTACTACCTACATTAATGTTTATCGCCAGTTTATGTGCTCAGTAATAAATTACTTTAATTACGTACGTTTTAAGAAGAGTTTTACTGTATGCCTTCCTCTACATTCAATGTATATTCAAGTTAAAAAATTATTGTGATAGAAATTGAATTTTAATACTGATTAATTTAAATGTCAATTGTTTTTACATTCAAATGTTAATACTTTTAATAAAAAAATAGGTTACAAAATGTATTCACTATGTTCCTGTTTATAATGTTCAAAATTATACCAATGTTTTGTCAACTTCTAAACTTACATAAAAAATAAAGTTCAAGTTTAAAAATATATACTTTGAAGGTTATTGCTTACAAATATTTTAAACTTCATGTTAAAATTCGCGACGTTTAAAGAAGGCTTTTTACTTTTTGCTTTCCTATTCATTCAATGTATATTAAAGTTAACAATTCTTCAGATACTAATTACATTTTAAAAAACCATTACATCAACATTTTACAAAAATACACGTTCATATTAAAATACTTACAAGTGTCAAAAATATATGTTAATAACTAAACAACTTGACAAACATATACATCACATTGCCGTCATTTTTTGACGGGCAAGTCGCTAGTTAATATATAATGATCAGTCTGTGAGCTGCTCTAGGTCAGTGGTCAGTAATGTGGAGAATACATTGAGTGAGATATATTAATATATAATGATCAGTCTGTGAGCTGCACTAGGTCAGTGTCAGTAATGTGGAGAATACATTGAGTGAGATATATTAATATATAATGATCAGTCTGTGAGCTGCACTAGGTCAGTGTCAGTAATGGGGAGAATACAGTGAGTGAGATATATTAATATATAATTATCAGTCTGTGAGCTGCACTGGGTCAGTGGTCAGTAATGCGGAGAATACAGTGAGTGAGATATATTAATATGTAATGATCCGTCTGTGAGCTGCACTAGGTCAGTGTCAGTAATGAGGAGAATACATTGAGTGAGATATATTAATATATAATGATCAGCCTGTGAGCTGCACTAGGTCAGTGTCAGTAACGAGGAGAATACAGTGAGTGAGATATATTAATATATAATGATCAGTCTGTGAGCTGCACTAGGTCAGTGTCAGTAATGAGGAGAATACATTGAGTGAGATATATTAATATATAATGATCAGCCTGTGAGCTGCACTAGGTCAGTGTCAGTAATGAGGAGAATACAGTGAGCGAGATATATCACATATATAGTTGAAATTGCGGGCTTGCCAAAAGTTGTTGGTAACGCAATGTTAAAATTGAGGGCTTGCTATGCAAGCCCGTGCAACTGCAGCCCTTGCTGGTGGAGATGAGCGCCACAGGCGCTCAACCCTATGACCCAAAGCACTTAGGCTGCAATGAGCGAGTAATGAGGAGAATGCAGTGAGTGAAATATACCACATATAATAGTTGTGGTAATTGCGAGTTGTCGTCACGCAATGTTAAAAATTGCGTGACCGACAACTCTGAATTACCAAGACTCGCAAAAGTTGCAAGTTGCGCATGCGCATTGCACGTTGTTGGGCAGGGGTGCGCGCGCACGGGTAATCAGGGGGGCGGATGTAGAGATAGGGGAGGGAGAGGAGGGGGGAGAGACACAGGGGAGGAAGAGGAGGGGGAGAAGAGACAGGGGGGAGTGGGAAGAGACACAGGGTACAGGGGATATACACAGGGGAGGGAGAGAGACACGGGAGGGAGAGGGGGGGAGAGACACAGGGGAGCGAGATGGGGGAAAGGAGACACAAGCGAGGCAGAGAAAGGAGAGACACAGGGGAGGAGGGGAAGAGAAACAGAGGAGGGGGTAAGAGACACAGGGGAGGGGGAAGAGACACATGGGAGAGAGAGGGGGAGACAGAGGAGGGGGAAGAGACACAGGGGAGGGAGAGGGGGGAAGAGACACAGGGGAGTTAAATGGGCCGAAGGAGACACAAGGGAGAGAGATGGGTGAAAGACACATGGGAGGGAGAGGGGAAGAGACACAGGGGAGGGAGGGGGGAGAAGAAACAGGGGAGGCAGAGGGGGGAAAGAAAAACAAGGGAGGGAAAGGGGGAAAGAGACACAGGGGAGGGAGGGGGGAAGAGACACAGGGGAGAGAGAGGAGGTAGAGGGGGGGCTCGCAATGAGCTCATTGTGAGGCCCATGATGAACGCTGATGGTGCTCATCACAAGGCCAGTAAAAGTAGAGGGGGTGGCTCGCAATGAGCCCCTCCCATCAAGTAGAGGGTGGAGAGGTAGAGCGGGGGAGATCCTTCTGCTCTCATTGCAAGGTTTGAGATGAGCGTCGAAGTCACTCATTGCGAGACTTGCGATGGGTGCCAAAGGCGCTCTTCATGAGGCAGGCAGGTTAGAGGGGTGGAGAGCCTCGCAATGTGTGGCACAACATTGCCAGGCGCTCATTGCAAGGTTTGCGATGAGCACCGAAGTCACTCATTGCGAGGCTTGCGATGGGCGCTGAAGGTGCTCTTCGCGAGGCAGGCAGGTTAGAGGGGTGGAGAGCCTTGCATCCAATTTTATTGCCATCATTTTAGACAGGCGAGTCACTAGTTAATAAATAATGACTAGAAAATTTAATGTAAAAAATTACGGGATAAAATTGTAAGCCTGGCAATGCTGTTTGGCGCTGCGGCGCTCATTGTGAACCTCTCCCCCACCCGTGTAGTTCAGGGGCCTCGCGATGACTGTTACTACCTTGGGTTAAGAGTTAGTGCCTTGGGTTAAGTGCTACTGTCTTGGATTAACTCTTACTGCCTTGGGTTAAGTCTTACTGCTTTGAGTTCAATGTTACTGTCTTGGATTAGTTGTTACTGTCTTGCGTTAAGTGTTACTTCTTTGAGCTTGTTTTTACGTCCTTCGTCCTCGTTTTACGTCCTTCAGCCTCGTTTTTGTCATGTTTAAATTTTTTCGGGCTCCATTTTTTTTCTTGCTCAGCCGATTTTCCTTTGTCAAACAACGCTACTAATGCCTCAAATTAACTTGCAACCTTACTCACTCCTGTGCTGAGTGTGTATGCTAATTTGAGGCATATTTGTTGCTCAATAGAGTTACAGTCTGGTGACATGCGTGGCCAGTCCATCACATTTACCTTCAGCTTCTTTAGCAAGGCAGTGGTTGTCTTGTTTGGTGTCGTTATCATGTTGGAATACTGCCCTGCGGCCCAGTCTCCGAAGGGAGGGGATCATGTTCTGCTTCAGTATGTCACAGTACATGTTGGCATTCATGGTTCCCTCAATGAACTGTAGCTCCCCAGTGCCGGCAGCCCAATTTGGACATTTTCACTTGGAGTGTACTCACTTTTGTTGCCAACGTTTTAGACATTAATGGCTGTATGTTGAGTTATTTTGAGGGGGCTGCAATTTACACTGTTATACAGGCTGTACACTTACTACTTTACATTGTAGCAGAGTGTCATTTCTTCAGTGTTGTCACATGAAAAGATATAAGCTATAATATACACATATTTACACAAATGTGAGGGGTGTACTCACTTTTGTGAAATACTGTATATATACATTTGTGGTCATCAACTTCTCTTAAGAATTGTATGCTGATAGTATGGCAAAACTATGTGACCCCTTACCCTGCTTATAGGCCAATAATATTGAATGTAGGAATTATGTTTTAAGTATTTGTTATGAAGTTATGTTGTGAAAAGCTTGTCTAAATTCTGCATGGTAAGCTGATGGTATACTAGCTGATGGTGGGCTAAAATGCTACGTGACCCTGTTTTCCTGCTTAGAGGCCAATACTATTGAATGTAGGGATGATGTGATAATTATGTTTTATGAAGTTATGTTATATAAAGCCTCCTTAATTTCTATAGATGGATTTGGTATGTATCTTGTAAAACAGTTGGATTTCCATCTGCCCATATATTCAATGATGGGGCAGGAGATCTGGATACTGATGTGGGTACTCCTATGTGGAATGAGTGACCATAGTATGAGAAGGTGTTAAGTCCTAATCTGATGTTTAGAAGCCATGTGTAGTATATGAATGTTATAGCAGGCAAAAAGCTGACTAGATAGGCTAGGTGGTGGGTGGTAAGTAGGTTTGGTGGGTAAAGATAGGAGAAGGGCTATGATGTGAAAGGACACCAGGAATTATGAGTTGCATAATATTATATCTGGATTGGCTTACGGATCATTTTTTAGAGATTGAAGTGTGGGTATGTAGTATTCATTTCATAAAACTACGTCTTGTGTAGAGATGTAATGAGGGTGGTTTTGTGAATTAGAAAAAAATCCAGGGTGAATAGCAGTTGTGATCGTGGAGGACAATTTGGGACTTGAATGGAGTATTGATATTAATAAGTCATTATGTCGCTGTCTATATGTAGACATTGTGGTTTAGATGGTGAGGTTCTGGTTGCTAAACCAAGTAAACACAATTTAATGGTGAGATTTGAGTCATGTATTCTGTGATCAAATGTGATTGTATACCGGTCAGGTAGGTTTCTAAAGTATTGAAGTATACCTTCCGGTGTATATAACAATGTGCAGCAAATGCTAAAAAGTATGAAATATTGTAAGGTGGATTAAGTTGTGATTTGCGGAAAAACAAATAGTTTGCCAGGCTCTTTAAAACTAGTATTAGTGACCAGTCCAGAGTACCTTGTATTTCGAGCTGCCGTTAATAGAGGAACTAATCTAGTGCTTCGGGTAGATAGGAGGAGGGAATATCCCACAGGAACTGTGCTGAAGTCCTGTGGAGCAAATTAGAGTCATGTGGGTGTGGTACCTGAAGGAACGGATAGAGTTGGAATTGGAAACAAAGTGTGATGAAACCTAATTGCCTCGGGAGGGACATCATGGATTTGACGTTGTATCTTAATTTGGATATGATAGTACGAGTGGATTGTTTATCGATTATGAACTGTATTGCGTAGCTGGTTTATAGGTAGCCCCGAGGACTAGCCTCCCTCCCAAGTACTTCCCTGTGTGAGTATGACCATCTAGTGGTGATATCAAGATTGTAAAATGTATTTTGAAACTATCTTAGAAGATGTAGAAATAGAACAGAGTAACGTCTGTGGTAGGTCTAGTAACATGAAGGGTCTTCAATTCTGCGCGAGAGGAAAAAGTGACCTATCAGATAATATCAGCAGTGGTTTGGACTTCTAAGAGGAATAATTGATAGAATATTGACCTTGGAGTGAGATTGGTTAGTAAATTGCTGACAAACACTCTACCTTGAGGGAGATTATAAGTGGTGGAAATTCAGGTGACTTACAATTGATTTACCTTTGCCAAATGGAGGGGGGAGTAATGGGAAGGATACGGCTTGTGAAGGGAAGTTGTCACCATCTAACAGTGCTTGGTCAACCATGTTAGATCTTGAATAACATCTGGAGAGGCATACAATTATTAATCTTGGAATACACGTGTCTCTATGTGGTATTTGTGCAACTGTGAAGCTTTGATAGTAGCCTGGTGGACGAGTGTGAGAGACTGAAAATGATTGATGGTTAGCAACTTGGAAGATGGTATTGAAGTCCCGATAGTGTTGGGATGTGGACCAGGAAGGTTGCTTTTGTATGACTGATGATGCTATACAAGGCTGGCGTATATTAAATGAACTTGGGTTTGTATAAATTAATTGATCTTAGTCGTACATTGTGAGCTATAATTGCGTTGGCTGGGTTAGAGATATCAAAATGGGTAATGCACAGGGAGCATCAAGATAGAGGAGCATGTGGGAACAGAGAAAGCTAAAGAAAGCAAAACAGTGTGGCTCACACAAAACATGGGGCAAGAACACAGTAAGTATGCAGCATAGCAGAACAGTGGTGACAAGAAGATACACTGCATAGTATAGGTAACCTTGGGAAGTAACAAGAGAGATGTGGGAATAGCCCAAAAGCAGGGAACATTGCAACAATTAAGAGAATAAGTGCTATGATTGAGTGTACTTGAAGGTACAGGCCTAAATAAGCACAGCACAAGTTCCATAAACAGACACAACTTCTGGCTATGAGCTCCTTTATAGTTCTTGTATCGTCCACATATGATGGGGGGAATTATGTCCAACAATGGAGGAAGGACCCAATTGAGAGGATGCAAATTTGTATGGGACACTCTCGACGTCTGATGGTGATTGGTCAGCCATGTCAGATATTGCATAGCACCTGAAGAGGGGTAAAATTATTAATCTGGGAATGTACTTGTGAAATGGATTGTCACTGGCTTTGATGGTAGCCTGGGGACCAATGGTGCATGTCTGAAGGAGATTGGTGATTAGCGACTTACATTTGATACTGAAATCCTATTAATATGATAAAAATTACTCACCGGTTAATCATGGAATATAAAGTGCAGTTGGTTATCTCGATATGAGATATAGAGTGACTGTGGGTCTTTTAAATAGCCTTGTGGGCCGATGGTGCTGATAGTCAGTGACTGGAGGTAGTTTTGAATACAAACCTGAAGGTTTAAATGATATATGGGTATAAGATTTGAAAACTTTGGGGATGATGAATGACTGAGTGACTGAGACAAGAGGTGTGCAGTATATTAAATAGACCTGTATTCTTATAGTTTGGTTGGTATATGTTGTATGAATGTGAAATGTTAAATCAAGTGGTGATAGATGAAGGTATGAGGTTACTGTGTTGAGATTATGCAACTTGGTTGAATGTCCGGAAGGGCTGGATGTCGGAATAATTAGTGAAAATGCTGGAAAAAGGACAGAGGCGACCCAGATGGGGTCTGAGAAGAATTTAAATAAATAAGACTGTATGAAAAGGTGTAAGTACTAGAAAGACTTCAATTAATGAGAATAAAACTGACTAGAACAGGACAGTCAGGTGGGCAGGAAGCGGGAGCCAAAGATAGGGTGGCAAAGTGCAGGTGAAAAACCAAATATACATAATGTCAGGGGAAAAGCTGGATGAATCGGGTTAGGTGTCTGGAATATAGCATGTAACTGACTAGGGAATAAAAAAAGGTGGTGTCCATGGGTGGCATGGATCAAGAGATGCAATAATGGTGCTTGGAACAAAGTATACAATAAATTGCCTAATAAGGGGGAGGGGGGGTGGAAAAGCCATACTCTGGGGCATAGGGTGTGCACAGTAGAGGGCGGGAACATAACAGAGAGTAGGAGCTGAAAATCTAACAGTACAATAAGAAAAGCACATGGTGCAACAGAAGTTACATGCAAAGGTGCATAAAGTTGCTAAAACATGTAGAACAGTATGGAGAGTCAAACTCCTGCATATACTGATGTATACTAACCATGTGGAAAGTGCTAGGAACTTAATATGAACATTACATAGACACTCCCCTGGTGTAGTATAGAGAAAATGGTATCATGGTAGCCTAGAAAAATTATGGAAAACACACAAATGGGTATATACTGCTAAAATGCTTGTTGAAAAATAGCAACATGAATGACACTTTATGCAGAGAAGTAAACATCTTAGATCAATGTGAACATAAATGAGACATATAGAATATAAATGCACACCTGAGACCAATAGAATAAGCAGCTAGAACTCAGAATCAAAAGTGCATAGTGTGAAGCCTTTACCAACCCTGCAGGCAGGCAAAGCCACCTAAACACTATCTCTGGGCAGCAGATGATCATTTAGAGAAAACCAAAAGCCCAAACACTGGCACCTACCTTGGTCAGAGAAGTAAGAGGAAGGCAGCAGAATACAAAGCAGCATTGCAAGGAGGGAGCAGAAGCGTTTAAGCTGGAGCCCACTGGTATAAGAAATGAACTGCTACTTGGGGGTGCTCCCGGATGTGATGTCCAGCCGGCTGTGACAGAAGCAATGTTGCAAGGAGGCATGGAGGACCAGCATCCAAATAAGGTTGAAAAGGGGAGATCCCAGCAATAGGGCAGGCAGCAGGAAGGTGCAGAAGGAGACGCTGCTAACGCCTTGAAAAACTTGGAGGGTTTGAAAACTGCATAGAGAGAACGCTGTCACAGAGAGGCTAATGGGAGTTGGTAAACATGATAGAGTGGTGGCACAGCATAGGCGAGAGTGCTTTGGGTCAGGGTAGGGGTTTGATATCTGAAGAGCTGAATGAAGATTCAAATGGGATGATTGAGGGGGAGTGCCCGACATATGGATGAATAAGGATAGCGAATCCTTAGCTAGACAAAAAAGGTTGAAAATTAAATTATAATTTTTTTGTGGGCAGGGACACAAACGTTGAGGGAAAAGAAACAAGTGGAAGGCAATTCAGTAGTAAGGGACCATAGAGACTGTGCACCACTCTCCAAGTGAATTGATTCAATACCTGTGCACCTGATTGCCAGGTGAGTGTGATTTAAGTAGGGGGGAGTAGGCTCCTCCCACAATTCCAGGTTTACACCTGTACATATACAGTGGGGGAAAAAGTATTTGATCCCCTGCTGATTTTGAACGTTTGTCCACTGACAAATAAATGATCAGTATATAATTTTAATGGTAGGTGTATTTTAACAGTGAGAGACAGAATAACAAAAAAAAAAAACAAGAAAAATGCATGTCAAAATAGTTATAAATTGATTTGCAGGCCAATGAGGGAAACAAGTATTTGACCCCTTTGTCTTAGTACTTGGTGGCAAAACCCCTGTTGGCAATCACAGAGGTCAGACATTTGTTGCCTTGGCTGTGTGTTTTGGGTCATTGTCATGCTGGAATACCCATCCACAACCCATTTTCAATGCCCTGTCTGAGGGAAGGAGGTCCTCAACCAAGATTTGACGGTTCATTGCCCCGTCCATGGTCCCTTTCATGCGGTGCAGTTGTCCTGTCCGCTTAGCAGAAAAACACCCCCAAATCATAATGTTTCCACCTCCATGTTTGATGGTGGGGATGGTGTTCTTGGGGTCACAGGCAGCATTCCTTCTCCTCCAAACACGGCGAGTTGATGCCAAAGAGCTCGATTTTGGTCTCATCTGACCACGACACTTTCCCCCAGTTCTCTTCTGAATCATTCAGATGTTCATTGGCAAACTTCAGACCGGCCTGTACATGTGCTTTCTTGAGCAGGGGACCTTGCGGGCACTACAGGATTTCAGTCCGTAGTGGGTTACCAATTGTTTTCTTGGTGACTTTGGTCCCAGCTGCCTTGAGAGCATTAACAAGATCCTCCCGTGTAGTTCTGGGCTGATTCCTCACAGTTCTCATGATCATTGAAACTCCAAGAGGTGAGATCTTGCATGGAGCACCAGATCGAGGGAGACTGACATTTATCTTGTGTTTCTTCCATTTGCGAATAATTGCACCAACTCTGGTCACCTTCTCACCAAGCTGCTTGGCGATTGTCTTGTAGCCCATTCCAGCCTTGTGTAGGTCCACAATCTTGTCCATGACATCCTTGGACAGCTCTTTGGTCTTGGCCATGGGGGAGAGTTTGGAATCTGATTGATTGCTTTTGTGGACGGGTGTCTTTTATACAGGTAACGAGCTGTGATTAGGTGCACTCCCTTTAAGAGAGTGCTCCTAATGTCAGCTCGTTATCTGTATAACAGACAATCGGGAGCCAGAAATCTTGCTGATTGATAGGGGATCATATACTTATTTCCCTCACTGACCTGCAAATCAATTTATAACTTTTTTGACATGCGTTTTTCTCTGGATTTTTTGGGTTTTCTGTCTCTCACTGTAAAAATACACCTACCATCAAAATTATAGACTGATCATTTCTTTGTCAGTGGACAAACGTTCAAAATCAGCAGGGGATCAAATACTTTTTTCCCCCACTGTATATATTTGTGTATATTTGGTCCCTCCCCGTCCTACCTCTATTTGTGGGCGGGACTTAAATCACCTTTAAACAAGCTCTTCTAGCCCGCCTTTTCCTAGCAAGGCACAGTCAATTTCTGCTCCTGTGCTGATGTTTCTCAGTGATTCTTCATACCTTGGCATTCACAAGCCTCCCTTCATAAATTTTGCCTTACACCTACTAAGCAAAGTCAGTCTTTTTCATTACCACAGGGCTTCACAAAGACTATATACACAGTTTTTGGCACCTTTGTATCAGATTTCGGGCCATATCTTTAAATAGCAGCATTAATTATAACAAGGTTTTCATTACCATGGGGCTTTACCAGGTCTACACAAATTTGGCACCTTTGGATCAGAATTCGAACCATAACTACTCAATATTGACTTTGCTCATATCAAGGTAACACCATTTCATTTCCATATGGCCCCATCAACGCTACCTTCGCATATTTTGCCCATTTATGACATATATATTTCTCAGCAGCGCGACCTTGCCAAAATGCGTTGGTATCGCAACATTAAAACTGCGGGCTCACAAAGCGAGCAAGCTGCAACTGCGGATCTCGCAAAGCAAGGGCCGCGGTTGCGGCCAGGCAAGGAACACCGAAGGAGTTAGGCAGGGAGCGCCAAAGGAGCTTCCTGTGCTGGTGGAGATGAGCGCCATAGGCGCTCATCCCTACGACCTTGCACGCCGTACGCTTCATACCTACAACCCACAGAACTACACTTCAACACAAAACTCAAATACACAATTCAAAGTGCGAGACCCGTAGCACTTTGAAAAAAATTGCCTATAAAAAGTATGGGCCGTAAAAAATAGGAACTTAACGTCCGCAACACGCACAGTGAAAAACACGGAAAAAAAAAATACACACACAGCAAGGAGGAACAGCCAGGACGTCTGGGAATGAGGTTACATGCCAATTTAAATACAATTTAACGATTTTCGCCACTCGAAAATCCCCTATGCGAGCGAAAAAATGGGCGCTGAAAAATACCAATACCCTAAGCACGCAAAACACCGTCAAGCACATACGCTTTTTACACAGACCTATACAACCTAATAAATAATCTATTAGGAAGGACGCTAAATGCTCAACACCCGCCTAACACATACACAATCGCAGCCATTTTACAACACTAACTGCAAACTAATAACGTTACCATTACAAAATGCGGAACTACACAGCTAAACAAACGGCTTACCCCCTACTACACACAGCACACATTGCTGACACTTACACCTCAGCTCGCCAACAGTGCAAATCTACAATGTATGCTGCAGGAACATCAAAACAGATTGTTAGCTCTTCAGCATATTGGTTAATGCATATATTGATTACAAATACGTAAAGTATATTAATTTATAACTTTACTAATTAATTATTTAACATTACAAAACACATACACATAAAAAAAATGTTTTCAAAATAACAATAAACGCTAAAGGCGCTTAGCGCACGCTTCACAAGGAGTGCCAACGGTGTTAACAGTACCACAACTACACCAGGGGAGAGGCTCACAATGCGAGCCAAAAGCCCATCAAAGCAAAAGTTGCAAGGAGCGCCAAGGGAGCTCTCATAACCAAACATACACCAACCAAGAGGCTCGCAATGAGCTCCGAAGGTGCTCAGCGTGAGGCTTGCAATGAGCACCGAAGGTACTCACACAAAAAAAATTACTTTGTGTACCAAACAGCATTACCTACCTTATAATTCTATTGCCGTCATTTTTTGACGGGCAAGTCACTAGTATATATATACTAAGCAGCGACTTTGTCCATGTACAAGGCCAAAATTTGTATCAGATTTTAGTCTATATAGACTAAATAGAGACATTGCTTATATCATGGTTTTCATTACCATGGGGCATTACCGAGCCTACATATACAGATTTGGAACATTTGTATCAGAATTTGGGCCATATCTACTGAATAGTGACATTGCTCATACCATAGTTTTGATTCCACTGGGCCTTACCGAGCCTACATACATAGATTTGACACATTTGTATCAGAATTCAGGCCATATCTACAAAATAGTGACTTGGCTTTTATTATGGTACACCATTTAATTTCAGACCACATTTTCTGATGAGTATTGACATTGCTCATATCATAGGTAGCACCAAAAATGTCCATAAGGGCATTACCATTGCTGGAGAGCTATGGCACGAAAAGGCTTTCAAAAAAGTCCTAACCAGCTTTCGCTAAGGTTCACATCACCAAATTTGACCTTACCAATGTCCTTATCCATGTCCAGGTAATACTTTTTCATTGTCACGTGGCATCCAACAAGCCCTCATTGCAAGTTTTGGCTCATGTCTACTAATTATTGTTCTCGTCCATGTCCAAGGTATCGCTTTTCAGCTTTCGATAAGCACCACATTGCTGATTACGGCTCCATCACTGTCTTTGCCCATGATCGTGCCTTTTCATCATTGCTTGGCTTCTAGAGAGCCTCATTTAAGATTTGGCCATGTCTACTAAGTATTTTTTCCCACCCTGTTTCAGGACATGCTTTTTCCTTATGACGAGAAGCTTCCGGCACACTTCGACTGCCCCTATATATATATATAGTAAATAAATAGTACATCTGTGTTCACATCTGAATGTCTAAAACAAGTCTAAAAACCTGCTTCCAGCTCAGAATTTTGTCCACAACACAGGCTGAGATCTCGCTCCATGCTGATGATAGCCAGTAAGCTTGAAACAGCTGTACATGGATTGGATACTCAGCCTGTGTTTAATCCAACCTTGGCTTTGCATTAAAGCTGTGTAATACAGCATGCATAAGCTTAAAGGAAGCCATGTTTGATAATGGCTGAGGATTGAAGAGCGAGGCATTTGTGGGCACATTTGCATGTCCCGGCTTAGCTTCCCAGAATGCATTGTAATAACAGTTTTTATCGAAACTCTGAGCTGGAAGCAGGTTTTTAGACTTGTTTTAGACATTCAGATGTTAACGCAGATGTACTATTTATTTACTGTATGGTGGAGGGCTTCTATCGCTCTTTTGCCCACCATATTATAAATGATTGCTGTGGTGAACTAATATATATATATATATATATATATATATATAAATAAATATAAATATATATACAGTTGAGTGTCACATTATTAGGACCATCAGCTAATATCCTGAATAATCACTGTGTGCAGCATGGACAGCAGCCAGACAACGTGGTAGTGAGTCAGTAGGATGCTGGAAGATTGGCAAAGGTATCTGGAGCCATGCAGATTGCAGTGCATCTAACAGCTGCTGATGAGTACTGATGATACTGCGAACATGGATATCGAGGTGGTACCACAAGCTCAATGGGGTTCAAGTCCAGGGAATTTTTCGTGCTCCTCTAAGAGCTTCTGATTGTATGTCTGGCCAATATTTTGCTGGAAGATCCTATCCCTTCCAGGGAAGACAGTCAACACATTTGGGTGTAATTGATTTACAGTGCCTCCCAGACAATGCCAAAAAAACATTCCCTAGACAGTGACGTTGCCGCCACCAGCTTGTGTTCTTCCAACAGAAGTTGCAGAGTGTTTGTTCTCTGAGGTTTCGTGCCTTACACACATGACTCTTTAGAAAAAGCAACACTTTGCCAGAAGAGGTCCAATTTCGGAAGCTATTTCTGACAATGGACCCTAGTCAGCATCGGTAGAGTGTGCCCCATACGCAACAGGGTTCGATACACTGAAGTTTTAGACACACGTCTGGTAGCCCCCTTGGTCTTTTTGGACAGTGAGTTCCTCAACTGTAGTGTGTCGGTTGGCCCTCACACACCTTTGCAGTCAATGTTCACCTCTGATAAGAATGGCACCTGGTGCTCTGCAGTTTCAACACAGTTCGTCCAGTCACGTTTCACTTTAACCATAACAGCACACAAACAGTTTATAAATCGTGATGTTTCCGAAATACTGCCACTCTCGGTCCAAAAGCCATCCCCTTTTCAAAGCTGGATAAAGGCTTTTTTTACCCCAGGATGGTTTAAAGCGGGGTGGTCAATTATTTTTTATGAAATCCAATGAGGTCTAAATGTGTTTATGAAAAATAAGTCATGGGCCAGTGTCCATACTGATTTTAAGTATACACATATAATTATTGTAATATAAACAATGCCATTTAATTATTAGCTTATATATTTATATATTATAAATACTAATATGGTCAATGTGTACTTGCATTTATTAAAGATGATGTGCTTATATACCTTAGTTCTTATGTGTTGTTTATGTTTTAAAGTACTTAGTTAAAAGAAAAAGCTCCAAGCCTTCTGCTTCATCGCTCTTATAAAAAAAGTCAAATATTCATTCAAAATTCACAGTAATTTTATTGCATCATGGACACAACTACAAAATTATCTTGATTTATGTTTTTTATGTCATTCACAGCAGGTAATAATTTACTACATGTGAATTTGTTCATGATGTGATTTCTCATTAAAACAGTTTCCTACATTCAGGATTCTGTGGTGTCGAGTTCTGACTTCAATAATTACCACATGCAGAAGATGGATATGGATTCTCAGCTGTATGCAGTTTATACTGGATACGAAGATATGTCTTGTGACTAAAACATGTCTCACATTCAGAACATGTAAACGGTTTCTCTCTTGTTTGAATATAAAAAAACAACTGCACATATGCAATATTAAGACACTACAAAGTAGACTGGTTAGTGTTTATAGGTAAAAAAGATATCATTTAATTTGATTATATTTACAAACCTATTCATAAATATTGAGAGATATTTGAGAAACTGAGGAAATACAACTCAGTTTATTAAAAAATTCTATTAGACATGGAATATAATTTGTTATTTTCATGCATTTAAATAATAAATCTACAATCCTATATTAACACATTTACTGTCTCAAGTAGCTCAATATTTTACATAGTTTTTGTTACACTAAAGAAATTGCTGAATAGTAAAAAATAAATCTTAATTTTCTTATATGAGAAAGATTTATTTGTTAAATTTTATTTATTCTACCAATGTAATATATTAATAATGTTTGTCTTGAACTAAAATATTCAAATCATTATGACAACTGACTGTTCAGATTTAGTCAATATTCCATTTAAAAATGAAAAGCTTTATTTTGTTTTTACTGTGTGCGTTTTCTTATGTACCTTGAGAGTGAATGCTTGACCAAAACATTTCCCACATTCAGAACATACAAATGGTCTTTCTCCTGTGTGAGTTCTCTTATGGTCATTAAGATGTGAGGCAGTGACAAAACCTTTCCCGCAGTCAGGACATGCAAATGGCCTTTCTCCTGTGTGAATTCTCTTATGTGTCTTAAGAGTGAAGGCATGACTGAAACATTTCCCGCAGTCAGTACATGCAAATGGCCTTTCTTCGGTATGAGTTCTCTTATGTGTCTTAAGCGTGAAGGCATGACTGAAACATTTCCCACACTCAGGACATACAAATGGTCTTTCCCCAGTGTGAGTTCTCTTATGTTGATTGAGATTTGAGGCCTGGGTGAAATATTTTCCACATTCAGAACATACAAATGGTCTTTCTCCTGTGTGAGTTCTCTTATGAATATTAAGACACGATGCCTGACCAAACAATTTCCCACAGTCAGGACATGAATATGGTCTTTCTCCTGTGTGAATTCTTTTATGAACATTGAGATCCGAAACATGGCTGAAACCTTTCCCACATTCAGAACATGGAAATGGCTTTTCGCCTGTATGAATTCTCTTATGAACATTTAATTGTGATGGGTGACTGAAGTATTTTTCACATTCAGAACATGAAAAGGCTTTTTCTCCTGTGTGAGATCTCTTATGTATATTGAGAGCTGAGGCCTTGATGAAACATTTCCCACATTCAGAACATACAAATGGTCTCTCTCCCGTGTGAGTTCTTTTATGATTATTGAGATCTGAGACATGACTGAAAGCTTTCCCACATTCAGAACATGCAAATGGTCTTTCTCCTGTATGAGTTCTTTTATGTTGATTGAGAGTGGAGGTATGACTGAAGCTTTTTCCACATTCAGAACATGCAAATTGTCTTTCCCCTGTGTGAGTTCTCTTATGTTGATTGAGATTTGAAGCACGAATGAAACACTTCCCACATTCAGAACATGCGAATGGTCTTTCCCCTGTGTGAGTTATCTTATGTTGATTTAGATTTGAGGCCCGAGTGAAACATTTCCCACATTCAGAACATACAAATAGTTTTCCACTGCGAGACCTTTTATGTGTAACAATAGATATATTCTGACTTCTGATTTCAGATTCTCTGCTCATCTGATTTGCTTCCAGATAACCATGTGAAACACTGAAAACTTCCACAACACAATCTGTTGAACTAAGGGACGTGTGGTGTTTTTCAGAGATGTTTCTTGTTATGGATCCACCTGCAGGAAACAAAAGCAAACAAAAGTAAGAAATTCACCATAACGTTAAACTGAGTAGTCTGACAGTATAAACCAGGGGTAACCAAACTCGGTCCTGGAGGGCCGCACCCAGGCCTGGATTTGATGATTTCCTTTCCGTGCACAGGTGAGTCAATCAGGATGACTGAAGAAGCAATAGTCTCACCTGCTTGCAGCAAGGATATCCACAAATCCAGGCCTGTGTGCGGCCCTCCAGGACCGAGTTTGGTGACCCCTGGTATAAACATATATCAATAGCAAATAATTAATTATAGAAAACTGTCTTGGATTAAACAACCTATATAACTTAACTGTTTATAAAGAAACAACATATTTTGTAACAATACAAGTCAAAACAACAATTGGAATGTCTCCAGAATGTAGGGTGAGTCTGTGCATTACTAATTATCTATTTCTATCACACACACACAATAATATTATACATATACTAGTAACTTGCCCATCATAAATGACGGTATTATAGAATGTTATCTTGAATTGTCTATGCTCTCTCTTTCTCTTTCTGTGCGCTCTGTCTGTGCACTCTCTCTCACTGTCTGTGTGTGCTGTAAGCTCTGTACCCCTCCCTCTCTGTGTGCTCTCTGTCTGTGCACTCTCTCTCTCTGCTCTGTCTGTGTTTGCTCTCTGTCTGTGCGTGCTGTCGGCTCTGTACCACTCTCTCTCTCTCTCTCTCTCTGTGTACACCTCCCTGTCTCTCTCTGTCTGTGCATTCTCTCTCACTGTCTGTGTGCGCTGCCAGCTCTGTACCCCTCCTTCTCTGTCTCTCTCTCTCTGTGCACTCTCTCTCTCTATATGTGTGCTCTCTCCCTGTGTGTGCGCTCTCTCTCTCTGTGTGTGCTCTATCTCTCTCTCTGTGTGTGCTCTATCTCTCTCTGTGTGTGTGTGTGCTCTCTGTGTGTGTGCTCTCTCTATCTCTGTGTGTGCTCTCTCTCTCTCTCTCTCTGTGTGCTCTCTCTCTCTCTCTGTGTGTGCTCTCTCTCTCTCTGTGTGTGTGCTCTCTCTCTCTGTGTGTGTGTGTGTGCTCTCTGTGTGTGTGCTCTCTCTATCTCTGTGTGTGCTCTCTCTCTCTCTGTGTGCTCTCTCTCTCTCTCTGTGTGTGTGCTCTCTCTCTCTGTGTGTGTGCTCTCTCTCTCTGTGCACTCTGTCTGTGTGCTCGCTCTCTATGTGCACACTCTGTGCATGCTCTCTCTTTCTCTGTGCGCTGTCTGTGTTCTCTCTGTCTTTGTGCTCTCTCTCGCTCTGTACCCTTCTCTCTCTCTTTGTCTCTGTGCAGTCTCTCGCTCTGTCCACTCGATCTTTCTCTGTGCACTCTCTCTCTGCGAGCTCTGTCTGTTTGCGCTCTCACTTTCTGTGTGCGCTGCCAGCTCTGTACCCCTCCCTCTCTGTCTCTCTCTCACACTGATTACCTTTTGAAAAACTTGTTCTACTTCTAAGGATTATGTTACTTATTATCAAAGTAAATGATTTGTAAATAACATTCTGCAATGACTTAAGGAATCAGATATTTTAATTCCCAAGATAAATTACAAATACATGTTTTCATTATCGCATCTTTATCAGTGCATTATAATTACACAAAATAATAATGCTGAGACAACAGATATTGCTCAATGAAACTCTAATTTTTATGATATTCATTAAAAGATTTAGTAAAGGCCACAAGAAGATCAAATAACATTTTAATAATAAGTAATTACTGGAAAATGTCGCACAGAATCTTACATTACACATATTATACTCTTCAATTACGACAAAAATGTAATCCCAGTCTATTTGCATTGTGCTGCACCTATGGCCCATTTATAACTTTGTACGAATGTCCCGCGGTACAATTGGAATGAAATCCAATTAAAAAATGAGTACATAAATAAATTCAATATCACTATAAAATGAACACCAGAATAGGCAATATTAGGTAGCATAACACAGTAATACATTAATAAACGTCTGAGGGCCAGATCTGTCGATATGACATTTAGCCACTTATTCAATTTTAAGCATCTGTGCCCATATAATTTTACACCTTCCTAGGTGGGCATAATCTGGTACACTTTTGACGTCTGTGGTAGGCAGTTCTGTATACATTTCAGCACAGTTTAAATATTAGACAGGTGCTTGTTCTCAAAGCTCCTTATGTGCCATTTACATAGCACAGACAGGACGACATTTATCACCAGCCCCAGTTGGAGACAATATACAAGGCTCAGGCCTAGCTGCACCATACAGCTCGGCAGTGCCCCGGGACAGCAGAGTATAGCCTATAATATATTGACACCTGTTCTTAGACAACAAGTGCTCCTTATATGATTCAATGTTAACACAAAGGAAGAAATAGTCAGCAGATGATGTGGTCCTGTTAGCCACAGTACTTATTATTACCCACAAAGGAGATGAGAACGACTTTAGGGAATTACATGCGCTCCCCCACACCTAATATACATCCACTAGCTCAGAAGATCCTTAAACTACCAAAGTTATGAAAGCGGGGGTAAGATGTCAGATAGACCTCAACTGCTTTAGAACATTGCAGGCATTATATACGAATGAGAATCTCATAGTGAGAGTAATTAAACCAGCCATTAAATGAAAATGTTCTGCCCGAGCTAAGGACAATGAAGCAAGATTGCAATTGTGTTGTTAATAGAAGCATAAGGAGTCTATAATCACATCATACATTCCCTGTATACCTATGGCAATTTGCTGTAGGTAAGAACCTCAATTAGCAACTATGCATAGCCAGTAAGTATGAACACTGCTGAGCGTGGGAAGCTCCTATGGAACTAAAATCACATACAACTGACAGTGATCAGCTTAGAAATTAGACATTGTGGGCAAAGGAAGCATATAACATGGAGACATACCAGCAAATCAGCCTTCTTAAAACGTCAGTCCAAGACAAACCTGGAATCCCAAATTACAACTAAATCAAACAATCTACTATGAGTAGTAACTCACCACATGCTATCAAGGCTCCTTTTCTGTCAACTTCTTATTGGCTCTTAAAACAGACACACTGAAATATGGGTGGCCCAGCCAGTGAGGGTCTGATGTCTAGCAGAGTACACAGGCTGTGAGGAGCCTGGACGTTACAGCTAGCAGAGAGAGATGTTGGATTTTGGATTGCTGCAGCATATAGTACCTGGAGAGTGAACCGTGTGGAAGTTTGCTCACACAAACGCACAAGGTGAGCTGTTTTGGAGAAGCTGTCTATTGAATGATAAATTGTAGTTTACTGGAGCTGCAAGTGTATGGACTTGCTAGATACAAGAACCTGAAAAAAGAGAGAGAGCCTTGGAAAGAGAGAGAGAGAGAGAGTGAACACAGGAAGATGTGGCACTGAGAAGACACCAGTCAAAACAAATATTCACGATCAGGCCTGGCTGTGGCTTGCAGTGTGTCACAGCAGCAGGGGAAGCGCCCATGGAGGGACAGTCTGTGTGACTGCAACAGGACTACAGAGAGAGAGACGTGCTTGCTGCAACCGGGAACTGCCACAGAATACTACAGCCTGCTGACAAAAAGGTACCATAACCATGATTTCTGTGATACACCCTCAGGGAAGGGACTGCATATAGAAACATATGAGTTACTGAAGTGGAAGCAGTGCTTAACAAGGGTCCCTGGGGGAGGGCAATTGGAGAGACGGGTGGGCCACTGTTTTTTTTCTCCCAGAGACAGATAAGCTGTTCAGGCCTATTCAGGGCCTGTATATACATACATACCATTAAAAAAGCTTAAATTGTGCAAGGGTTATTAATATTGCTCTTGATTTAAAAAGCACCAGCATTTTTAATAGTGCTATTTACAAAGTAGAATACAGCACAGTAGGTATAATTAGCATATTACAAGGGTATACACAAATTCTAAGGTAAGTAGAAATACATGTACAGGCAAAGTGCAATATAAATAAGAAATAAATGGGTCCACAGAAAGCTTAGTGCAAAGTGAGGTCTCTACTGCAAGGGGCTTACAGTCTAGGAGAGGTTGGGGGGGGAGGTGATTCGGGAGGGTAATAGATGCAAGGTGGCAATGATTAAGGCAGTAGGCTGGTACAAGTGGAAGTATCTGTGTGTTGCACCCTAGATTGTTTCTGTGAGCAATGCTGTAGAATGTGCAGGAAGATAGTCTGGCGGAGCAAGGAAAGGGGTTTCTTAGAGTAGGGTCAGCAGGACAAAAGTCCTGAAGGCAGAACTGAGAGGAGGTGACAAGAGGAGGAAAAAAAAAAAAGATTGTTAGCAGAATGAAGAAGACAGTTGGTGAAGTAATTTGAGATGAGGGCAGAGATATAAGGGGGTGTACTGTTGTTAAGAGATTTATATGTTAGAGTCATGGTTTTAAAATGTTATTCTACAGGTTTTAGTAAAGTTACGGTCAGAGATGTGAGGCAGAAATTCTCTGCCGAGTATGATAAATAAGTCTAGCGGAGGCATTCATTATGGATTGGAGAGAGATGGGCCATGGGGAGGATAGCAAGAAGCATATTGCAGTAGTCACTGCAAGATATAATGAGAGAATGGATTTTAGTTGTATATTGTGTAAGATAGTGAGGTCATTTTGTTATAAAAATCACATTATTTTGTTATTGATTGTAAGTAAGGAATACTGGAGAGGGCAGGATCCAAAAGAACTTTAAGATGATGGCATTGTCAACAGTGAGAGATATTTGAGGAGTGGGAAGGAAGATTAGTTTTAGATGATGGGAGGACAATGAGGATGATATGCTTGAGAGGCAGTTGGCAACACATGCTAAAGGAGAGGGATATATCTGGTGCTGATTGGTAGATTTGGGTGTCATGTGCATACAAATGATACTGAAATCCAAAAGATTGTATTTGGGTACCAAGGGATTATGAAGATGGAGGAGAGGAGTGGTCTTTGACTAAAACTTGGGGTATGCAGACAGTCAGAGGGTGAAGTGAAGAAGGAGTGCAAGAGGAGTACACACTAGATGTTTGATTTTCTAGATAAAATGTGAACCAAAGCTGTGTCATGGATGCCAAGAGATAATTTGGATAAAATTTGACTTTTATCAAAGGTAGCAGAGAGAACCAGGAGCATTAGAATAGAGAAGTGAGCCTTTGACTTAAGAGGTGAGCAAGTCTGTGACTTTTGTGAGAGCTGTCTCTGTGGAGCATTTTGGCCAGAAGAATAGGGAAGAATAGAGATTTCTCAACAATGGGTGTAATTATGGCTTGTTTTAAAGATGATGTTAACCTTCCAGTCGTTAGGGAGAGGTTGAATAGATGTGTGAGAGTTTGGTCAAGTGTAGTAGAGAGAAGAGTGATTAGCTGTGATAAAATAGGATCAAGTAGCCAAGATTTAAGGTGACAGTTTGATAGGAGACTAGAGACTTCATCCTTACTTAGAGGTCAAAGGAGTACATATTGGATGTGGAATTAGAGAAGGGCATAGGCTGGGTGTTGTTGTTTCTTGTTTAGAAGAGGGTGTGTTTGAGCCATGTTGAGAGGAGAGTTTGTTTCACATGTCTTCCATTTTAATTTTAAAGTGCCTGCCAAAGTCTTCAGCTGTTAGTCTGGAATTGGCAGGAAGTGGGGGTGGCAGAAGAGAGTTTTGATTGTAGAGAACACAACACAGAGGTTGAGCAGATGATTAATATTAACAATGAAAAGTAGTGTTGTTTGGCAAGATCGAGAGCAATGGAGTAGGAATGCAAAATAAATTTGTAATGGAGGAAGTATGCTGAGGTGCAAACAAGTTTTATTTTTAAATAAAATAAATTTGTGTGTATAGAATGACTCAATGTAATGTGTATTTCTGATATACGCAGCATGTGTTAAATTAGATAAAAGGTAAAAACAGGGAAACTTAGATATACCTTTAAGGGAGTTAGAAAATAGGTAATTTAGAAAATGTTATTTAAATAGGTCATGAATGGGAGTGAGTTTATTGAATATGAAACAAGCACTCCAGATGGCACAGTAAAAGTACAAAGCACATGGATTGTTTGTGACAGGGATGGATAAAAGATTATGGGTGTTTCTGGTGTTGGTGCCCTTAGAGCTGTGCATGGCTGACAGCAGGTGGAATTGATTGAAGGGCCTTGGTTAGGTATTATGTCTCCAGTATCTAGCAGAAGAGAATAGTTGGAGAAAGAAGCAGGAGGTTAAAATGAAGAAGAAAGTGTGAGGAAACATTTTTTACTAAATATTTGCAACCGAAAATTAATAAAACATGTAAAATAAAATATTTGCTTGCCTTGATTGATCTTCAATTGTGAAGAACCATTTTGTGTGTTCAATCTTGTTTAATTCCTGTATAATTCCAATTGAGACAATTAGATTGTTCACTTAAGAAGTGTGAACATATGCAGCTGATGTTACATCTTGCAATGCCCTCAATACATTCCCAGGGTTGCATTAGATGTATTAGGCCAGAAGGGTTACGCTATTACGTTATAATTGTATACATTGTGAGAAGTTACCAGTTTCCTCTGGGTTTGTTCCTGTGTTTCAGGCACTTTGATGGAGCATATTAATGATGTCCTGTATAACTTTCAATATTTACTAAAATGTTGCCAGTGATACAAAAATAATAACCAAGAAAAGGCCTAGCTTCCACTGATGCCACGGAGGGCCAATTGGACTTTTGGGGACTATTGTAATACCAAAACACCGCTCCTTCCATTTACCAACAAGAACAATTGCCAAACCCCTGAATACTAAGACTGTGGTTGCCATGATGGCCCAAGATGGATAATGCTACTACATATGTTTGTGTGTGGCACCATATTTTGTTACTGCAGCGCCCAGGGATACCCTAAGACTGTTTTGGCCCTGGGTTAACATGGATTAGCTGTGCGGTCCTTTTCCCCAGGAACATGTCTTCCAAGCCTGGATAGTTGGACTGTGACAGCCATATTGTGTATTGTGTGCTCTGTTTTACTGTGAGCCATCCGTTTTATGATAAGCAATGTTATGCTTATTAATGTATTATGTACAGTTATGGATGTGTGGATGGTACTCAACCATGTGTGGCATTTTCCCCAGAGAGTTCAATAAAGTATGTTACACACACCATCAGAGTGTCTCTACTCCTGATCTGATTAGATACACCCTGGAAGGCCTGGAACAAAGGGTACAATTACGTTAGCTACCGTGTTAGGGTCCAGGATCACAGGGGGTGGTAAGGAAACGAGCTCTGTGAGCCTGTCCAAGAACATGACCAAGGATCCAGATGGAGGAGAGCATTGAGCCCAGACGATGGTGTCAGAGAAAGGGGAATGGAACCAGCTGCTCGAGGTGGGGTGCCAACATCCTGTTTTGGTGGGTATTTTCTTCTTTTATTAGGCACCCAAGGAAATTGTTTTCCCTATTGAATGGAGAGGGAGGGGGCATTGGCCCAGGCTTCAGGGGGTGGGTTGGTAATACCACCGTGGAAACTGCCACTGGGATTGGTTACCCCACCGTAAATTTGGGGATTGGGTATGCAAGAATAACCAAGGGAATAACTCTAAAATTGGTCAGGAGAGGGAGAGGACCAGGGTTGTGGGACTGGATTACCCACTTGTGATTGCATAGACCCAGGGACTGTTTCAGATACCACAAAAAAGGGGAAAGGATGGCCAATTGGACTTTTGGGGACTATGGACTATAGTTGGTCCAGAGGCGAACCTGGTACCAGAACACAGCTCCTTTCCCAACAAGAACAATGCCCAAACCCTTGAATACCCAGGCTATGGTTGCCATGATAGCCCAAGATGGACAATTCTGCAACAGATGTTTGTGTGTGGCATTATATTGTGTGATTGCAATGCCCAGGGAGACCCTAAGACTGTTTTGGACTATTGGACTGGCGTGGGCCCTGGGCTAACGTGTATTAGCTGTGCGGTCCATTTCCCCAGGAACATGTCTTCCAAGCCTGGATAATTGGACTGTGACAGCCATATTGTGTATTGTGTGCTATATTTTACTGTCAGCCATCCTTTTTATAATAAGCCATGTTATACTTGTCAATATGTTATGTACAGTTATGGATGTGTGGATGGTACTCAGTCATGTTTGGCATTTTCTCCAGATAGTTTAATAAAGTATTGTAACGGAACCCATCACTGTTTTACCCTGTTTTATGGTTATTTAATTCTTGGTTAAAATATGATCACATTGCTATACTGTATGTATGTTGGTTTATGTTCTACAGAATATATTGGCTCAGAATATTACAGCTACTAGGCTAATAGATAATCCTATAACAGAGACTCCTCATAAGATAAGGAAGTCTATTGTGTAAAGTGTTTTCATTGTGAGACATAAGAACAAAGGGAAGGATGATCTAATCAATGTCTGATTGTATCAAAGTTGCCAGGTAGCCTCAGGGAGGTGTGACCCACCTATTGTCCCTATATGTGTATTGTGTGGCCAACTATGGGGGATGTCGATTGCCTGTGGAAAGAGATGTGTATAAATATTTCTGCACATAACAAAATAAAGTCAGTATTCATTTGACTTCCAATTGAGTGTCGTCCAATATGGGAGGTTGGGAATGGTGAAACTGTAGTGTCTCTTGGGTATTTTACCGTATACCAGCGGAGATATTGGATTTGTGTTCCAACTCCGTTACAAGTATGTTACTAGGGGGTGTGGGGTACATGGTACAAGATCCTTGGTTGCAAGGGTTCTATCTATTACAGGGAGGGTCACGTACACCATCAGACAGAGTGTTTCCACTCCTGATCTGATCAGATAACCCATGGAAAGCCTAGACAAATGGTACAATTAAGTTAGTTACCCTGTTAGGCTCTAGGACCACAGGAGGTGGTTAGGAAGGCTGGCATCACTTGATGGACAGGTCTTCTACATGGCTAGGGTGTAGGTTGATGTGGATTAGTGAAAATCTGTTTACTAAGGGTTGGAGACTGAATATGATTGGGTAGTGGCATGAATAAATATGCTGTGCATGCCTAAATAAAGAGTTGTCAGTTTAAACGTACATAAGCAAAATGTATGTTTTATTCTGAGGGAATAAAATAATTCTAATCACTAGAGTTATTACTACAGACCCAAAAACTATACTCTTTACCACTGAGAGTTCCACTGTTAAGCCTGCTTCTTTGGTATCTGTGACGATTTGTTGCTGTACTGGGTTCATTCTTGCTAACAGGGATAACCAAAGAACCCCAGAACCTACTTGGTGAGTTTGATCTAGGCTCTTTCTGAGCCCAGCCAAGCAGTGGGTCGTCCCAATTTGAGCTCTTGTGTGGCCAAAGTCAAAGGACCCTTAGATCAAATACGCAAGTTCTGGGAGGGGGGGGGGGGGTTACCAAAACAGGAATCCCTGTGGTGCCCTATTTGATGCTGTTCAGAGTCCGACTGGAGGTTCTGACTGTACTAGCCAATGAACACCTGCTTGATACCTATGGCAAATAGAAAGTACAACAGAAACGCCTGTGTGTGGGAACTGTTCTGGATGTTCGTTCCTATCCCTAGAATAAACTCCAGGATTCGTGGGAATGGCCATAAACAATTATTCACAAACTGACTGACACTACTTACATTGGATGCCCAGAATTAGAGACTGGCCATATGCACTCTGGGTGAAGATGGGGTACTCTAAACCTCCTAGCTTCCATAGCCAAGCTAGCTGATACATATGTATATTCAGACATGTCAGTTGATTCGATGGGAGGTACAATATCTGGGCATAGGGAAGGAAGTGGGAAGATCAAGTCAAAGACTTCTAAGATCAAGAATATAGCTAACTGACCCACCCCCGTGACAATCTTCTAATCATTATAGTCTACAGTAATGAAATCTTTAAACACATTAAAGTCAGCTTCTTGCAAATGAAAAATAGTAACTGTGTATTATTGATTATCAATTACTCGCCTGTATTGATATTTAATGTATTCTCCACAGACGGCTGGTGACCCCTCACATACGGCTCTTCTCCTCGCTCAATCATTGATACAATTGTTGGTTTCGCACAAACACTTCCTGTATGTGAACAATGAATGTGATTAAACATGCATTACATACTTTTTTTAATTACTTGATATTTCAGGAAATATTCTCACCTACACACATGAGGTTCAGGTAATTCTCAATCATCACATTCTTATAAAGCTACTTGTCTTCCTCTGTTAAACATTCCCATTCCTCCTCGGAGAAGTGAACTGCAACTTCATCAAACTCAAGCTGCGCCTAAAAATAGTAAATAATTTAGATCAGGAAAATTCCAGATGTATTGTATAATTCAAATGGATGAATATAAAAAAAATACAATATATATATATATATATATATATATATATATATATATATATATATATATATATATATATATATATACACACACATTTGCAAGCAAAAGTATGTGAACCCTTTGGAATTATATGGATTTCTGCACAAAATTGGTCAAAAAATGTGATCTGATCTTCATCTAAGTCACAACAATAGACAATCACAGTCTGCTTAAACAAATAACACACAAAGTATTAAATGTTGCCATGTTTTTATTCAACACCCCATGTAAACATTCACAGTGCAGGTGGAAAAAGTATGTGAACCCTTCGATTTAATAACTGGTTGAACCTCCTTTGGCAGCAATAACTACAACCAAACGTTTCCTGTAGTTGCAGATCAGATGTGCACAACGGTCAGGAGTAATTCTTGACCATTTCTCTTTACAGAATTGTTTCAGTTCAGCAATATTCTTGGGATGTCTGGTGTGAATAGCTTTCTTTAGGTCATGCCACAACATCTCAATCGGGTTGAGGTCAGGACTCTGACTGGGCCACTTCAGAAGGCGTATTTTCTTCTGTTTAACCCATTCTGTTGTTGATTTACTTCTATGCTTTGGGTCGTTGTCCTGTTGTAACACCCATCTTCTGTTGAGCTTCAGCTGGTGGACAGATGGCCTTAAGTTCTCTTCATAAAACTTGGGAATTCATTTTTCCTTCGATGATAGCAATTCGTCCAGGCCCTGGCGCAGCAAAGCAGCCCCAAACCATGATGCCCCCACCACCGTACTTCACAGTTGGGATGAGGTTTTGATGTTGGTGTGCTGTGCCTCTTTTTCTCCACACATAGTGTTGTGTGTTTCTTCCAAACAACTCAACTTTAGTTGCATCTGTCCACAGAATATTTTGCCAGTACTGCTGTGGAACATCCAGGTGCTCTTGTGCAAACTGTAAGCGTGCAGCAATGTTTTGCTTGGATAGCAGTGGCTTCCTCTGTGGTATCCTCCCATGAAATCCATTCTTGTTTAGTGTTTTGCATATCGTAGATTCGCTAACAGGGATGTTAGCATATGTCAGAGACTTTTGTAAGTTTTTAGCTGACACTCTAGGATTCTTCTTCACCTCATTGAGCAGTCTGCGCTGTGCTCTTGCAGTCATCTTTACAGGACGGCCACTCCTAGGGATAGTAGCAGCAGTGCTGAACTTTCTCCATTTATAGACAATTTGTCTTACCGTGGACTGATGAACAGCAAGGCTTTTGGAGATACTTTTATAACCCTTTCCAGCTTTATGCAAGTCAACAATTCTTAATCGTAGGTCTTCTGAGAGCTCTTTTGTGTGAGGCATCATTTACATCAGGCAATGCTTCTTGTGAAAAGCAAACCCAGAACTGGTGTGTGTTTTTTATAGGACAGGGCAGCTGTAACCAACACCTCCAATCTCATATCATTGATTGGACTCCAGTTGGCTGACCCCTCACTCCAATTAGCTTTTGGAGATGTCATTAGTCTAGGGGTTCACATACATTTTCCACCTGCACTGTAAATGTTTACATGGTGTGTTCAATAACAACATGGTAACATTTAATTCTTTGTGTGTTATTAGTTTAAGCAGAGTGTGATTGTCTATTGTTGTGACTTAGATGAAGATCAGATCACATTTTATGACCAATTTGTGCAGAAATCCATATCATTCCAAAGGGTTCACATATATATATATATATATATATAAGCAAGAAATGTAAGAGGAACATCTCACTTTACCATTCTCTAAACTACATATACAACCTCTGAAAACTATCATAACAGGGAAGCTCCTATGTTGTACTCATTTTATATGATAGATAGATAGATTGATTTTTTTAATTATATCTCTGTAATCATTAAATGCTATCTGTGCCCTTCAGTGATGTTTTTAATTTTTTTTACTTTGAAGATCTCTGTAACTTCCTTACCTGCCCATTGTGAATAAATGTCATTGTTGGGTTTTCAGTCCAGATCGTCTCAGTCATTTGCACCCTCTCCATGTTCATCATTGGGACGTTTGATACAGATTCTGCTCTGCAATGAGAGATAGATGTGGGTTTAGGGTTAGGTTTACAGGGTTAGGGACGGGAAGGGGTGTAGGGGGTTAGGATTAGGGGGTTAGGTTTACAGTTAGGGCCAGGAATTGGTGTAGGGGGTTAGGGTTAGGGCCAGCAAGGGATGTAGGAGATTAGGGCCGGAAAGGGGTGTAGGGGGTTAGGTTTAGGGTTAGGACCAGGAAGTGGTGTAGGGGGGTAGGGTTAGGGCCAGCAAGGGGTGTAGGGGCTAGGATTAGGGGGTTAGGTTTAGGGCCAGGAAGTGGTGTAGGGGGTTAGGGCCGGCAAGGGGTGTAGAGGGTTAGGTTTAGGGTTAGGGCCAGGAAGTGGTGTAGGGGGTTAGGGTTAGGGCCAGCAAGGGGTGTAGGGGGATAGGGCCGGCAAGGGGTGTAGGGGGATAGGGCCGGCAAGGGGTGTAGGGGGCTAGGATTAGGGGGTTAGGTTTAGGGTTAGGGTCAGGAAGTGGTGTAGGGGGTTAGGGCCGGCAAGGGGTGTTGGGGGTTAGGTTTAGGGTTAGGACCAGGAAGTGGTGTAGGGGGGTAGGGTTAGGGCCAGCAAGGGGTGTAGGGGCTAGGATTAGGGGGTTAGGTTTAGGGCCAGGAAGTGGTGTAGGGGGTTAGGGCCGGCAAGGGGTGTAGAGGGTTAGGTTTAGGGTTAGGGCCAGGAAGTGGTGTAGGGGGTTAGGGTTAGGGCCAGCAAGGGGTGTAGGGGGATAGGGCCGGCAAGGGGTGTAGGGGGATAGGGCCGGCAAGGGGTGTAGGGGGCTAGGATTAGGGGGTTAGGTTTAGGGTTAGGGTCAGGAAGTGGTGTAGGGGGTTAGGGCCGGCAAGGGGTGTTGGGGGTTAGGGTCTTAGGGTTAGAATTAGGGGGTTAGGATTAGAGTTAGGACGCAAGCGCACCCGTCAACCGGTGTGCTAGCATAAAACAGGAAAGGTCCTGGAAAATTAATATGTTTAAAAGGACACACGATCCAAAGATAGCAGAAAAAACATCAGCTCAGTAGATAAAAATTGTATACAAAAATGTAAAATGTAAAAGTTGTATTCATTGTATTACAGTCTAAAAACATGTTGCCCTTTATTAAGTATAGTGGATCCAAATACCATAGTAAATTTGGATCATAGTGGTCCTGTAAGTATAGCACACAGCTACATCAACAAATTCTAGATATGAGAAACTAAACAAAAATAATCTGATACACATATGTTGTACTATGGATTATTTCCTGCATGGGAGATAACTACAAAAGTCTGACGGGGGCTGGATGGGTCAGAATATTCTGCACTGTCAGAGCCCTGTTATCTGCTCTGAGAAAGACAAAGTACCGTATTGGTCCGAATATAAGCCGCACCCGCATATAAGCCGCACCTGTAAAGTTCAAGGGGAAAAAATAGAAAAAAGATAGTACTCAAATATAAGCCGCACCCGTAAAATTGGAGAGAAAAAGACTCTCAAAGTGATCCGCCATTGCAAGAAACAGGCTTTTTTTGCAGGTTACAGGCTTTTTTTGCAGGTTACAGGCTTTATAGAATGTTAGAATCACTAAAAACGTAAATTGCTATTCAATACCGCAGTCTAAAGCACGAAAAACAGCACCCTTAACTCGCAATCGCGCAAATTGGCAGTAATTTTGCATTTGCGAATAGAAGTCACACGCGTTAAAAGCAAAGTTCGCAAATCGGCAATGATGTTTTGACGGTCGCGAATATGCTTATATTCGGACCAATACGTTAATATTATCATAATACACAGTGATGTCTGACTCATGCTACAAATATGTATAACTACTCATCTTAAAGTTGCTAATGGTATATTGTTTTCTCAACATAAAATAGTGATGTTGATGCCATATATTTTAAAAAATGACAGCTAAACTTACCCTTACCACAATATGCAATTATAAAAACAAATAATGTACACATAATATAAAAATACATACACCCCCCTCCATACTCATAGGTGAATGATAGACCAATAGATATAACTGCTTCATACAAACATACAATGTATATAGACTTCCATTATAGTCGTGGATGATTTATAGATAATATATTGATGTTTATACATACACACACATGGATATAAATACACAAACATACACATAATACAGATGAATATATACACAACTAATACACAAAAAATATAGATATCCCACATCCTATAAATATAGATGGATAAATACAAACCTGCATCCACTTGTAACAATGACAAAATAGATAAATATATACAAACCATTGCACAATATATAAATATATACACACTGCTCCACACACTAATGATCAAAATAAACCTAACTTCACGTACAAAGGAAATTATATATACCTGTCTGAACATTACAAAATAAATATATAGCTCCTATTCACACAATAGATATATGTATATATGTGTATATGTGTGTGTGTGTATATATATATATATATATATATATATATATATATATATATATATATATATATATATATATATATATATACATACACCCCTCCCTCTACACTATGTCTACATAAGTATATTACTGTAAACTCACAGCTCAGGTCTCTCCTCTCTGCTTCCTTGTTAGTACTTCCTCGGTTGCCTTGAACATGACAGGACACGCAAACACTACAGGACGCTAACTAGTTGCGTCACTCTAAGTCTAAGGATCAATCCGCCATGTTTGTTATGGGCAATATCCTGGAGATAACATTTATCAATATCAATGTGGAATAAACAGATGGAGAATTTGCTCCTGCGCCTTTAAATCATCAGGCAGTACAATCATTTACAACCTTTAATCAAGATAACGAGGCTCGATCGATTTACATAAAGGCATTCCATTAGAACTTCCGGTTTTCTCCAGCGTATCAAAGAGGGTTCACTGTGAGTAGAAAACAATCACCACCAATGAGAATGTGAGTGATATATATAGAGGAGGAAGGGCTGTGTGGTGATATCTGTGTATATTTATACTGTAGATATGTGTGTATACTGTCTATTTGTAAATAGTGATGAATAGTAATACTTTGTAAAGCTTGGGAAATTATTTATGATCTTACATAGTTTTTTGGGGGGAATCTCAGGTAATAGGAGCTCAGGTATCTCAGGGTTAAATGGCCATGGAAGGGGCATATTTATATTATGTGCTTTTTAATATTTTTTTTTATAACTAGCAAAATAAATATAATAAGCCTTTGTATGTTTAACTGTCATAAACAGTTTTGCCTTACTGAAGACATAATAATTATAATATTAACAATAGAAATAAAAAGATGACAACTATTGGGACCTTTCCTGTTGGCTGCCCGTGCGCAGTGCCGGCAATTGGCCACTAGGTGGCGCGGTCAAGGGGTCTGTGAATTTCTTATGGTTTAGTGTTGGGGTAAGGGGTGCTAGGGTGAGGGGTGTTAGGTGATAGTGAGGTGTTAGGGTGAGGGGTGTTTGGGTGAGAGTTAGGTGTTTGGGTGAGGGGCGTTCGGGTTACTGGGAAGAAATTCACGGATCCCTCGGCCACACCACCTAGTGGACGATGGCCACCACTGTGCACAGGCAGCAAACTGGAAAGATCCAACCACTATTATTACCTAACAAGAGGAGCGCGTTTCTAAGCTTGCATTAATCATTAATTAAATTCCTGGGACCTTTCCTGTTGGGTGGCCAACAGCAGTGTCAGTAGCAATGCGACAGGGAGGCCGATAGATGGCGGTGTCGACATTTTACACAATTTCAAACCTTAAACTGTTACCCTTACCATAACCTTAACCCTTACCCTAGCCATTACTATAGCCTTAACCCTTACACTAATGCTATGAATTTGAGTTACATTTCAGATGACATTCAGTAAAATCTTGGCAGCGCCATCTGCTGCCACTGCTAGTGCCCACCCAACAGGAAAGATCCAATGTAATACTTACAGTCACTTTCAAAGACTAGAGTATCAACCTCCAGTTGAGTGTTTGTCTCTACCTTTTTTCCTCAAGTACTAAGGCCTTCTTGATAGGTGTCTGTACTGAAGTAACAATGAAAACTGGGCAGCAGCATCCTAAAGACTAATTAGATAGTAAAAATAACGAGTAGTAAAATACAAAACTATATTAAACACCCACTTATATAGAGTGAAGATATCTCAATGGACTGTACTTTAAACACCAAGTGATACCCAGTGATAAACAACCGCTTATAACTGGGTTTTTGAACACCCCAGTCCTGATTTACAGAATTAACTGAGAACATTAATTAAGTGTGCTAACTGTCACAATGTGAAGCTGCTTATATAAATAAAACATATTTAGTTATCAGTTGTTTTTTGTTTAGTAGTGTCCAACTCTCCTTGACTGTATGGATACTGCAGCATGCCAGGCACATCTGCCAGCTACTGCCGCTTTGAGTTCCATCAAACTCATGTTCATTGCTTCAATGACCGCATGTATTCATCTCCATCTCTGATATGGCCAAAATATTTGAGCTTTATCCTCATGATCAATCTTTCCAGTGAACATTTGGACTTGATTTCTTTTTTCTAGCAGTTTTCTCCAACACTACTATTCAAAGGCATCGATTCTATGGCGCTCAGCCTTCTTTATGGTCCAGCTCTCATATCTGTATGTTACTACTGGGAATACCATAGTTCTATCTATACAGACCTTTTTTGATAGTGATATATCTTTACTTTTTAATCACTTATCCAGACCTGCCATAGCTTTCCTCCCCAGAAGCAAAACATTTTTTTAACTTCATGGCTGCAGTCCCCATCTGAAGAGATATTGGATACCCTGAAAATAGAATCTGTCGCTGCCTCCACTTCTTCCCCGTCTATTTGCCAGGAACTGAGATTTCCATTTGCCATGATCTGCATATTTTTTAATGTTGAGCAGCAGGCCAACTTTTGCACTCTCTTCTTTCACTCTCATCGATAGGCCCTTTTATTTCCTCCTCAATTTCAGCCATAAGAGTAGTATAATCTATGTATCTGACGTTGTTCATATTTACCTCAGCACTATTGATTCTGGTTTTGGATTCTTCTAGTCCAGCCTGGTCTTACTCATGATGTACTCTGCGTATAAGTTGAATAAATAAGGTGACCATATACAACCTTCGCGCTCTTTTTCCGATCTTGAACCATTCTGTTGTCCCATGTTTGGTTCTATGCGGGGGTTCTTGGTCCACCTACAGATTCCCCATGAGGCGGATTAGATGATCTGGTACTCCCACCTCTTTAAGAACTTGCAATATTTTGTTGTGATCCACACAGTCAAAGGCTTTAGATTAATCTATGCAGCAGTAGTAAATGTTATAATTGAATTATTTTTTTATGTTTTCTACTACCCAGCAAATATTGGAAGTTTGATAACTATAGATATACTGTGACAAGCCAGTCAGTCTCCCGTGGGTTTGTGCACTTTGATAGAGGAACATATTAATTCCAGTGAACATATTAATAACAAAACAAATCAAAGAAAATAATCCTATCTTCCACTAAAGCAAAATCTAAACGAGTAAGCAGTTCCTTACTATCAGCTCTCCCTCAGCTAACCCTGGCTGGAGACAAATCAAAACAATACAAAAGTACATATATTCACTGGCCTGTATATTTTCCAGGATTTTTAGGGGTTCCACTATTCCCTCAAGTGGTCATAGGCTACAGACCTGTATTATATACCTGGGCCGCACAATTTGTAGTGTTTGTATCAGACCAAATTATGTTAAGTCATTAAATATAGTGTGTTTGGAGTTGTGCCATTAGTGATGTGCTATACGATATTGGTGTAAAGATCACCGAAAGATACTTGGGTTTTAAGCTGGTAACAAGTGATTTTTAATTGTACTAGGAATGTACCCGAAGAGTTATGATTATCATAAAGTATTTTCCACTAAAGCATGACATGTCCCTCTCTCATCCTGTAGGAATATGCCATTGTGAAGAATCATCTGACTGGAGAGGTGAGCACTGCTGGACAATGTGACGATATACCAGGACTCCCGTTACTGACCAACCTTTATTTTACTATGTAAAACACATTTCTGAATATGAACCTACACTAAGTTCCAGTATTGGTGTTTATTAAAGGTGTTGTATTGTATTATTCAAATTGCCCCAAAGTATGTTTTATCATGGCATTTTTGAGAGAAAAATATTTATATTGAAAAAGTTTTGAGCTAGTTAAAAAAAAGAGAAGGGATAGGTGCTATATGGGAAAACATTTCAAATATAAAAGTATTTTTCAGAAAAAGAACAATATAAGAATTGGGACCCCAAGGCTTGGGTTAAATATTTAGTGGCTGCAGACCTTGTAGCATGGGGGTTAATTATAGGTGCTGATCGGGACTCTCTGGCTAATAGGGGGATTCATGTTAGGTGCCTTGGCCATGGGGAGGTTAATGTTAGGTGCCAAGGAGTCCAGATCTGGACACTAGGAGTTAATTTATATATCATTGAGAACTATAAGTGTGACTAAGAGCATAATTAAGCGGGTACAAAATTCATACAGCTAGATTGTATAGACGACTGTATTAAAAATGATGGCCGTTAAAAAAAATAGTAATAGCTTCTGCCTATTTTCTCCTCCTCATCCCTACCTCCATTGATAATTACAGACACTCCTATCATCCAGCTCTTAAGATGTGATATAACAAACATACAATAGATTCCTGTATTACACCATTTGAAGGAGGAGAAGGTGATCAGTGTGGAAAGCATAAGATATGTCAAGAACAGTTAGAATAGAGCATTAGCTCTTAATTGGCTATGAGCAACTCATTCATTACTTTGGTGAGTGCTCTCTCGTTCTAGTGTTGATCACAGAGGTCAGACTGTAGAGGGTCAAGTAAAGTAGAAAGAACATTTTTGTAGACAAGCTCATCAAAATATCTAGATGTCAGGGAGTGGTGTTTTGCTGCAGAGAATGGATTCCCAGACATTGCAACAATGTTGTAGCTGCCTCTGATTGGCCAATAGGAATTCTGAATATTATGCTAATTTAGCTTGGAATTTCAGAGGCATTCCTTCTCAAAATAAATTGCCAGAAAACTGAAAATAATTGCAAACTTTAGGGTAAGTTTATCAATGTTTAGTTTGGGATTTTTTTCATGCAACAAATGTTTTCATACACTACTGATTCTCGTCTATCAGATGCATTTATAATCCATGAAACTTCTATATGCCCTTTATTTTGCACATGACAACAACTATCTAGTATCTATCTAATATCGGTAATATTTTATTTTTCTATTCAAGTTAAAAATAAAGGAAAAGGCTACATTTACGGCAGTGCTTTATTGGAAACCTCAGAGTAGTTGTTTTTAGGGTTATTTTTGCCTGCTATGTACTAAAATAGTTCATGGGCTGTATTATGTTTGCTTTTAGAAAGCAGAAACCTCTCACATTATAGGTTTAACACCCACCATAATACATGGAAGCAGCTCGTAATGAAGCACAAAATATTGCTATTTTTATACATTTTCTGATATAGTGATGATTTATGTACTACATTTATCTTAATATATAATGAGGAAAACTGTCTTTTGTCTGTGAAGCCTCAAGTATGTTACTGCCAGATGTAAAGTAGAAAATAGGAACGGAGGAAGACAACCACCACCACTTCCTAGTGCAAATTATAAAAAGTATTTGTTAACACATATACATTTTTCCATACAGATGTACACTCACTTGTTTCCACCTCAATAAATAGAGGTATTTTTTATAACATGCAAATAATGAAGATGGATATATCACAGTTGAATTATAATTATCCATATCTAAGTATATTATCTCATCAGAGTATAATGATAGACCAGTGTATCCACTCACCACGCTTAAAGACCTTCAAGCACCTCTGAGGTCTGGATTGACCACTTGCCCCCAGTGGACCTAGGGGGCTTATTACCCCCAATGTAGTACCACCAACCTTCCTGCATAACCACAGCCTAATCAGGGGTTTAAAGGGATGTTTATCTCACTATAAGCTCTTAATTGTGTTAAAGAGCACAAGATTTTATGTTAAAGTGACCTATTGCTTTTTTTAATACTAAACAAACCCTATTTTCATATTATATGCACTGAAAGTAATATGTAAGTTTGCTGGGTTATGAATGGATATGATAGAGTAGAATATGTATGAAAACATGTTTTTGCATGATAAAATTCCAAAATAAACATATAAACACTTACATTGAAGTCATCAAAATGTCTTGTAATTTCTGACAGTTGAACATTTAACACCCTGCAAACCCAACATACAGGAAAAGAACATAGTTCTACCACCTATATCTATATGTCTCTTTGAAACCCTCCGTTTGAGGATGCCCCACAGATGTTCAATAGGGTCAAAAATGACGGCATAAACTTTACAAGCCTCGCAATGCTGTTGTTTGCCACACAATGCGAGCCTCGCTATGCACAGCTTCTCTTTCTCTCCTTCCCTTGTTCTGTGCCATCTCCCTCCCTCTTCTCTCCGCGAGCCTTCCAATGGGCCTTCAGCACCATTGCAAGCCTCGTAATGAGCGCCCTCTCCTGTGTCTCTTTCCAAGCCTCACTCCGCTGTGTCTCTTTCCCCCTCTCTCCCTCCCCTGTGTCTCTTTGCCCCGCTCTCCCTCCCATTTCTCTTCCCCCTCTCTCACCCCTGTGTCTCTTTCACCCCACTCCCTCTCCTGTGTCTTTTTGCCCTGCTCTCCCTCCCATGTCTCTTTCCTCCTCTCTCACCCCTGTATCTTTCACCCCACTCCCTCTCCTGTGTCTCTTTCCCGCCTCTCCCTCCCGTTTCTCTTTTCCCCCTCTCCCCCATCTCTCACCCACGTGTCTCTTTCCCCCCACTCCCTCTCCTATGTCTTTTTCCCCCTTCTCCCTCTCGTGTCTCTTCTCCGATTATTGCAGGCTGCGACATGCGCAAGCCTGTAATTTTGCGAGTGTTACACGCAAACTCGCAATTATGACAATTATATATATATATATATATATGATATATATATATATATATATATATATATATATATATATATATATATATATTTTATACAGGACTCATCAATGTGAAGCCATCAATCATATCAAAGATGGAACATGGAAAAGAGCTGTATGTGAGGAGTCGCCAATAGAAAATTCAATTTCATCCAAATAAAAGTGAGTATATAAATAGTAAAAAAAAAATGTAATTTTATCCTGTAGTAATTTGTATGGGACCTTGCACCACTGGTGTTTTGGAGTTCATGTTGACATTATTGATTTTATTTAAAGTGACTCCATCATTTTATAAACAACTTAGTTTTAATAGAAATTCAAAGTGAGTTGTAAGTAATATAAAATATTTTGGTAGGTATCTCAGATTACTTGTGAAATTGCCCTGGGGCTCAACATGCAAAAGAAGGGCTTGTGGGCGGCTTGTACACCCAATCATTCCCGAATTCCTTTACATTGTCCCTACTACTCCTGCTGCAAGTCAGTTTTATGTATCAACTGCTGCCTGTAGTTATTTTATCAGAACCCCTTCTTTGCCTAAACTTGCATATTTCTACTGTCAGTCAGCCCCTCTCTGTACTCGATTAAGTTCATGTTCATCGCTTCAATGATCTCATCTATCCATCTCTGCCTCTGTCGTCCCCTTCTTCTTGTGCCTTCAGTCTTTCCCAGCATTAGAGTCTTTTTTAGGGAATCCTGTCTTCTTGTGATATGGCCAAAATATTTGAGCTTCAGCCTAATGATCATAGCTTCCAGTGAGCAGTTTGTCTTGATTTCCTGAAGTACTGATTTATTGGATCTTCTCGCAGTCCAAGGCATTCTAAGCAGTTTTTGCCAACACCACAATTCAAAGGCATCAATTCTATGGCGCTCAGCCTTCTTAATGGTCCAGCTCTCACATCCGTATGTTACTACTGGGAATACTGTAGTTCTAACTATGCAGACCTTTGTTGATAGTGTAATGACTTTTTACTAGCTTGTCCAGACTTGCCATAGCTTTCCTCCCCAATAGCAAATTTCATGGCTACAGTCTCCCTCTGAAGAGATCTTGGATGCCTGGAAAATAAAATCTGTCACTGCCTCCACTTCTTCCCCATCTATTTTCCAGGAACTGATATTGCCGTTTGCCATGATCTTTGTCTTTTTAACGTTGAGCAGCAGGCCAGCTTTTGAACTCTCTTCTTTTACCCTCATCAATATGTCCTTTAGTTCCTCCTACCTTTCAGCCATCAGAGTAGTATCATCGGGGTATCTGAGATTGTTGATGTTTCTTCCAGCAATATTGATTCCGGCTTTGCGTATGATGTAATATGCGTATAAGTTGAATAAATAAGGTGATAATATACAACCTTGTCGCACATCTTTTCCTATCTTGATCCATTCTGTTGTTCCATTTTTGTATCTGGACCAAGAAGCCACGGTCAGAACCAAATTCCTCAGGAGGTGGACGAGATGATCTGGTACTCCCATCTCTTTAAAGCCATGCCACATTTTGTTGTGATCCACACAGTCAAATGCTTTAGTATAGTCTATGAAGCAGAGAAGTAAATGTTTTTCTGGAACTCTCTTGCTTTCTCTTATTATCCTGCAGACATTGGCAATTTGATCTCTTGTGCCTCTTCCTCTGTGGAACCCGGCTTGTACATCTGGTAGGTCCTGGTCCATATATTGTTGGAGCCTGGCTTGTAGGATCTTAAACATTACCTTGCTGGCATGTGAAATGAGTGCAATTGTTCGATAATTGGAGCACTCTTTGGTACTGCCTTTTTTGGGATTGGGGTGTAGACTGACCTTTTCCAGTCTATTGGCCACTGTTGAGTTTTCCAAATTTGTTGGCACAAGGCAAGCAGCACTTTCACAGCATCCTTCTATAAAATTTTGAATAGTTCAATTGGGATTACATCAACTCCTGCAGCCTTGTTATTAGCAAGGCATGCTAGGGCCTATCTCACTTCACTCTTCAAGATGTCTGGCTCCAGCTCATTGGACAAACTATTGAGGTCATCACTGCTGTAAAGTTCATTCCTGTATAGATCTTCAGTGTATTCCTGCCACCTCTTTTTTATCTGAACTGCGTCTGTTAAGTCCCTACCATTTTGGTCTTTTATCACGCCCACTTTGGCATGAAAGGTTCCTTTGAAATCGCCAATTTTCTTGAAGAGATCTTTCGACTTTCCTATTCTGTTATCTTCTTCTACTGTATCTCTTTACATCACTCACTGTTCGCGCTATCCTCTGGAATTGGGCATTCATTTGGAGAAATCTTTTCTTATCACCACCACCTTTCATTTTCCTTCTTTCCTGGGCTACTTTCAAAGCTTCATCAGATTTTCTTTCTTAGTTTTCTTTATTTTTGGGATATTCTTTGTTGCAGTTTCCTGGATATTGTTGCAAACTTCAGTCCAGAGTTCTTCAGGCATTTTATCTTCCATGTCCGTCCCTTAAATCTATTATTTACTTCCACTGCATATTCACAAGGGATATTATTTGTTTTGTATCTGCTTAGTCTGATTATTTTCCCTCTTTTCTTAAGTTTAATTCTGAACTTTACAATAAGAAGTTTGTGGTCTGGGCCGCAGTTAGCTCCAGGTCTTGTTTTTGCTGACTGTATAGAGCTCCTCCATTTTTGGCTACAAAGTATATAGTCTATGTTGTCCATCTGGTGATGTCCATGTGTAGAGTCATCTCTTGGGCTGTTGGAAGAGGGTGTTTGCTTTGTCAAGAGAATTATCTTGACAAAATTCTACTAATCTATGACCTGCTTCATTTTGTACTCCAAGGCCAAACCTGACAGTTATTCCAGGTGTCTTTTGGTTCCCTACTTTAGCATTCCAATCTCCTATGATGATTGTAACATATTTTCTTGGTGTTATATCTATGACATGTAGAAGATCTTCAGAGAACTAGACCACGTCAGCCTCTTCAGCATCCATGGTTGGAGCATAGACTTGGATCACTGTGATGTAAAATGGCTTGCCTTGAATTTGAATTGAAATCATTCTGTCATTTTTTGGGTTGTAACCCGAGCTCTGCTTTGGCCACCCTTTGATTGACTATAAGGACTACTCCATTTCTTCTGCTTGATTATTGACCACAGTAGAATATTTGTTTTGTCTAATGCGAAATGTCCCATTCCAGTCCATTTAAGTTCACCTATTCCCAGGATATTGATGATTACCCTTGTGATCTCATGTTTGAGTATGTCCAGTTTACCTTGGTTCTAGTTCTAATGTTCCAGGTTCCTATGCTGAATTGTTCTTTGCAGCATCAGACTTTCCTTTCCCCTCCAGACACATCCGCAGCTGGGTGTCCTTTTGGCTTTGGCTCAACCACTTAATTAGATCTGGTGCTACTCGTGCTCACCCTCTGCTCTTCCTCAATAATGTGGTAGGCACCTTCTGACCTGAGGGTCTCATCTTCCAGTGCCATATAGTTATGTCTCTGGTTGTGCTTGTCCATAGAGTTTTCTTAGCAAAGTTACTGGAGTGGATTGCCAGTTCCTTCTCCAGTGGGAACAGGTTTTAACAGGGTAATTTTAACATAAGGGAAAATAGGGATATGGGAATTCTTTGAAAAAGACACAAACCAATAGATTTTTCAAATTTTTTAGCTTTTATGAACTTTGAAGAAACTGCAAACATAACAACAAGCAAAAAATAACCTTTTTTTCCAAATACAATTTAAAGAAACAGCAGATTAAAAATAAATAGTCCACTTTACCAAGTCGATGTGGAAGCTTCAGACTCATCCTCTTACCCATTTTCTTTTTGTGACAAACCGGTTGATGGACAGGTGTCTCTGCTTTCTGTGACCATCCAGCAAACTCTGGTATCAAGACATTGCCCCTATAACGCTGTGTCTCACGTTTCTGCTCCTCACATGTCCGAATCGTTTGCAACAACATATGCTTATGGATTGAACGCAAAGTCTTGCTGAAGAACTCGGTGGACAGTTATTTTCTTTCCTCGTTGTCAGAGTCACTGCTGTCCTGGGCTTCCTCAATGCCCTGTTCCGCCAGTTGTTGGAGGTCCTCGTTGGTCAGGCTCTCACCTGAAGCATGCACCAAGTCCTCTCTATGTCCTGGACATCTTCATCTCCCAGTCCAGCGAATTCACAAGGTCCACTATCTACACTATGATGGGGTGTTCTGGTTGCACATCTACACACTACACACTGGCTACATCTTCCTCCACACCACTTTCTAGACTTTGCTGTGTCAACTTCCATAACAAATCTATGTTAGTGACGGCCTGCATGATGGTGTACTTCTTCCAGAAATCCATCATGGACAGCCACTTCTCAATCTCCTCCAGGGCATATCACCTGGAGCACATAATCTTCTGCGGTGAAGATGCAGTGCTGGTGGTTGCTAAAGACTTTATCTTTTCTTTTTCTTTATTATGGTGCGGATTGTGGAAATTGGCAACTGCAAATTGTCCACTTGGCTTTCCCCTTTCTCCAAGCATCCAGCACCTGCATTTTAACGCCCAGAGGAATGCTCTGGCGCTTCAAATTGCCCTTGTCTTCCTTGAGCTCGCTCACTCATGTTCTGCAAAACAGTACAAAAATTACAATTATCAACCACATTAGGAGAAACAAGGCAACAATGAAAATATTCCGTACCTTGTTTCTGGATGATGGGGTCTAGAATTGGGGGTTTCTTGTGGCTCTCAATTTTCTCTCTCTCTCTCTCTCTCTCTCTGTCTTCTTCTGCCTCTCCTAATGCTGTGACAGCGTTATTGCAAAGCACAACGTTTAACAAGACCGATGACCAAATAATATCACTATAGCGGGGATTAGCGCAAAGCAGGGAATTGCAGAGAAAACATTGCAATAGCAAGTTAGTGCTAAAGGAGTTGCGTTAAGTGGGGTATACCTGTATATGTGTAAATATACAGTGCTGTACCAGACTACTTTAGCAGTGTCTACATACATATTATGTTTTCTTATTTTAAAACAACCGATACAGTAAGTAAAATGGCTGCCCCTAATCCTCAGTATGATTTTTGTTGTTTAATCATTCAACCGTGCCAGACTCTCCATGGTTCTATGGACAGCAGCATGCCTAGCATATCTGTCAGCCACTGCCTCTCTGAGCTCCATCAAGCTCACATTAATTGCATGAATGACCTCATCTATCCTTCTCGCCTCTGTCATCCCCTTCTTCGTGTCTCTTCAATCTTTCCCAGCATCAGAGTCTTCTCTAGGGAATCCTGTCTCCTCATGATATGTACCAAAAAAATGTCCTATGGATCCTATTTAGGAATACTTGAACAACCAACCAAGGTCGTACAGAAACACCTTTTATGCAGCCTTTATTTTAATTCTTATTGCCAGATACTAATTTTTAAAAATTCAATCTTTATTTGTACATTTAAAATATTGTTAAAAATGCAACGGTTAAAAAATTCATGTTAAACCCAAGGTTTTTAATCCTTCGTTTTCTTTGACCTCCAGCAAATTATTAAAGGTTTGTTTAGGTTTTATTTTTGTTGCTATTATATTCTTTGCTTTGATCACAGCTTTTTTATTTAGTTACTTTATTATGCTCCAGTCAATAAAATATTTTGTTTTTCAATTCAACTATATTTGTGTTTTATTTCTGGTTATTTTTACACAGGATTATGTAAGATAGGATTTTTCTTTTATAATCCTTTTATCTGTTTATAGTTTTGTTTATTCATACAGGACTTCACTTGAGTATATGCTTTAGGTGCCTTTATATTTCTTTTGTGTTAATCCTTTACCCCCTTTATTTATGTTAATTTTGTGATTCTATTACTTAACGTGCATTTTAATTCAAATTGTGATGATAAGAAGGGGAACGGACATTGCGCCACCTCCTAGTTCAATATGAGTGTATAATAATCACGTCAAAACATCAATCATATAGTGCTTCACTCACATGTGATAACCCCAAAGTTATGAGGCAACTGTATGGATTAAAAGGGGTAGCTCTGGAAGTCCCCGATGTCCAATCCTCAGATCTCAATCCCAGGCACAGGATACATTCCAGATAGTTTTGTAGCAGGTATAGTTGGATCACCAATGCTATTGGGTACACTATTATATAGTGTATACAGAACAAAATATGAGCAGTACTTATATAAATGTTTTATATACTGTTTATGCTTTTATATCACTGAGGAAGCCTTTTTGCCGAAACGCGTTTGATACTATTTTATGTTTTTAGATTATTGATTTTATTCATTTTCATTGTGCCTATCCATATTGGCCATATATGGCATGTACTGGGGAATGTATGGTGCAATAAATATATGATAAACACACTATTGTTTGTTCTAGTGTATTTCAATTGTCCCCTATAGTAGACATAAGGAGTTGGTATCATATTTTATTCTGTAGACACTATATAATAGTGTACCCAATAGCATTGGTGATGCAACTATACTTGCTACAAAACTATCTGGAATGTATCCTGTGCCTGGGATTGAGATCTGAGGATTGGACATCGGGTACTTCCAGAGCTACCCCTTTTTAATCCATACAGATACCTCATAACTTTGGGGTTATCACATATGAGTGAAATACTATATGATTGATGTTTTTTGACGTGATTATTATACACTGATATTGCACTAGGCTGTCTTTCCCCGAACCCTTCTTATCATCTCTACTAGTTACTTGGACACGGTGGGAACAGTGTCCTGAGAAGAAGCTGCACACCTCTGGCATTTACATTGTGGCTCTGGACTTATATGGACAGACATTTACTCTGATTTCCATCTGTGTATTTCTCTGGAAGAACTGTATGTAGCCACATCTATATAGTTCATACATATGGAATACTCTTTTGTTGGATTTATCAATTTTTTGTGTAAACACAGTAGGTTTACTATAGAGCGCTTCTATTTGTAGCAATATACTATATGTAAATTGCTTCTCTGTTTAATTCAAATTGTGCTATTCAAAACTGTTATCTTAAAGTGCTTGTGCTATTGTGACTTATATTGTTGAATTAACCTTTTACCTCGTGACTGTTAGTTTGTCACAGTCACTACTTTACCTTTTCATTTAAAGTGCTGGTGCTGTGCTATTTTTTAAAATTCATACACTCCTGATTTTATGCTGTATCCTAAACTGTATATTTCATTAATGCTTCTGTCTATTAGTTTTTTTAAAGGAGGTTGTGTCCTCATGATATGGCCAAAAATATACTCTTCAATAAAGTAAGAGCTTTTTCAAATTTAATCTAAAATGTAAACAATTTTCTAATTTCTTTGTAAAAAAAAAAACTCACCCTGCTCATTGTAAAAAAATATATGGAGTACTACATCTTTCAATCAAACACTAAATATGTATTGTTCAAGCAATTATTTGTCAAATATAGTAGTAAAGTTGTACTATCTCTTTCCTGCCTTTTTCTCTTGCTCTCTCTCTCTCTCTCGTTTTTCTCTCTCTGATCACTCTTCCCCATGTCATCACTCTCCTTCTTTCATCTGTCCTCCTCTACTCTCTCTCCTTTCTCTCTCTCTCCTCAGTTTGATATGATCTCATACCCTCCATTTCACTCATATCCCATATAACATCCCACATGTAAATTTAAAAAAATGATGTACAGTGGATATAAAAAGTCTACACACCCCTGTTAAAATGTCAGGTTTATGTGCTGGAAAAAAATTTGACAAAGATAAATCATTTCATTTCAGTTTGTTTTTCAATTGAGTTGTACAGTTTATAGGTCACATTAAAGGTGGAAAAAGTTCTGAAATTATTTATCTTTGCCTCATTTTTTACAGCACAGAAACCTGACATTTTAACAGGTGTGTGTAGACTTTTTATATCCACTGTATGTGATTATGAATTACAGTCCCTCTTCAGCCTTCAACTTGTGTAAAACATTTATGTTGTTTTCATTTTATTTACTTTTTACTTCCAGTTACCACTAGGGAACAATTGTATAAATTATATTATACTTGCCACCTCCCACTTTCCTCCCCAGGTTCTTAACATTCTCTGGGGTCCTTGGGTGGGAATCCAGGGACATCATTAGTGGTTCATTGTGCTGCAAAGTGTTATATTGATTGTTTCCCTTCTTCCGTCATTGGGGCTTTCCTTCTAACACAATGTTAAACAAGCAGAGGCAGTCACATAAAAAAGCAAATGCTAAGTATTTGACACAGTAATTGAGGTTGATGAAATTATTAGACCATCAAATTCAACCTTTTTTACATCTCCTCTGATCCTTGTGAATTGATTGTTAATTGATCCAGAGGAAAGTAGTTAAGAAAGCCCACTGAAAGGTCTTAATTGTCTCATAAGGAGAGAAAAAGAATGCTTCCTGACCCAAAATACTGGCAATTACTCCCTGGATCAATACCCCTTCTTGTCTAGTTATCCAACATAACACTGTATGGACATTTATTTTAAAATATATCCAACTCCTTTCTCAAATTATGTATTGAATCTGTTGTCACAGCCTTCTTTGACGCAGAGTTTCAACAGTCTGACTATCCTTAGTGTGAAGAATCTTTTTTCTTTCCTTATGGTGGAATATTGTTTTTCTTCTAACTTCAAGGTATATCCTCTGGTCAGTTGAAAATCTCTTGGCAGAAAAAGTTCTCCTGACAAAGTCTTATATTGATCCTGGGTGTAATTATTTATAGGGAAATCATATCCCCTCTTATTTGGAAAAAAAAATAAGTGTAATTTTGGTTAGTCTTTCTTTATAGCTTAGTCCCTCCATTCCCCTTTTTCATTTTGTTGTTATGTAGGTTGTCCACCAGCACTCCTAAATTCCTTTCTGTCTCTGATTCCCATAGATTTGTAATATTAAGATTATAAATTGCATGCTTATTTTCCTTTCTTAACTGCATCACTTTACATTTATTTGCCATTTAACTGCCTATACTTCTAAGTTTATGTAAATCCCTTTCCAATAAAAGTACATCATTTGTTTTATTACCTTGCACAACTTAGTGTTATCGGCAAATATGGACATTACTTTCCAGATAAATTTCAAAATAATTAATAAATATGTTAAAAAAGAGACAAACCACCATGTGCCAGCCAGGGCTGAGTGAAGTCTTCTTTTTTGCAGTGGGCCTCTAGGATAAGGGATTCACCTTAGTAGTGGTACAACATTTGACTCTAGGTGTATCCAATAGTGGGGGTTGTTTCACTGTACTGTAATTTATAACAACTGTTACGACCAGACTTTTGGGGTCAAGGGGACTCTGTTTAATCCTACATTTCTCACTCGGCCAAAAGCTCTGTCAGACAGAATTAAGTCCAATGAGAACCATAAACATTGCCTGTGACTGTTACAATGGAAGTCTATGGGGTCTATAGAATGTAGGTCTGCTGCTGATTGGCTGTAGGCCCTCCCATGATTGGCTCACATTGAAGCCTGAGGAAACTTGGAGATGGTACTGTGATTGGGATTCAGCCAATCAGAGGGCTGCTTATGTTAAAAAAGCACCAATAAATACAAAATTTGATGCACTGGAACACTTAAAGGTGCTTCTGATAGTTTGAGCCAGGTATTTCCATTCACTCTCTTCTCCATTGTTAAGTCAGGTTCAGGGAATTCCCTCTATTGTTTCAGGGAACTGCAAGTGCCAGTAAGTCTGCTGGCATGGTGCAGGGAGTCACGTGACCCAAAACAGCCCCCCTGCCGAGAAGTTATGCATAAAAGTGTATCCCTTTGGGGAAATATTATGATTGTGACCCCATCTGTACAAGACCATAAGGACTATAGCAAGCAGTATACTCTTACTGTAGTAACTCACAGTATTACAAGCACACCAACCAGATGTACACATTATTCACATTGTATGCTACCAGACTTATATCAATGTTCCCAATTTCTTTACATGATTGGTGTGTACTGTACTGTCTGACCCACTATAATGTATTATCCTATTTTTGCATGTATATATATATATATATATATATATATATGTATATATATATATATATATATATATATATATACACAGTTGCAAGCAAAAGTATGTGAACCCTTTGGAATGATATGGATTTCTGCACAAATTGGTCATAAAATGTGATCTGATCTTCATCTAAGTCCCAACAATAGACAATCACAGTCTGCTTAAACCAGGGGTCACCAAATTTGGTCCTGGAGGGCCGACCCAGGCCTGGATTTGTGGATATCCTTGCTGCAAACAGGTGAGTCAATCAGGATGGCTGAAGAAACAAGATTCTCACCTGTTTGCAGCAAGGATATCCACAAATCCAGGCCTGGTGCGGCCCTCCAGGACCGAGTTTGGTGACCCCTGGCTTAAACAAATAACACACAAAGTATTAAATGTTGCCATATTTTTATTCAACACACCATGTAAACATTCACAGTGCAGGTGGAAAAAGTATGTGAACCCTTGGATTTAATAACTGGTTGAACCTCCTTTGGCAGCAATAACTACAACCAAACGTTTCCTGTAGTTGCAGATCAGACGTGCACAACGGTCAGGAGTAATTCTTGACCATTTCTCTTTACAGAACTGTTTCAGTTCAGCAATATTCTTGGGATGTCTGGTGTGAATCGCTTTCTTGAGGTCATGCCACAACATCTCAATCAGGTTGAGGTCAGGACTCTGACTTGGCCACTTCAGAAGGCGTATTTTCTTCTGTTTAACCCATTCTGTTGTTGATTTACTTCTATGCTTTGGGTCGTTGTCCTGTTGTAACACCCATCTTCTGTTGAGCTTCAGCTGGTGGACAGATGGCCTTAAGTTCTCCTGCAAAATGTCTTCATAAACTTGGGAATTCATTTTTCCTTCGATGATAGCAATCCGTCCAGGCCCTGACGCAGCCCCAAACCATGATGCCCCCACCACCGTACTTCACAGTTGGGATGAGGTTTTGATGTTGGTGTGCTGTGCCTCTTTTTCTCCACACATAGTGTTGTGTGTTTCTTCCAAACAACTCAACTTTAGTTTCATCTGTCCACAGAATATTTTGCCAGTACTGCTGTGGAACATCCAGGTGCTCTTGAGCAAACTGTAAACGTGCAGCAATGTTTTGCTTGGATAGCAGTGGCTTCCTCTGTGGTATCCTCCCATGAAATCCATTCTTGTTTAGTGTTTTACATATCGTAGATTCGCTAACAGGGATGTTAGCATATGCCAGAGACTTTTGTAAGTCTTTAACTGACACTCTTGGATTCTTCTTAACCTCATTGAGCAGTCTGCGCTGTGCTCTTGCAGTCATCTTTACAGGACGGCCACTCCTAGGGAGAGTGGCAGCAGTGCTGAACTTTCTCTATTTATAGACAATTTGTCTTACCGTGGACTGATGAACAGCAAGGCTTTTGGAGATACTTTTATAACCCTTTCCAGCTTTATGCAAGTCAACAATTCTCAATCGTAGGTCTTCTGACAGCTCTTTTGTGTGAGGCATCATTTACATCAGGCAATGCTTCTTGTGAAAAGCAAACCCAGAACTGGTGTGTGTTTTTTATAGGACAGGGCAGCTGTAACCAACACCTCCAATCTCATCTCATTGATTGGACTCCAGTTGGCTGACACCTAACTCCAATTAGCTTTTGGAGATGTCATTAGTCTAGGGGTTCACATACCTTTTCTTCCTGCACTGTGAATGTTTACATGGTGTATTCAATAACAACATGGTAACATTTAATTATTTGTTTGTTATTAGTTTAAGCAGAGTGTGATTGTCTATTGTTGTGACTAAGATGAAGATCAGATCACATTTTATGACCAATTTGTGCAGAAATCCATATCATTCCAAAGGGTTCACATACTTTTTCTTGCAACTGTTTATATATATATATATATATATATATATATATATATATATAGTTGTGGATCTTTGCGATGTTCGGAACGCACTTGCGGCCCTTGCAAAGCGAAGCGAGCTGTTTAAGCACGCGGGACTTAGGCTGCAATGAGCGCCAAAGGCTAGTCATTTTTAATTCAATCAGTGTAGCTGTTTCTCAGATTGGGTCCTATAAGTTAGATATTGAATTTAAACATGGTCACCCCTGTTTTAATGTAATGTGGGATGTTCCCCAATGTTCTGGTTTTTCATAAATACTCTGCATGTTTCTTCAATAATTGATGCTAAGTTTAACTGTACGTCATCACGGTGTATTTGTCATTCTTAAGGGAAGGATTTATGACCTAAATCACTTGCTGGTGTCCTGCATTAAAGGGACCTACACCTGCTCCTGTGTTCCTGCATCCTGACCCTGTGGTTCTAGATACCTGGAGAAGTGGCTGGGCGCTGAGATTACAAGATCTCTGACAATCTAGGGGTGTTCCTGTAGCTGAAAGCAGAAGGGTTTGGGAGGCACTTGCTCCCCTCACCCCAGGAAATGTGTTAGATTTACATCACAACAGGATAATAAGCCATTTGCATGCTCTAAATATGGGACATGTTTTAGCTGTAAGGAATATCTTGTTAGACATCAGAGAATTCACACTGGAATGAAGCCATATACAAATGCCATGATTGGGGGAAATGTTATGTTAATAAAGCAAATCTTATTAGACATCAGAAAAGTCACAGTGGTTTAAAGCCATTTTCATGTTCTGATTGTGGGAATTGTTACATTGACAAAGCTCATCTCCTTCGACATCAGATAATTCACACAGGTGAAAAGACATTTTCATGTACTGAATGTGAGAAGTTTTAGCTGTAAGGAACATCTTGTTAGTCATCATAAAATTCACACTGGTATGAGGCTATTTTCATGGCCTGATTGTGGGAAACGTTATATTAATAAAGCACATCTTGTTAGACATTCAAGGAACTCACACAGATGACAAGCCATTTTCATGTTCTGAATGTGAGAAATGTTTTTGCAATAAAGGACATCTCCTTCAACATCAAATAATTCACACAGGTGACAAGCCATTTTCATGTTCTGAATGTGAGAAAAGTTTTAGCCATAAGGAACATCTTGTTGAACATCGTAAAATTCACATTGATGTAAAGTAATTTTCATGCCCTGATTGTGGGAAAAGTTATATTGATAAAGCACATGTTCTTGCACATCAAGCAATTCACACAAATGAAAAAGGAATATTCATGTAGTGAATGTTGGAAAAGCTTTAAGCCATAAGGAACGTCTTGTTACCTCAGAAATGTAATAAAGGCATGAAGCCATGTTCTGAATGTTGTAATAGTTTTAGCAGACACGCAGATCTTGTTAAATATCAGAGAATTCCTAGATAAGTAACTGTTTGTATGTATTTAGTGTGGATATTTTTGCCATTAGCCAAATCGCAATGAGATGTCACTGTGAGGAATTGACTCTGCTGAGATTCGAACCCTGATTTGTATGTTGCTAAACCTCTTCCCAGCCTGCCTCTTGCAGATTTGCCTGAGATCTGATACCTTGACTCTAAAGCAATGAAATCAGTGACAACTCTCTTTATCTGTGTCTGGTCAGCTGTCTGGTTCTTGGCCTATGTAAGGCACTTCCTGTCTCTGTCTCTGTATACTTGCCAGATTATTGTGGTTCCTGAACTCTCTAATCAAGCTTGTTCCTGTATCTCCTACCTGTTGTTGAACTTGGATTGTTTTTGACTTTGCTGCTTCTCCTTCCCACTGACCTTGGCTTGCCTCACTGAGATTATTATCCTTCTGTTCCTGACTCCCATCTCTGCTTCAGAGCAGACAGACACTCGAGGCTCAGGGGCTCAACCACCTGGGTAACGAGTGGCTATCTCTGGCAGGGAGTTTTGCTGATCTGGCTACTGGACTCCAAACTTTGTATCACCAATATCATAACAGTCACATTGATTTAAGACTTTGTAAGCATCGGTGAACATCTACAAAATAAAAACCAATAAACTGTATGGTGTGCAAAATGTGTTTAGTGCCTTCTTCATTAAGTTTTTTTTATTTAAACCCTAAATAAAATGTATATTTACAATACATATATATATTATGACAGATTCACTGTCACTCTCAGGATCCGTGCCTTGTTTTTCAATAAAATGGAGGACGCAGGAGCTCTTTAAATATTTAACCACACTTTACTGGTTGTTTTGACAGCATACAACATAAAACTGAAGGCAGAAACAAAACTCTTGCTTCTCATTGAAGCCCTGCATAACTAAACTGTAGTTCCCTTACTATCTTACATAGAAGTACAAACATACAGTCCAAACATAGGTAGCAGAGGTGTCTTTCCCTCTCACCTCTCTCTTAGGCTCTGTATCACCGGCCTCTCTTTCCAAAGCAGATCCCTCCCTCGGTCATCACCTTCAGGGACTTTCTGTTCCTCTTTTCTGCATGCTTGCTCTTCAAAGCTTCTGGCTTTGGTCCATTAGTTTTCAGTGTGGCCTCTGACGTCGGCCCTGCACACTTCCACAACACTCCAGCACTGTCAAACAGCCCTCCACCTGGAGACAGCAGCCGCCCTTGATTGTAGCCACAGCCAAGCTTTTTAAGGATCTTCTTAACCATCTCACTCCTGGGGAGAAGTCTTGAAGGGCTCTCTACTGCCCTCTGGTGACACACCATCACATATCCCCCACCCCTGCTCGACACCATGGGGTTGAGTGTCCAACGCCGTGAGGCCGTATCTGCAATCCAACACATCCTCTGCACCATCTTTGTTTTCTCCTGACTCTTCTTGTTACGGCGACACCAGTGAGGCTTTACTTTACTCAGAGCTACTGCTCTTCCAGCTGCACCATCCGTTGGCGCTCTCTTCTTTGTACTTCTAGGAGCATCTACATCATGTGTCTCTACTGTCATCTTAAACTCCTTCATAGGACTTTTCCCATTTCACAGGTTACCTTCTTCATCACTGCTTTCAAATTCCTTTGTCTTTCCTTGGAACCGTGTTTTTTTTCTGGGTGAAGAGACAATTATTTTTCCCGCTCTTCCTTTCACTTCATATTTTCTGCTTTCTTTGCCATTCTGCCTGCTGTCACTTAAACTTTGAGGGTAGGACACCGGCCCTCCCAGCTCTCTGAGTGTCCTGCCCCAGGGACCCTTGAAAAGTACTTCTCGTACTTTAGTATGAGAATGTGTTTCTCCATACAGTCGCTTTCCTGGGGCTACATCACAGACATTAAAGGTTTCTGTGACCTTGTCTTCTACCGGATGCATCTTTTCTTTTAGACCCTTCATCTTATTCTCGCAGCTCTGACTTATCATCTTTATATCTTTAACGCAAGGACTGACGTTCACCAGTTCACTCTCTAGCTTGGATACTCCCGGCCAGTTCGTGGCTAGATGGTGTGTTTTCGTCTGTTCAAAGTCACTCCGGCAGCATCTATGCCTCATCTGCAAACCGGTAACCTGGGACTGGAGCTGCCTCACTTCGGCCTCTTCATGCTTGGAGTTCATTTGCTCCTTTAATTCTCCTGTTAAACATTCTCTCTTTTCCAGGAGATTATCCGCAGCTTTCTCATCCCTTTCAACCTCCCTATGAAACAACAACTTCTTGGGCTGTTTTTCTTCCCTCCGTTTCTGGCGCTCTCGGTTCCAGGTGCTCCTATTGGCTGGCTGACAACTCTCACCAAAACGTATCAGCCTCATCCAGTCACCATGCTTCTGTTCTGGCCCAGTATCATCTATAGACTCCAAAGTCAGGGCCACTCTCACGGCTGTATCTTGCTCTAGGATCTGTACTTCATCTTTCTTTCTGTGCACAGCAAGCATATGCAATATCTCTGCTTGAAAGGAGCTCTCAGACTTTTCGTTTTGCTGGAATATTTCCAGCTGTTCAGGAACTTCAAGCTGACACCCAACAGATAGGCTAGTACACCTCTTAGTAGCCTCTTGAATCCCAGATTCCTGGAAAACACTTTTATTGTCGGCATCCTCAGCATTCATCCGTATTATTATTTCTTTTAGTAGCTTCTCTACTTGCTTTGCCTTCAAGGCGTCAAGCTTTCCATCTTCCTCTGCTTCCTTAAGCCGCAGTTTCGTCTCATTAGCTTGTTGCAAGTCCAGTTCACTCTGCTTGTACTGGATCTTTTGCTGCATGTTCAACTGAGGAACCTCCTCTGACTTTCCCATCAGGTCTTCTCTGAAAACCTCTGGTGGCTCAGACATTCTTTCTTCCTCCCTCTATCTTTCCTGTACAGGCTCCTGCTCTCTGCTTTGCTTATGAGCTTCCTGTAGACATTGCTCTATATTCAGTGAAGCATCTTGGGTACACAGGTTCTGGAGGTCAGTGATAGTCTCTTCTGGACATGCCATCCTCTGTGCTTGTGGAGCATATAACAGCAGCTCCTCCTGTATCACTGTTTCTTTCCTCTGCTTACAGGATTCTCCTATCTCTTGTAGCTGGGAGGTGGAATTGGTGATCTCTCCTTCTCTCTGAGATGCATGATTATTGAGGAGATCTTGCTTCTCCTGTTTATCATTGTGCTGCGGCTTCCACACAGCTGACTCTTTCAGCTTATACTTGGGAGGACTCTTCCTCTGCTCCCAAATAGGCATCTGTCTCTTATTCCTGTAGGACACTCTGTAGTCCTCAAATGCAGGCTTCCTCCGCCATTCAGGAATATAATGTGGCATCATCCTGATACTCTTAATTTCAGTAGCAATTTGCCATTCTTCTACTTCAGGCTTTTTTAGTCCCACTGGGATAGAGTTCATCTGCACTCTCTGCTTTACTTGTTTCACGTTTTCTTCTCTTTTTCCATAGCGCTTTGTTCTATGGCCAACTGAGACAGAACGCTCTTGGGATAGTTCATAGTTTTATAAGGACACATCTCCATGCTCTGCTTCATATGTCCTTTTAGAGACAGTGGTTTGTCTTTCTCCATCTCAGCAGTCTCTCTGGCGTGCTCTCTGCAGTCTCTCCTGTGCTCTGTGCAGTCTCTCCTGTGCGCTCTGCAGTCTCTCCTGTGTGCTCTGCGTAGTCACAGTGGCGCTCTCTGCCATCACAGTGGCGCTCTCTGCTGCGCTCTCAGCCGTCACAGTGGCGCTCTCTGCTGCGCTCTCAGTCGCAACTCCTGCCGTCTCAGGCACGGCTCTTGCCGTACCACTTGCAGCGGCTCCTGCCGTCTCAGTCGCGGCACAGAACTTGGTGGATTTTTTCACTCTCTCTGTCATCCACCAGGCCTCTAACTCCTGATTTCTTTCTCCATCAGGTTTGATTTGCCTTCCCTTAACAGGGAAACTGCTTTTTTAACTTGGGTAGACAAGCACTCCCCTTGGATAGCGATAAGCAGGTTTATCAAAAAAATCCCAGGAGTGCAGTCTCTGTACTCTTTCTCTTTTCACTCCTATTTTGATAAGGATCTCTTTCTTCAGGGTACAATAATTTGTAGCCTTTTCTTCAGGCAAAAGCACATATGCTTTCTGACCTTCTCCAAACAGATAGGGACCCAGGACTGTGGCCCAGTGCTGTTTAGGCCACAGAAACTTCAGACAAAATATTTCAAAAGAATACATAACCAATTCTCAGAGTCTGCGTTCATGTATATATCTTGAACTATTTACTTTTTAAATCAATCTCCTCCCAGGACACACCTACTTTTACACAACCATTTCTTCACGTACTGTAATGACCCTCAAGCAAATTTAATCATGACAGTTATTACACTTACTGTACAACCTCTTCACTTATTGTAGAAGCTCATACTACCTTAAGAATTGGCATAGAAAGAATTCTCTTAACTAAGATACGTCCTTAAAAGAATTAACAGGATGGGAGGGTGTGAGGAATTTCTCCTTTTCGCAGTCTCTGCTCTGACCTTGAATCACACACAGTTGCAGAGAAATTCAGCCTTTCATAAGTACAGGGAGAGAAACTCTAAGCTACATTTCTCATTAAAACATGCATCACAACCAGCAATGACATAGCATATAACATTATAATCATCAAACCTTTTCTGCAGAAAACTTCAGATTCAAAGATATGTGATTCGGGATTTTGCACTACTATGTGCTCACAAACCGACACCCTCAGGGCTCATTGTGTTCGTAACACTATCAATCTGCCACTGAAGTCTGTGTCCCACATACACGTTTAACCACCCTTAGTGAATGACAGACGTCTCCTGGGGTTACCACACTACCAAGGCATGAACATCATGACCCCCTAGAGATATTCATCTATCCAGCATGCATAGACCCCCCCCCTGGGAAAGTATGCAAAGCAATTCCAATCCCTGGGCCACGCATATGCACGCTTGTATGTGTGGCTTCTCTGGGTTATGTGCGTCTCTCGGCACAAGTCATCCGTCTCCAGAGCCCTTTCACACATACACGTGTATGCCCACCGAACCACAATATCTAAGAAATCACAATCGTTCAACCCACACTCTCGACAGTCATACTCAAGTAAAAGATATCTATTATCTTGGTTTTTAAAACGGACCTTGAGCAAGCTATGCCACCTGTGCTTTGGATGCCTTTCAATAGCCGAGTGTTAGGCAAAGATAGTGGCTTGCACAGTACTAATCATCGACCTTACCAGACATATTTCATGAAGGCTCCTTCTGCTGTTGAAAGCCACCACTTCGCTCCTTCTCGGCTATTGTCAGGTCATAACTCAAGGCCCCACGTATAGGCGCCAACTGATTTGGATCAGACTACAACAGTCTGAGTTAGATATCTGCTCCTTCTCCCAATTAGTGTTGGATGTGCACATTCCAGAGAAATAAGACACAGACACGGTGTTTCTGTATAATAATTCTCAAGGCGCTCTATTCCAAAATGGCAGTGTACAAGTTTATATATAAAAACGTTATCTGATCAAACGTCACATGATTCCTTTGTCTAGGAATTAATAGCTTTATTGATTGGTTCAAAAAGATCTGCAGTTTGTTGTCGTCATAGTGGTCAGTTGAGGAAGGATCAGTTCATTGGTCTAGAAGGCAGGTGGTGCCTGTATCCTTATTTGGTCACGGATGTTTGCATCATCAGGCCACTCCCAGTTGTAGTTCTGTAGCCATGTTGTTATGTAGTCCATCCTCCATCTAAGGTCACCTCCATTGTTAGTAATTTTCTTCTCATTTATACATATATAAGTGAGTAAGGAATGGCAGACAAACATAATAACATAAAAAGACATTTTCCTAATTCCCATCCATAACAAATCTAGTGGCTGATGGCCGCCACTGCTTGCAACCAGCCAACAGGAAAGATCCCAGTAATCTCTATTCTCTCTCTCTCTCTCTCTCTCTCTCTCTCACTCTCTCTCTATATATATATATAAATATATATATATATATATATATATATATAGAAAAAAAAAGACCATCTGTGTTCACATTTGAACGTCTAAAGCAAGATAAAAAACCTGCTTCCAGCTCAGAGTTCCGAGAAAAACAGTTATTATACTGCATTATGGGAAGCCGAGCTGGGACGTGCAAATGTGCCCACATATGCCTCGTTCTTCTATCCATAGCCAGTTTTAAACATGGCTTCCTTTAACCTTTTGCATGCTGTATTACACAGCTTTAATGCAAAGCCAAGGTTGGATTAAACACAGGCTGAGTATCCAATTCATGTATAGCTGTTTCAAGCTTACTGGCTATCATCCGCATGGAGCATATATATAGTGCCTTGCAAAAGTATTCAGCCCGTTTGTCATTTTTTGTGTTTTGTTACCTTACAACCTGGAATTAACATGGATTGTTTGAGGATTTGCATCATTTAATTTACAGAACATGCCCACAACTTTGAAGATAAATAGGACAAAATAACAGAAAAAGTCAATGTGCATAATTATTCACCCCCTAAAGTCAATACTTTGTAGAACCACCTTTTACGGCAATCACAGCTCCAGGTCGCTTTGGATAAGTCTCTATGAGCTTGCCACATCTTACCACTGGGATTTTTGCCCATTCCTCCTTGCAAAACTGCTCCAGCTCCTTCAAGTTGGATGGTTTGCACTTGTGATCAGCAATCTTTAAGTCTGACCACATATTTTTTATTGGATTGAGATCTGGGCTTTGACTAGGCCATTCCAACACATTTACATGTTACCCCTTAAAACACTCAAGTGTTGCTTTAGCAGTGTGTTTGGGGACATTGTCCTGCTGGAAGGTGAACCTCCATCATAGCCTCAAATCAAGCACAGAGTGGTACAGGTTTTGCTCAAGAACATCCCTGTATTTAGCACCATCCATCTTTCCCTCAACTCTGATCAGTTTCCCAGTCTCGGCTGCTGAAAAACATCCCCACAGCATGATTCTGCAACCACCATGTTTCACTGTGGGGATGGTGTTCTTTGGGTGATGTGATGTGTTGGGTTTGCGCCAGACATAGAGTTTTTTTTAATGGCCGAAAAGTTCAATTTTAGTCTCATCAGACCAGAGCACCTTTCTCTATACATTTTGGGAGTCTGCCACATGCCTTTTCGCAAACTCAAATTGTGCCATTTTGTTTTTTTGCTGAAAGTAATGGCTTTCTTCTGCCCATTCTGCCATAAAGTCCAACTCTATGGAGCGTACGGCTTATTGTCGTCCTATATACAGATACTCCAGTCTCTGCTGTGGAACTCTGCAGCTCCTCCAGGGTTACCTTAGGTCTCCGTGCTGCCTCTCTGATTAATGCCCTTCTTGCCCGGTCCGTGAGTTTTGGTGGGCGGCCGTCTCTTGGCAGGTTTGCTGTTGTGCCATGTTCTTTCCATTTGGTTATAATCCAGGGAGTGCAGAATTATTAGGCAAATTAGTATTTTGACCACATCATCCTCTTTATGCATGTTGTCTTACTCCAAGCTGTATAGGCTCGAAAGCCTACTACCAATTAAGCATATTAGGTGATGTGCATCTCTGTAATTAGAAGGGGTGTGGTCTAATGACATCAACACCCTATATCAGGTGTGCATAATTATTATGCAACTTCCTTTCCTTTGGCAAAATGGGTCAAAAGAAGGACTTGACAGGCTCAGAAAAGTCAAAAATAGTGAGATATCTTGCAGAGGGATGCAGTACTCTTAAAATTGCAAAGCTTCTGAAGCGTGATCATCGAACAATCAAGCGTTTCATTCAAAATAGTCAACAGGGTCGCAAGAAGCGTGTGGAAAAACCAAGTCGCAAAATAACTGGCCATGAACTGAGAAAAGTCAAGCGTGCAGCTGCCACGATGCCACTTGCCACCAGTTTGGCCATATTTCAGAGCTGCAACATCACTGGAGTGCCCAAAAGCACAAGGTGTGCAATACTCAGAGACATGGCCAAGGTAAGAAAGGCTGAAAGACGACCACCACTGAACAAGACACACAAGCTGAAACGTCAAGACTGGGCAAAGAAATATCTCAAGACTGATTTTTCTAAGGTTTTATGGACTGATGAAATGAGAGTGAGTCTTGATGGGCCAGATGGATGGGCCCGTGGCTGGATTGGTAAAGGGCAGAGAGCTCCAGTCCGACTCAGACGCCAGCAAGGTGGAAGTGGAGTACTGGTTTGGGCTGGTATCATCAAAGATGAGCTTGTGGGGCCTTTTCGGGTTGAGGATGGAGTCAAGCTCAACTCCCAGTCCTACTGCCAGTTCCTGGAAGACACATTCTTCAAGCAGTGGTACAGGAAGAAGTCTGCATGCTTCAAGAAAAACATGATTTTCATGCAGGACAATGCTCCATCACACGCGTCCAAGTACTCCACAGCAAGGCTGTCAAGAAAGGGTATAAAAGAAGAAAATCTAATGACATGGCCTCCTTGTTCACCTGATCTGAACCCCATTGAGAACCTGTGGTCCATCATCAAATGTGAGATTTACAAGGAGGGAAAACAGTACACCTCTCTGAACAGTGTCTGGGAGGCTGTGGTTGCTGCTGCACGCAATGTTGATGGTGAACAGATCAAAACACTGACAGAATCCATGGATGGCAGGCTTTTGAGTGTCCTTGCAAAGAAAGGTGGCTATATTGGTCACTGATTTGTTTTTGTTTTGTTTTTGAATGTCAGAAATGTATATTTGTGAATGTTGAGATGTTATATTGGTTTCACTGGTAAAAATAAATAATTGAAATGGGTATATATTTGTTTTTTGTTAAGTTGCCTAATAATTATGCACAGTAATAGTCACCTGCACACTCAGATATCCTCCTAAAATAGCATAAACTAAAAACAAACTAAAAACTACTTCCAAAAATATTCAGCTTTGATATTAATGAGTTTTTGGGTTCATTGACAACATGGTTGTTGTTCAATAATAAAATTAATCCTCAAAAATACAACTTGCCTAATAATTCTGCACTCCCTGTAGATTTGATGGTGCTCCTGGGGATCATCAAAGATTTGGATATTTTTTTATAGCCTAACCCTGACTTTTTCTTCTCAACAACATTGTCCCTTATATGTTTGGATAGTCCCTTGGTCTTCATGGCAGTGTTTGGTTAGTGGTGCCTCTTGCTTAGGTGTTGCAGCCTCTGGGGCCTTTCAAAAAATGTGTGTATATGTAATGACAGATCATGTGACACTTGGATTGCACACAGGTGGACATCATTTCACTAATTATGTGACTTCTGAGGGTAATTGGTTGCACCAGAGCTTTTTATGGGCTTCATAACAAAAGGGGTGAATACATACGCACATGCCAATTTTCTGTTTTCTATTTCTAAAAAACTGTTTTTCTCGGAATTCTGAGCTGGAAGTAGGTTTTTTTAACTTGTTTTAGACATTCAAATGTGAACACAGATGTACTATTTATTTACTGTACTACTGTATGGTGGAGTGCTTCTATCACTCCTTTGCCCACCATATATTAAAAAAAAGATATATCACATATATAGTTGTGGGCAATACAGGTTGTTGCTAACGCTTGCAGGCACGCATAGCAAGCCTTCCTCTTGCGGGCTTGCATAGCGAGCCGGCCGCAACTGCGGCCCTTGCATAGCGTGGGCCACAGTCGCTGGCAAGGAGCGCCTATGGCGCTCCTTGCGCTGGTGGAGATGAACACCATAGGCGCTCATCCCTACGACCCCGTATGACTTCAGCAGGTAGTACCGACGGTGCTCACTGCGCTGGTGGAGACGAGCAATGTGGGCGTTCATCCCTAGGACCCCATACGGCTTTGGCAGGGAGCGCCGAAGGCGCGCACTGTGCTGGTGAAGAAGAACGCTGCACATCTCCCTACATTATAAATAACCCCATACACATAACTCCTGATGATTATTACCAGGTTCAGTCCCATCATTTATTTCCAGGTTGACTGTAAATGTAATCAACACTTTGCATTAACCAGGTAATATGAGATGTGTCTATTTACACAGTCACACAATAGGGGCGGAGTCAGGCTCTCTCTGGTCCTCACTGATGCATTGTAAAAGTTGTTTCACTTCATTTCCATGCCCCCTTTATGAGAGGCCATCCCGTGCAGTGACTCGTATGTCTTTACTGATTGGCTATTTCTTGTCATGTGATCTCAGTGCAAGTGTTTCTGGGAGTTGTAGTCTCTCTCAAGTTGTATTGTCTTTGTTACTCCACGTGCATATTATCTTAGTATCTTAGTTCCGGATTCCAATCTGACTTCGGTTATGTAGTGAACGCTTTCTGGAAAGCGACCCTCTTTATCAGTGAGTATTACTGTACCATATGTGATATTATATCATGTGATTGGGCTGGATATACTTAATATAATGACAGATGATCATTACTGAGAAATATATAGGTACATAAGGAGGTTCCTATTTAAATATACTGTGGGTCACATGTATTGTGGGCATTATATATTTGGGTACACACATTTATTCAGTGACTATACTGTATCTGTGTATCATATATATGGTTGTATATACAGTGAATCTGCCTACATGGGTACATGTGATATAGTGAATATCTGTGTATATATTATATTTACCTGGGTTATATATATATATATATATATATATATATATATATATAATTTATTAAAAAAATAAAGAGAATGTCTACTACATATGATACAGTGAATATCTGTGTGTGCATATTATATATTACGTCTTATATACCTTGGCTACATATATTTATACAGTGGATATCTGTGTATGTATTATATATCTGGAGTATATCTACCAATATATAAACATTGGTGTGTGTGATATCTGGGTACATATATTTACGATAATGGAATGGCACGTCTGGCTACATATATAGTACATTGCATGGCCATATTTATAGTTACTTCTGAGGATTTATATATTTAAATACCGTATATTTCTATAGCCATAGCAATGTGTACATACATAAAGCATACATTTAGATATCCTATACTTTATACCATCTATCCCACTAGGTTATCTGAAATAATTAGGAAAATACCCACAGTAAGGAATTTCTTAATGGGTGCTAAGATCACATATAGTAATTACAAAAATGATCTTGTCAAATATACATTTACATGTGAGCATTTATATAGAATGATCCAGTTTTACTAAAATTTGAGGAAAACATACAAAATAAAAAATGTTGTTACTGAATACAGTTTACAGACTCCCACCTCCTAATCTTTTTCCATGTATATATAGTCTGGAGATTTTCTGTCCTGCTCTCTGTGTCCTCATTCTGCAGCCTTCCTATTTATAATGCTCAGTATAGACTCCCAGCACAAGCCATGCATACAAAGAACTTACAATGCAGATTTATTGTTTCTGTCGCAGCCCCAGCAGCACTGCTCCCCCTTCACCCCCCATCCTGAGGAAACTACAGAATACCATTGACTCTCAATGAGGGGTGAGATAAATGTGGGATGCCATTAAACCATTTAGTAGATTATTGTAATAAGTTCAGAATAAAAAAATCCTTATGTCTGTTATCCATAACTGGGTTGTTTCTCCGGTACCTCACAAGGTCATAACATATATTTATTATTTATGACTCCATTCTCATTTTTCTAGATCTCTATTCATTATCTAATTAAATCACCAATGATGAGTCAGGATAAGGAGATGTCGGCGATGATCTTAAATCACATCCTGGAAACCCTCAGCCTGTTGACTGGGAAGGTAAGAGGTGCTGGGAAATTTTCCCCTATTTTTTCTGCTGCAGTAACACAAACATATTCCCTCACATTTCTCTCTAAATCTCGCAGATCTCAGTATTGCAGCATCTGATAGTAATTGATGTGAACCAGGATAAGAAGATGACTGAGAGGATCTTGACTCACACCCTGAAGATCATCTACCTGCTGACTGGAGAGGTGAGAGATGCTGGACAATGTCATAATGACACCACTATTAACTCATCCATTGCAGGCACTTATTTTCTTTCCCCTGGATCAGTTTATCCACATTGATTAGTGCATGTATATAAAGGTTGTACTTGATGAGTTATATATATGTTTAGCTTCAATAACTATTATAATGTGTGTCTACTGGAAGTGTTGTATGGACTGCACAATGTGCAATGTTTGTATTATAACATTTTATGTAAATAGTATAGAAGGTGACAGGATAATCAAAGTTAGTTAGATGCCATGAACAGGTTCTGTACAAGATCTGTGCATTGAGCTTAGTAGACAGTGATATTTTAGACAATATTGTTGTTGGTGTTACCGAAGAGAGTTGGTAAGGAGAGACTGTTCTTACTGTAGAGATACGCACCTGTAGCATATAACCATAATTAAGTCCCTTACACTGATGTCTGACATGTCCCTCTGTCATCCTGTAGGAATACACCATTGTGAAGAAGAAATCCCCCCACAGTCACCATCTAACTGGAGAGGTGAGCATTGCTGGACAATGTGACATTATACCAGATTCAGGACACAGGGACTCCATATACTCACCAAGCTTTATCTGGATATGGGTAATGGGGCTATAGCTACAATTCCTTAACCCCATGTATCTTCAAAGTGTGCATGCTCCAGGATACCAACCATACTTAATTAATTATATCTATATTATATTGTAGCTGGCAAGTTGAATATCCTTAGAATGGAGTAGTAGGACAAATGTGGAAATGGAAGGTGAAGTTGCATGGGATAGCCATATGACTTCCTGAAGATTAAGACTGTCATTTTGTTTTTAGGTACATATGAGTTTGGGCAAAATTCATGGTTCTATAGGTTTATCAAAATCTGTTTTGCTGTTTCTTCTCTTCCAGGGTGATAAAGATGGACATACATGGACTTTAGGGATCTCCGCTAACATGAGCTCGGGTAACAAAATGTTTTCTCTCTTCTAGAAATCAATACAAAAGGTAAAAATAGAATTAAATATTTCTTATGAAGTTTGTCTCAGGAATAGAACACGGCGGGGCTAAGTTCCAGGGTTAATCCTTGCAGTGTCAGCACAAGACCTTCCATGTTATTAACAGTTGGGATAATGATCAATAGTTGTAAATTCCTACATGAACCTTTAATTTTGTATTGAAATTAACAGGTCTCCAAAATGAAAATCTAGACACTGTGAGTGAAGATGGTGAGAATGATGGAAAGGATATCCTGCCGGGGATGATTCATTCAGAGCTTTGTGATGGTGAGTAATTCACATTAGTAACTTTTTTTTTGTTTGAATATAATTTGTAAATATTTTCCTCAATTCTGAATAGTAAGATATTGAGTTAATCTATTAGTCTTCACTTTAAAAATTACACTGCAACAATTGTGAAAAGTTTTTGTGATTTTTTTTTTTTACCTTTAAAGTTTGTGCTAATCATATTATACTTATATATTTAAATGAACTAAACAAAATTAAATTAAATCATATTTGTTAATAAAGGATGAAGATATAACTTGTGTATTTATACAGGACATGTGAAGCCTTCAGTTGTCTCAAAGTTTGATCAAGAAGCAAAACCAGATGTGAGGAGTCACCAACAGGTTAAGGAAGAGGAGATACCAGTAAATATTAGTGAAGGTGAGTAATAAACTAATTAAAAACATTTGAGACGTTCCAGATCTGGTATAATGTAAAACTATAGGTAATACAATTATTTTATCAGTGTCCAGAAAATGCATTTTTCTTACAGTACACAAACAACAAGTTTATATTTTCCAACCAACCACCAGGATAGCCTGTTGTAATATTCAAATGGGTGATCTTGGTGTTACATAGTTACATAGTAATTAAGGTTGAAAAAAAGACTTTCAGTCCATCAAGTTCAACCTGTTAAGATCTCCTCTGATCTGCAATATGCGGATTAGTTATTAATTAATTTGTTGATTAAATAATTATTAATAGTATAGTATTGGAGGATGAATAAAGAGTTAGTCCATCAAGTTCAACCTTTTTAGATCTCTATTGATCTTTTTAATGTGGACTATTTATTGTTAATTGATCCAGAGGAAGGCAAACAGAAAAAAAAAAACCATTGAAACTTTGCTAATTGTCTCATAAGGGGGAAAAAAGCAAAATTCCTTCCTGACCCCAGAAACTGGCGATCAAATTTCTCCCTGGGTCAATATTCCTTTGCTAGTTATCTAGGATAGCCTTGAATGCCCTCTTTATTCAAAAATATATCTAACCCCTTTTTGAAGTTGTCTCTCGAATTTGCTGTTACTACCTCCTTTGGTAGAGAATTCCACAGTTTAACCACCCTTACTGTGAAGAACCCTTTTCTTTGTTTAAGGTGAAATCTTTTTTCCTCTAACCTCAAGGGATGTCCTCTTGTCAGCTGAAAACCTCTTGGCACAAAAAGTTCACTTGACAAAGCCTTATATTGACCCTGGATGTATTTAAATAAGGTAATCATATCTCTTCCTAGACGCCTTTTTTCTAGCGAAAATAAGTTTTTAATTTGGTTAGTCTTTCTTCATAACTTAGCCCCTCCATTCCCCTATTAGTTTTGTAGCCCTTCTCTGTACTTTTTCCAGCTCTAAAATGTCTTTTTTATGAAGTGGTGCCCAAAATTGTACTCCATACTCCAAATGAGGACGAACTAGGGATTTGTATAGTGGCAGAATTATATTTGCTTCCCTTGCTTCTATACCCTTCTTAATACATGCTAATATTTTACTTGCCTTTGCAGCTGCTGCTTGGCTTCGAGCGCTGTTACCTAGCTGCTTGTCCACTAGTACTCCCAAATCCCTTCCAATTTCTGATACCCCTAGATTAGCTCCATTAAGATTATAGATTGCATGGCTATTTTTCCTTCCCAAATGCATAACCTTGCATTTATTTGTATTAAATCTCATCTGCCATTTAGCAGCCCATTTCTCTAATTTATGCAAATCCCTTTGTAGGGAAAGTACATTATTATCTGATTTTATTACCTTGCATAACTTAGTGTCATCAGCAAAAATGGAGACACTACTTTTGAGTCCTACCTCAACGTCATTAATAAATATGTTAAAAAGGAGAGGACCTAATACTGAACCTTGAGGAACCCCACTTATCACATTAGACCAATCGGAGTATTTTCCATTTACAACAACCCTTTGCTTCCTGTCTTTTAGCCAGCTCTCGATCCATGAGCAGATATTTACTGCAATTCCTATATACCTTAGTTTGCTCACTAGTCTTCCATGTGGCACTGTATCAAATGCCTTTGAAAAATCTAAAAAGACTACATCCACTGAGCTGCCCTGATCCAAGTTCCTACTAACCTCCTCATAAAAACAAATTAGATTGGTCTGACACGACCTATCCTTCATAAATCTGTGTTGACTGCTACCTATGATCTTTTTCAAATAGACATATTCTTGTATTCTGTCCCTTATTAGCCCTTCTAAAAGCTTCCCAACTACAGATGTGAGGCTCACTGGCCTATAATTCCCCAGATTAGCTCTAGATCCCATCTTAAATATAGGTATCACCTCTGCTTTTCTCCAGTCATCTGGTAGAGACCCTGTGTTGAGTGAGTCTTGAAAGATTAGATATAATGGTTTGGCTATTACAGAACCCAGCTCCCTCAGTACCCTTGGATGTATTCCATCAGGACCTGGGGCTTTATTAACATTTATTTTCTCCAATCTCTTTTGGATTTCTTCCTGCATTAACCAATTATTTAGTGATGGTAGTGTAGCCCCATTATGTTGCAGTGTCCCAACCACTGGTACTTCCCTTGTGTATACCGAAGAAAATAACCTATTTAGCTCATCTGCCTTTTCCTGGTCACTAATTATCAGATGGTGTATTTTTAGTATAACCATATGTGAGTTATAGAGTGCAATAAGTTTTCATAATGCCCAACTTTCAAGCTTAGTTATCCGCCTCTCAAACATTTTAATAACAATCAACTGTAATAATATGTATTTAGACTTATGCTATTTCACTTTTATGAAATGGTATCATATTTTAGGCATGTAGATAAACCTTTGTATTGATACATTTATACCACTTAATATTCTGCTGTCCACCTTAGGTCCTCATGATGGAAATATTGACACAATATTTGTTGTTAAGGTAGAGGAGGATGAGCGAGATGATCAGGATATTCAGCAGGTGGAAATCTATCCAAACTCAGCTGCAGGTGAGTGACAGGTGTATGAGTCACAAGGGGGCGGAGACTCAGGGCTGTGTAGGTGAGTGACAGGTGTGTTAGTCACAAGGGGGTGGAGTCTCAGACCTGATAGAGAAATCATCATCCATTAGTAACACATGGATAACAATACTGCAGCACATTACAGTTTTGAGGTAGGAAATCACATGTTTGCTAAATATCAGTTATATGATTATTAAGATGTTTCCACCACTTCTTCTTCTCAACACCCACAAGCAGTTGTGATTAGGGCAATAAGACTTCCCTGGGGTGGGTCTCTTACACCTCAGTGTCTTCATGATCCATAGATTATTCTTCTTGAAAGGAGTTGTGTTTTATAGATGGCCAGAACCATCAAAGAGTTCCGATCATTAAAGAAGAAGCTGCAGAAACTACCAGATACATCTAGACATTTATGAAGATTTGATGGAAAATTTCCCTAGTTATTATACACATAAATACATTTATTTAGATGATTCCAACCTGTAAGTCACAAACTATATATAAATAAATTACTGAGACCTTCATCTGATTTATTGGCACAGTTAATGAAAGAATAGAGACTCTTATCTAGTGTATTTGATACATTTGTACAATTCAATTTAAATATTTATTGTACGTGTCAGGTCCCACAGATGAAAATCTGGACACAGTATCCGTTATTAAAGAAAAAGAAGATGAGAGAGATAAAAAGGATATTCTGCCAGTGACCATCCATTCAGATACACGTGCAGGTGAGTGATAAACATGATAACTATCTATGGATCAGTGAAAAAAGTGTTCAGTCTGAATTCTAATATGTTTAGTACTTGACTATTTCTAAGTTACTAGTATTTACTGTCAAGTGAAACATATGTGATAGCATTTTCAAGGGAAGGGAGAGTTTATATGTGCACTACCGGAGCTTCTGTGGGTGAAGCCACACCGGCTTCAGTATATGATAAAGAAAAAGTAATATTGCATAACTTTTTTATTGTTGCACTTCGTTTGAGAAACATAAAACACAATAAATCAACTTGACTGTGACTTATTTATTGTGATGACCTCATGCTGATCATTTCTTCTTGCCTCAGAAAGCTTAATCTCTTAATATTTTCCTTTTAAGGTTTATATCTTAGAAAATTATGAGACTGGATTACCCACAAAAAGCTGACACTTTTGTTTATAGCCATTTATATCACACACCAACATGTCTCTCAACTTATCCTCTTTATGCAGCTTCACTTCTCTTTATGTATAGGGATACATGTTCTCCTTTTTGTGTGCCTCAGTTAAATGGCTAGTGTATGTACTTATCATGTTAAACCTATTTTTTTGTTCATTAATAATGAACATTAAAAAAACACATGTGCAAAAACTAGCAAATCAAAGTGTTAACTAAAAAATATAATCTATAAAACAGTTTACATCATTAATGTCCATTGCTGTAGTTAGCATGGCCATTCTCAGTTGGTGAAGCGTTTTTGTCTGGTTAATTACCATAGCATCGAGGAGTCTCGTTGGTTAACTAGTTACCCGACCCCCAGCGTTCATGTAGTTTGCAGCACTCTGCCTCGAACGCCGGTGATAGAACATTTCAGGTATGTTAGATAGTGCAGACAGTACCATTACTAGCCAGAGGATAAATAGCGGGTCCTACAAGCCTAGACCATGCCAATAGGTAGGGAAATCCAATATAACAGAATATATTATAGCCTATAGGTTACGCTCATCATAAGACATTGTTGTGGACATGAGATATCTCGCCTACTTTGGACATTTGTGGCTTTATTGAGAGCGCTGAGACTCATTTAGAGACACATAAGAATATTCTGTATATCACCAAACTATCCTGTTGGTTAAACTGTATAACAGACCGATGCTTTTTGCAATCATATCTACCACTACATACTATGATTTTGTAGAAATTCTGCTGTGCCTTGCAAAAGTATTCACCCCCTTGGCATTTTTTTGTGTTTTGTTGCCTCACAACCTGGAATTAACATGGATTGTTTGAGGATTTGCATCATTTAATTTACAGAACATGTCCACAACTTTGAAGATGTTTTTTTTTGTGACGCAAACGACAAATAGGACAAAATAACAGAAAAAGTCAATGTGCATAGCTATTCACCCCCCTAAAGTCAATACTTTGTAAAGCCACCTTTTGCGGGAATCACACCTCCAAGTCGCTTTGTAAAAGTCTCTATGAGCTTGGCACATCTTACCACTGGGACTTTTGCCCATTCCTCCTTGCAAAACTGCTCCAGCTCCTTCAAGTTGAACAGCAAACTTTAAGTCTGATCACAGATTTTCTATTGGATTGAGGTCTGGGCTTTGACTAGGCCATTCCAACACATTTACATGTTTCCCCTTGAACCACTCAAGTGTTGCTTTAGCACTGTGTTTGGGGTCATTGTCCTGCTGGAAGGTGAACCTCCGTTATAGCCTCAAATCACGCACAGAGTGGTACAGGTTTTGCTCAAGAATATCCCTGTATTTAGCAACATCCATCTTTTTTTCCTCAACTCTGACCAGTTTCCCAGTCCCGGCTGCTGAAAAACACCCCGACAGCATGATGCTGCCACCACCATGTTTCACTGTGGGGATGGTGTACTTTGGGTGATGTGTTGAGTTTGCGCCAGACATAGCGTTTTCTTTGATAGCCGAAAAGTTCAATTTTAGTCTCATCAGACCAGAGCACCTTCCTCCATACATATTGGGAGTCTCCCATATGCCTTTTCGCAAACTCAAACTGTGCCGTTTTGTTTTTTGCTGAAAGTAATGGCTTTCTTCTGGCCACTCTGCCATAAAGCACAACTCTATGTACAGCTTATTGTTGTCCTATGTACAAATACTCCAGTCTCCAGGAAGATTTAAACGAGATATGAGATAAAAAAAGGAAGATTGGCTCCATTATAATATAAAACAATAAGTAGTACAGTAAAAATATTGACTCCCTTTTGAAAATCTAATCGTGACTAACGATAATGCACATCTGATTTTGAAATGTTTCGGTATTTTGAAAATGAGACATGAGGAAGGAAAAACTACTAAAATGCAATTGTGGGAAAGGGATTTTAAACAAATATGGACAAATAAAATATGGTTTAAAGCAATAGCCATGCTAAGAGGTTTATAAAGCATGCATCATTTAGAGAGGTGCAATTTAAACTGCTTAACAAGTGGTATATTGCACCAACAAAACTATATCAAATTACAAAAGATAATAATCAAACATTCTGCTGGAGGGAATGTGGGCGTATAGGAGCACACTTTCACATTTGGTGGGAATGTGAGCAAATTCAAAAACTCTGGCAGGATTACTTTACACAGACTTCTAAAGCATTGAAAATCAAAATACTCTTAGATCCCGCGATTGCATGGTTTTATATCTTTCCGCCTTGATAATTCAGTTCTGTGCAGTGGTAAAATGGTTAAAAGCTTCCAATTGGATGCAATCTAAGGTTTCATGCTGGTCGGAAGTTAAAAGGTTGGTAAATAGAAATGGAGAACTAGAAAAAAACTTTCCTTCGATAACCCAAACAAAAACCAACAAAATTGGAAACTATGGGACAAACATTTTGCGTGTTAACTAAAAGTATAGGATGGCCTGCTCTTTTCTTAAAGTGAATCCTTTTTTTTTTTAAATTCTCTCTCTCTTTTTTTTTTTTCCACTGGACAGTCCTTTCTTTTTTGATAATTATTGGTAAAAATAATCATTTTCCTTTTGATCACCCCTAGAACCCACCCTGTATATACGTATTGTTTAAAATAAAAATTGGCAAACTTGTGCAATAGAAGTAATGTATGGGTTTATAAACACAAGTGCTGAATAAGAATATTTATGTATCTTTCTGAATGAAATTATAATATAGAGAGGTTATTAGAAGAAGGAAGAAATAACGACAATATGTTCGATAAAGAATTATGATTGCAGTTGTGTTTTTCTCTCTTCATTATGTGATTATAATGTAATGTGATAATTTTGCTCAAATAACAAGAGAGAAAAATATTTAATGTGTTTTTCGACTTCCTGATATATCTAATATTGCTCCCAATCTTAATTCAGAACAGAGTCATGTTAAATAAAATATTCTCATCACTTTGCCCTCTGATCTTTACCTACTACTGGGTCAGCCTTTACATTTAATATAACCTCACATAATAACCTTATCACACTAATGACCCATTCCACATAATACCCAAAGGCAAATTAACAATATTTATCATGTAGTGTCTATTTAGTCTAATTTGAATTTGATTGTTAGCAATGTTAGCTGCATTAAGAACCTGGGAAACCCCTTCAATATTGTATACATATTCCAATTGGGTTTAATCCTGAGTTACATTATTAAGCTACATATCTTTTTTTATGTGGTGGATCAGAACACAATAGTCTCAGTTGGTGAAGTGAAATGAAAAACCTATATAAATAAAACTATTTTTTAGAAATAGAAAACAGAAAATTGGCATGTACGTATGTGCTCACCCCCTTTGTTATGAACCCCATAAAAAGCTCTGGTGCAACCAATTACCTTCAGAAGTCACATAATTAGTGAAATGGTGTCCACCTGTGTGCAATCTGAGTGTCACATGATCTGTCATTACATATACACACCTTTTTTGAAAGGCCCCAGAGGCTGCAACACCTAAGCAAGAGGCACCACTAACCAAACACTGCCACAAAGACCAAGGAAGTCGAGGTTAGGTTATGAAAAAATATATAAATCTTTGATGATCCCCAGGCGCACCATCAAATCTATCATAACCAAATGGAAAGAACATGGCACAACAGCAAACCTGCCAAGAGACGGCCACCCACCAAAACTCACGGACCGGGCAAGGAGGGCATTAATCAGAGAGGCAGCACAGAGACCTGAGGTAACCCTACTGCAGAGTAGGAGCTGCAGAGTTCCACAGCAGAGACTGGAGTATCTGTACATAGGACGACAATAATCCATACGCTCCATAGAGTTAGGCTTTATGGCAGAGTGGCCAGAAGAAAGCCATTATTTTCAGCAAAAAACTAAATGGCACAATTTGAGTTTGCGAAAAGGCATGTGGGGGACTCCCAAAATGCATGGAGGAAGGTGCTCTGGTCTGATGAGACTAAAATTGAACTTTTCAGCCATCAAAGAAAACGCTATGTCTTGCGCAAACCCAACACATCACATCACCCAAAGAACACCATCCCACCACCATGTTTTTCAGCAGCCGGGACTGGGAAACTGGTCAGAGTTGAGGGAAAGATGGATGGTGCTAAATACAGGGATATTCTTGAGCAAAACCTGTACCACTCTGGCGTAATTTGAGGCTAGGATGGAGGTTCACCTTCCAGCAGAGCAATGCCCCCAAACACACTGCTAAAGCAACACTTGGGTGGTATAAGGGAAAACATGTAAATGTGTTTGAATGGCCTAGTCAAAGCCCAGACCTCAATACAATAGAAAATCTGTGGTCAGACTTAAAGATTGCTGTTCACAAGCACAAACCATCCAACTGGAGCTGGAGCAGTTTTGCAAGGAGGAATGGGCAAAAATCCCAGTGGTAAGATGTGGCAAGCTCATAGAGACTTATCCGAAGTGACTTGGAGCTGGGATTGCTGCAAAATTCTTTATGAGGGTGAATAGCTATGCACATTGACTTTTTTTGTTATTTTGTCCTATTTGTTGCTTGCTTCGCAATAATAAAAAAAAAAATCTTCAAAGTTGTGGACATGTTCTGTAAATTAAATGATGCAAATCCTCAAACGATCCATGTTAATTCCAGGTTGTGAGGCAACAAAACACAAAAAATGCCAAGGGGGGTGAATACTTTTGCAAGGCACTGTAGTTAATAAAAAATAACATTTACATTTAGAAGCATTTATCACTCTTTTTAACATAACTGTACTATTATTCACTCAAATACTTTTGTTTCCGACAGATGTGTCCAAGACTATGGATATGTGTGAAGAGCACCACATTTCCCTTCTTCCACCAGATTGTACGAGGGAAGATTTCAGTATTTTACGCGATTATATGAACGCAAACCAAAGCTGTGTGAAAAAACAAACCGGTGAAAAAATTTTGGGATGTTCTGACGGTGGGAAAAGGTTTACCAAGCATTCAAACCCTGTAAAACCTAAACAAGTTCATACAGGGAAAAAAACATATGGATTTGCTGACTATAAGAAATATTCCAGCACAACCACAAATCTCAATATTCGCAGGAGTACTGAAACAGGGCCATTTGTATGTTCTAAATGTGGAAAATGTTACAGTTGGAAATCAGCACTCTTTAGACATAAGAGACTTAACACATGTATGGAATGTGGAAAATGTTTTAATTGGCCATCGACTCTCAAGGATCATAAGAGAACTCACAAGGGAAAGAAACCATTTTCATGTTCTGAATGTGGGAAATGTTTCAATAAGTCATCAAATCTCAAAGATCATAAGAAAACTCACAATTTACATGTTTAGAATGTGGAAAATGTGTCAGTGATTCATCACATCTGAGATTCTTTCATTTTCAAAGCGTATCATAATGAACATAAGAGGAGAATAAACATTTGGATATGGAAATTTTTTCCAACAACAATTATTTCTTGCTGAACATAGTGCTATTTACAGAGGATTAAAACAATTGTCATACTCTGATTGTGGGAAATATTTTAACAGCAACTCACACACTGATGGATATCATACAATTCACCCAGAAGAAAAATATACACATATTATGTGGGAAATGTTAAAACGGTTATCTTGTTATATACCAGATAAATCTTTTTGCATGCTCTGTCGTGAGAAATGTTTCAGTTACAATAAAACTTAATGCTATTTTTCTTATATCCCATTTGTGGATGTTTTCAATTCTTCTTTATTTCCTGTTTTACTTTGAGGTTTAGATAGAAGGTAATTAGGGGATCTCATTTTGGGAGCATTAATATTTTTGCTTTCCATACCATCTTGCTAAAGTATTTAATGACTCGTTTTTTATTTTTTTTAATATAACCACTTTTTATACACCCATTTTATGATTAAAATATTTACAAGGTGGTTGAATAAAATGCATATTTGAATACAAATACACCACTGGGATGCTGCTATGAATCCATAATAATTATCCCTTTAGAGATAGTAGTGTTCTAATGTATTTTGTTTCTTTATTTGGGTTATTTATCTCATGCCATCACCCTTCCTGTGAGAGAACATGTTAGATTACATTATATATATTTGAGATTACTATCCAATTATTTTTTTGATTTCAATTTCAAAAATAGAAACAAACAATACGATCACATTCTTTCACATTTAACAAAAGCATTCAAATATACAGGACCTATATAACTTCATGTTATATACTGTATAAGATTATAAGCCTTGATTCCCCACATAAATATCCCAAATGTGCCAATTTGATATCAGACCTTTTTTCTTTACTTTCCCTTTTAATTTAATTTGCTCATATTCTCTGTTCCTTTTCACATATCTCACAATTTCATGTATGGAGGGAAGTTGATTAGATTTCCAATACTTTACTAACAACCATTTAATAATCAACAAAATATGTGACCCTAAAAATCTACACTGAGGAAACTAGTCAGTTAAATCCAGATTTAATATAGTGAGTTGAGGATTACAAGGGATTCTCATCCCCACTACCTCTGAGATCCACGTGACCATTCTCTTCCAGAAATCTTTCATTATTTCTCTCTCCCACCATACATGAAATGATATCTGGTTGACCACATTTTTTCCAACATTTGATTTAAATCTATTTATCTTTTCAGGTGTGAGATACCAATATTGTGTTATCTTAAAGTATAATTCTAAATAGGAATTGTCCTGTGTCAATGATTTTATCAATTTAAAGGTTTCTAACCAAATATCTTCGGCAAAATTCATATTTAATTATTTTTCCCATAATGTTATAGCTTTTGTTTTTCTAAAAGGCTCATTTTGAAAGATAATTTTATGGCATTTAGAAATTATATGTGATAAGTCTCTACCATAAATCATCTGTTCACATAATGTTAATTTGGGCATAATTTTAAATTCAAAGCCTTTCTATTTCAGTATATTTTTTAGAGATCTAATACCTCTTGGTACATCTTTATGTCTTTAATATTTCCGAATCAGAAAACCATAGGATTAAATTGATAGGTTTTTTTTCCAACATGTGGCCCTCTATTTCTTTCCACACTGGGTTTAAGTTAGGGGAGCTCCGAGCTATCATTTGAGATACAGCTATAGATTCTTGAATCTCTCTTACACAAGGAGAAGCAAGTCCTCCCATTTCAAATTTCCTTTTAGTAATTTCTAAAGATATTCTTTATTTTTTTATTTAAGATATATTCATTAATACATCTCTGTGTTTTCTTGCCAACACATATTTAGGATCCATTTCCGGAATGGATCTAAATACATAGGTTAATTTAGGTATTATTACCATTTAAATTGTTGCAATTCTTGCACTCCATGAAAAAATATGTTTTTTTCCAGTCATTTATTATTATTTTTATTTTTCTGTATATTTTCCCTAGATTTTCATTTAATATTTATTTTATTCGAATAGGGAAGCTTATTCCCAGGTGTACTATACTCTTCGCTTCCCAATTAAAGTTCTATTGATTTTCCAGTCTAACTTTTGTCTCCCGATTTTATTTTTTTTATATTTACATCTGTTTTGGTGTCATTTACTATAAAATAAGATATTTTGCCTTTTTTTTTTTTTAAGATCTCTTCCAGTTTGGCTAATGAATTTTCAGGTTCTATCAAAGTCAATACTTAATTATCCACAAATAGAAGAGTCTTGTATTCCTTGGTACCAATCTGCACTCCTTTTTTATTTATTTTTTATTTTCTAATCATCTGTACCAATGGTTCTATATATAGGATAAATAATGTGGGAGACAGGGGAAATGCCTGTCTAGTCCCATTGCTTATGGGAAAGTACTGTTTCTTAATATTTGGATTTACTAATTTTGCTTTAGGGTTAATATATAGAGAATGAATAGCTTTGGAAGCAAACTCCTCCAGTCCATATCTCTGCAATACGTCTCTGAGAAAACCCTAGCTGACCCTGTCATTAGATGCTGAAAAAGCTGGGCGTTTTTCAGCATCTAATGACAGGGCCAGGTGGGGTTTCTCTCCTTTATCTGCATATACTAGTGTATCTATCAGTCGTCTGGTATTGTCTGATCCTTGTCACATGTACCACACAGCCAGTACTTGCCAGATATTCCTGCAGCTCCTTTAATGTTGCTGTAGGCTTCTTGGTAGCCTCCCAGACCAGTTTTCTTCTCGTCTTTTCATCAATTTTGGAGGGAGCTCCAGTTCTTGGTAATGTCACTGTTGTGCCGTATTTTCTCCACTTGATGATGACTGTCTTCACTGTGTTCCATGTTATATCTAATGCCTTGGAAATTCTTTTGTACCCTTCTCCTGACTGATACCTTTTAACAATGAGATCCCTCTGATGCTTTGGAAGCTCTCTGTGGACCATGGCTTTTGCTGTGGGATGCGACTAAGAAAATTTCAGGAAAGACCAACTAGAGCAGCTGAACTTTATTTGGGTTAATCAGAAGCACTTTAAATGATGGCAGGTCTATGCCGACTCCTATTTAACACGATTTGGAATGTGATTGCTTAATTCCGAACACAGCTACATCCCCAGTTATAAGAGGGTGTGCAGACTTATGCAACCACATTATTTTTATTTTTAATTTTTCTTCCCTCCACCTAAAAGATTTAAAAAAAAATTCAATTGAGTTGTACAGTTTATAGGTCACATTAAAGGTGGAAAAAGTTCTGAAATGATTTATCTTTGTCTAATTTTTTTACAGCACAGAAACCTGACATTTTAACAGAGGTGTGTAGACTTTTTATATCCCCTGTATGGATTTTCACAAGTTTCTTTGAGGTAAATGCTAATAGGACTATGATCTGAAAAGGAGCTTACATGTATTTTAGCTTCTATTACTTCATAAAATGTTGTAATGTCTCCTAAAAAGAAATATATTCTAGTATAAACTTACAGCCTTATTAAATTGCGATTCAGTAAATTTAAAAGGGCTCTAATTAAGCACACAGCATATTTTTTTTTACAGAAGTTTTTAGTTAGTGAACTTCTATCCAAAAGCACGATCTTCCCTAACTAAAAACTTCTGTAAATAAAATATGCTGTGTGCTTAAATCGAGCCCTTTAAAATTTACCGAATTGCAATTTAATAAGGCTGATAATGTATTTTTAGAGAAGAAAGTGTAATCGCGCTCGTATGGATGTATAGTTCTCCATATGTCGTATAGACCCATTTCGAATATTATTCTATTAATTCTAGAAATATATATTTTTTTGTTTCTGAGGAGACGATCTATCTTTCATTGGGTCTATCATTGGGTCTATCTTTTATTCTCCACAGATAATTAAATCTCCTTTCTTCAATTGTCTAACCATTTGTAATATTTTTATTATACATTTTCCTTGTTTATTATTTGGTGTATAAATATTAACCATAGTATAGATTTTATCATTTATCTCTCCTATCCAAAGGATATATCTGCCCAATTCATTGAATTATTTTTTTCCTCCCTATAAAAATACATTAATATAAAAAAAACATCACAAATCCAGTCCTTCACAAGTCCCCCTTCTCCTTCTTTCTTCCTTTCCTCCCTTCTGCCCTCCTATTCTCTTCATTTTTTAATCTGCCATTCAGGTTCTTTAATTTCCAATTCAATTTCTTGATCCCTTTGAAACCTCTCTTCTATTACACAGTCCCAATTTTTTTTAAAGTTCTAATCCTTCTTTGATGTTTAATACTTTGCACCATCGTGAGTCTTTCAGAATCAGGACGCCATTGAGCGATCTCCACTTATACACTATTTTTCCTTTTCTTAAAGCTTGAGTAATCTGGGAGTATTCTCTCCTTTTGGCTAGTGTAAAAGCAGAGATATACAAAAATATTTGAATTTTTTCATATGGATTTTCTTATTTTGTTTTTTTATATGAGGTTTTTAAGATTGCATCTTTCAAAGGCAGATGTTTCATTTTTACTATTACATCTCTAGGATTTATTTTATCAATTTTCACAGTTAGAGGAATTCTATGACATATTTCAATTTTGCTATCTTCTTTAGGGAATTCCGGTACTATAGAAGTAAAGAGCTCTTTCAAGTAATTATTCATATCAGAATCTTTAACATTTTCTGATATCCCTCTTATTCTGAGATTATATCTCCTTGTGTCATCTTTTAAGCTTGCCAGTTTATAGTTAATTTCCTTAATTTTCCCCTCGAGAGATTTTGCGTATGACAATAATGCTTTATGATCTATTATAAGTTTGTCCATCTTTGATGCTATAGCCTCCATTTTAATATGAGTGTCTTTTATTGCATTTGAATTTTCAAGCATTTGATCTTTGATATCTTAAGTTAAATTTATTTGGAAATCCATCAACAATTCCTTCATTCTTAAGACCGTCGAAGGATCTTCATCTCATAATTTCTGCTATTTCTGTCCATTTTGGGTTAAAGACCTGTTTCCAATTTAAGGCTATCGGCCACTTGGCAGTATTCAAAATTTGGATAATTGTTGCTTTCATATTTGCATTTAACGCCCCTGGTAGGTTATGTAGAAGCGCTATTTCCGGAACTGGATCTACCTCCAGTTCTATTATCTTAGTTATTTCTTTAAAGCACTTTTTCCAAAAATAATGACAATCTCGCCATTCCCACCGCACATGCATCATTGTGCCATCCAATCCACAACCTCTCCAACACTTTGCGTCTTATTATTTTTGGAAAACGTAACTATCTTGGTTGGTGTCATATACCATCTATTCAACAATTAATAAAAAACCTTCCCTCCAAGGTGCATATTTAATCATTTTGTGTGTAATTTCACAAGCCTTAAACCAGGTGACTGTTTGCCATTCTTGCTTAATGTCCACTTCCCATTTTCTCGTATTGCTGTTTTTTTCTATCTCTAACTGAGCCTTTAAGCCCTGATAGCATTTTGAAATTAGATGTTTATTATTGGTACATGATATCTGTTCCAAAGTTGTAAGTGTTCTTATACCACAAATATTATATTTTGAGCATAACAGTATAGTTTTAAGGCTATTGTATTCTAACCAGCTTGTTTGTGGAATGCCAAATTTCTCTTGTAATTCCCCAAAGGATCTCATTCCCTTGTCTGTATACAGTTCTCCTAAAGTCTTAATATTCCATTTAGTCCAATCACCCAAATGCTGTGTATTCAGCTCTCTAATTAACATTTCCCATGGTATTAAGGGACTGGGAAAAGGCATAAAATGCATTTTTTATTAAGCTTGTACCAAACAATTCCACAACTCTTAACCATTAAAAGTTCTTACTTTGTCTAACAAAAGACCATCATGGAATAATAATTAATCTGGTTTGTACTGCACTTCTTGGCAACTTTCTCTTTGTCTCCCTCCAAGTTGATCGACTGGGCAGTTCCCGGATATCATCTGATGCAAAAAATTGCATTGTGATATGTCTTCACATCTGGGTGGGATAATCCACCCCTACTAAGCTTCCTAGTTACAATATTTAATTTGACCCTACTTCGTTTATTCTTATAAATGAATATATCAATTATCTTCTGAAACTGTCCAATAGCCCAGCTCATTAGAGGACGTGCAATGTTCCGCATCAAATAATGAATACGCTGTAGGATTGACATCCTCGTGGACGCAATTCTACCTGTCCATGTTGCATTCAAATCTCTCCAAGAGGCCAACAAAGTTTTCAATTTCTTCAAAAGATTTTTTACGTTCCTGTTGATCATGTCCTGCAAATTTTTGCAGGACGTGATCCCCAATTGTAAGAGAATGTCTTCTTCAATCGTTTTAATAGCTGTTCAGGGACATTAATTGCCAACATTTCCGTCTTAGTCAAATCAAGTTTGTAATTCGATACATAGCTATATTCTTTAATTATTTTCTGTAATCTAGACATCGAATTCATAGGATCAGAAAGTGTAAGTTCGGTGTGAGCCGCAAACATTACCACCTTGTTGACTTCCTTGCCTAAGCTTATACCTCTGATCTCATCTGTAGCTCTTATCCTTACCGCTAGCAGTTCTATCAGCAAAACGAATATCAGAGGAGACAGGGGACACCCCTGTCTCGTACCATTTATAATCTTAAATCTAGATGACTTAAAGCCGACGCCCACGACAGAGGCGGATGGGAAGGTATATAGTGCTTGTATGGCCTTCGAAGCAAAGTCTCCTAAGCCATACTGCAACAAAGATAGTTCCATAGATTCCCATCCAACTCTGTCGAAGGCTTTTTCGGCATCCAGAGAGAGAATCACTGATGGTATCTTACTCTCATTTACGCAACTGATGATATTGATACATTTTTTTCGATTTGTTTGTCCCCTGTCTCCCCTTTACAAAGCCCATTTGGTCACTTGAAATGAACTGATGGATAACTAATTTCAGTCCGGAGGCTAAGATTTTCGTGTACATTTTGATATCTGTGTTTAAAAGGGAAATCGGTTGATAATTTTTGCCTAATGTTAGATCTTTATTTTGCTTTGGAATTGCAACTATCAAAGCCTAAAGCATTTCCTGTGGAGCACTCCCATTATCTTTAATTTAATGCTTCCCTTAAATATGCTGATAATACTGGGGCAAACTGTATATAGTACTCATTTGGAAAATCATCCGGGCTCTGCCGCAGAACCCTTTTTTGCATTTTTTATTTTTTCTCTAATCTCACTTTCTGTTAACTCACTATTCAGCGTTTCAAGTCACCAGTGGAGACTTTGGGCAGTTTTATATACTATAAGAAGAGTTTAATTTCATTTACAGAAGGTTTTTTAAAATCCTTTAGTATCTTCCAGATTGTACAATTCTTTATAATATTTAAAAAAAGTTTCAGCAATGTTTTTGGGATTCCTAATCCTTTTCCCTTGATAATCACAGATATTATCTATTCTTTTTGTCTGAGTCTTTTTTATTTTTTATTTATTAGCATTTTACCAATCTTATTGCTTTGTTGCTGAAAATTCTGTTGAAATATCCATGCAGATTTATCTGCTTTGTTCTGTAGCAGAGTTTTTATCTGTAACTGATTATTTTTTAATCTATTTAAACCTTCTTGGGTTGGTGACATTTTTTTTCAAGCGTTCACAATCATTAAGCTTAATGTATAATTCTCTTAGAGTACTGCCCTTTTGTTTCCTCTGAAAAGCCTGGAACTTTATGAACAGGCCTCTAATAAAGGCTTTATGGCAATTCCATAAAACCGCTTTTGATTTTACTGAATTTTCATTCAATGTAAAGAATTGAATTAGCTCTTGATTTAACACCTCTATATTAGATTTTGTCAATAGTGCCAAATCCAATTTCCATGAATTAGTTTTCCTGTTTGTTGTTCCAGTTCTAATAACTAATTTTATCATAGCGTGGTCGTTCCAAACGATAGGACTAATTTCCACTTTTATCACATTCTCTAATGCCCACTAATTAAGTATAAAACAATCCAACTGATAAGAATCTGTTGGCAAAAAAAGTAAAATCTCTTTCTTCTGGGTGTATTATGCGCCAGGCATCGTAAAATTTAAACTTATTAAAAGTTTGTTGAAATTGTTTTAACTTTCTTATTGTTTGATGGTCTGGTAGTGGTTTCCTGCTGATTTCCTATCAACTATGGGGTCCGCATATACATTAAAATCACCACATATGATAATTTGTCTTTGACTAATTTTATACATTTTTGTCAAAGTGTGATTTATAAACTTATTTTGTCCCTGGTTCGGGGCATATAGATTTAAGATTGTAAATTTATTATTATTTATTTTCCCCACCCATATTACAAATCTACCTTTTGGGTCAATTCCAATCTCTTCTTCTAAGTTTAATCTTTTGTTAAATAAAATTGCCATCTCCATTGTTTTCTTAAGATAGTTTGATGCATGTGTGGTGGAAAAAACCTGATCAGGCACATATGGAGATTCACCTATCCTCCAATGTGTTTCCTGCAAACACAACACATCAGGATTTTCTTTAGAAAAATTATATTGAAAAAAAAAATATTAAAAGTAAGTCTTCTTTTACCCCCATGGTTCAAATCCTGTACATTTTGAGAAATTATTGTCAATGTTGTATTAATTTTTTGTGGACTTGTAACGGATTGTACCCCTTTTGGCTCTTGCGGCCAGTTTATCCGTTCCACTTTTCCGGCCAACATCACATCTAAAACCTCACTACAAATACATAACAACATATAATACCAGATGCTTTTGGTTAGTACTCTATAATATCTCCTTTCCCCCTCACCCTCCCACTCTGATCTCCTTTCCTCATATCTCCGAGCAAAATAATTTTATAACTTCTCTGGAGCTTAAGGAACGGCCAACTATTACAGTTTGATACCCTAGCTCTGGGTTACCCAGGATCTAAGCAAATTGATAATTTCCCTCTCTACAACCTACTACTTCACTTATTCCTCTCCTAGCCTTTATAGACTGTTTATTCTTAATATCTTTGGATCCTTTTTAGTCCTTAGTCTTAAATGACTCCAATTTGGGGGTTTATATTACCTTCCATTTTTCCCTTGTTCCCATGGTCATGATATTATCTTTAACTAACCAGACATATTTCCAATAATAAATTGCCTAATATTTGTGAATCTTGCATATGGTAATCTTCACTCTACCCATGGTGACTTAAAAAAAACAAAAACATTGCTTTCCTTTTTTCTACCACACCACAAAGACATTTTTAAGCAAATCTTTGCATGCTCTTATTCCACTCCTATGGATGCCGTACATTAAACTTGTGAAGAGCTAAAAATGTAAACTTTATCCTTTCTATACCCTTTTACTTTTTAGTGTTAACTAATTTAAGTACCTCTAGTGTAATAGGATGCATTGCCTGAACAAGGCTGTCTGCAATCTGTTGTTTCAAGTCTAGACAATTAAAAAAGGCCCTGAGGAAGGAAGGTAACTCTTGTAATGTAACTGACTCCTGAACACCCCTAACCCTTATATTTTTACTTCTGGCTATATTATCTGCTTTTAAATAATTTATTTTTATTTTATTTAAACTTCCTTGTAAATCTTTAAGGTTTGTTTTGATTTCTGCTAAATTTTTCTTTACTTCCACTTGAGCTTTTGCAATATTTTCAGTTTGCTTATTAAGTTCCATAATTGCATTTGCATTTTTAGATATCTCTATTGATAATTCTGTTTTAATTGCTAATTAACAATTATGAGAAATATATTTAGCAAATTTAAGAGTTACTTTAGGTTCCTCCTCACTAGTCCCTTCAGTACTTTCTTCTAACTGTGAGTTTTCCTTGCTGCTAGATTGTATTTCTGTCAAATCCATCTGTATTTGTTCACTTGCCTCTCTTTCTTTATTTTCTTTACTGATTGATTTTTCTAGTGGCGCAAAGAACTTTCCAGAGAGTCTTAAATTATATTTTTTATCTTTATGTTTAGCTTTATTGGCTTGATTATTTCTCTTCATCTTATTGATCGTATCTGTTTGTTACCAGCTTATGAAATTATAATTATATTATTATAAAAATTAATGTGCACTCAATAATATCCACAATTGTCTTCTACCTAGATAATACTGTGAAAATGTGAGGCTTTATATATATATATATATATATATATATATATATATATATATATATATATATATATATATATATATATATATATAGATAATTTAGATTTTTATTTTGTTTATTTAACCTCTACTCCCCCCACTTTTTTTCCTCCCCTGTTTCTTTGAAAACCAGTGTATTCTTTTCAATAATATACGTGATTTCCTACTTGTAAACAAACTAATTTCAATATAACTTTCACAGTCCAACTTTTTCAGGTTAATAGCCAGCAAGTTAGTCAAGGGTACAAACCAACAACCTATTGTATCTCTAGTGTTCTTAATTGGTATTCTTTCCACTAGTCTGTCCTTTAAGTATCCAGCAATTACTCTTGTGAATTTCTTCCTCTAGTGAAGGATATTCTTATTTATTAAATTTACTTGGTTGCAAAAATATTTAGCTCACATAAATCTTTATCTTTGGGGTATAACCATTTGTGCCCCACTTTTCCCCATCTACCTTTAGTTTGTTTCTCAATATAAAATATAGATCTATTAGTATTGGTGGAATTTCATTGGGGTATCTGAAAATCAATGTCAGCTAAATTGCATTAGCACAATCCTAATCTCTATTTCTATTGGTCACTCTCCATGTAAACCACTTGTGCTTAATACTCTATTCAAGTCCACCACTCTTTCTAATCCAATCCCAGCTGATCGATGTTTAGAGTTTAGCTTCTGTGATCTTTCCATTAATCATAGTTTTTTTATTCTTTACTCATTGTGCAATGTCACCAATGTCTTTCACATCTATCTGTATAGCCACAAGTTCCTTAATTTGGTTACTCTGTGGTTATATTCAGGTTATTTAGAACCCATCTGTCGTTGAACCTCCAGAAATAACTCCTGTCCATCTTTCACCACTTTGTGGAAAAGAAGCAAGGGGTTTTCTTGGCTGATGATTTCTAAATTAGAGAATATTTAAACCCCATAGTTCTTTTTCCTTTGGATATACTCCAATTTATCCCACTAATTTCTGTATAACTTTGATTTTATTTATCCATGTGAAAATGTAGATTTAATGTTGTTGGCGTTTTAAACTATTCCAACTGTTTTTTGTTAGGGTATCTAATGTGTTTCTCACCAATGCTATAGTTCCATGTAGGCAGGTTCTACTTAGCGCTAAATTCAAATCCACCAGTCTTTCGTAGCAGTCCAAAACTGACCGCTGTTCAAAAATTCATACTTTATGTAATGTATTATCTACTAGGGGCGTGTAACACTTTGCTCATTAAACAGTATCATCGTCAGCTTCCCACATACAGCCTTAAAACCAAAGTGCTTAAAAATTGTACTTGCTTGTGTCTGTATCATGTAGATTTACCAGCCCTCATAACATATTTGGCATTTAACAGAGTCTCCTTTGCCTTGAGCTGTAGTGACAGCTCCTCTTTATGACAGAGAATGATTCCTCCTCTGCACCATTCCTATAAGTCAGAAGCTACAAGACCTCAAATAGTTTGACAGTCCAATATGGATTCTATCTATAATTAAACAACCGTTTCCTTTAAGGCAATTCTCATGGATAACAAGACTATCTCAAGCCACTTGAAGAAATACTTTCTTTTCTTTTGTTTGTCTTATTTATGATAAGCTCTTTAAACTTGTGTACAATTATTTGTCCTCTAAATTGCACTTCCAGCAATTCGGCTCCAGACTTTATCCAGACTTTAGGGAATAAATAGCTTCACAATTGCTTTGTTTCGTTACACCGTCATTGGATCATCAGTTCTTATTCATCGGAATTTTATAAGGTATTACGCTCTCTGTTCTTTATACCCCACCAGGCTTTATAGAGTATTACCAGTCCTGGTGCACTTTTATACTTTTTAGTATTTTTAAATCTTCTTTTTTGGAGCCCAGGATTTCTGTTCTGATATTTTTATATAATATAATGATTAACAATACTCTTTAAATGCTTTCCCAAACACTGATGGGTCTGAGACGATTTTGTTTACTTTCTTCTTAACTTATATTACTCGCCCTTTTTATATAATTTTGCCTTAATCTATCTGCTAAAATGTTATCATCTATATTACCTTTGTAATAAAAGTAAAGATGTAAGTTTTTTAATGCTATGTCTGCTTTTATCTAGAGTCCTTAAGACCTGCATTTTAGATTCTTTTTTTTTTTTTTATAGATTATCCTTAGAAGCATTTTTTAAAATTCTTGTAAACATGTATAATTATTTAAATCAACGTGTAACTAAGCTAAAAAATTTATTTCTGGATAGAACTGAGACTTATGAGAAATAATTTTAATAGTTATATATGAGTTTTAATTAATCACATACAGTATATAGTTGTCAGTGGTCACGCTGAAATGTTGGTCATGTTAAATGTTGCGCAGGCAAAGCCGCTCATTGCAGGGCCCCCTTCTCCCCACGGCTCATCCTCCTCCCCGAGGCTCCTCATCCTCCCCGAGGCTCCTCATCCCCAGCTGCAATGAGCGCCACTGTGTGCTTTCCTCTGTCTCTGACATCTCCCCTCTGCCCCTCTCTCTCTCATCTCGCCTCTGGACTGGAAGGAGCCCTATTTGTTGTCCATCACGCCTCCTTCCCCCCATTATCCTCCTCCTCCCTTTTCCCCTCTCCAACTACCTCCCTATCCCCTTTCCCCTCTCTGCTTACTAGGATCTGATGAGCTGCTTCCTGCTGCTCTTCCCTCCCCTGCAATGCTGGGGTAGGAGGAAGATAAGGGGGGGAAAAGGAAGATGAGGAGGATAAGGGGGGAAAAGGAAGATGAGGTGGATAAGGGGGGAAGGAGGGAGGAAGATAAGGGGGGAGGAGTGAGGAGGATAAGGGGGAAGGAGGGAGGAGGAGTGAGGAGGATAAGGGGGGAAGAGTGAGGAGGAGGAGGAAGATAAGGGGGGGGGGGAATGAAGATGAGGAGGATAAGGGGGGAAGGAGGGAGGAGGATAAGGGGGGAAGGAGGGAGGAGGATAAGGGGGGAAGGAGGGAGGAGGATAAGGGGGAAGGATGGATGAGGAGAAGGGAGGAAGATAAGGGGGAGGGAGGAGGATAAGGGGGAAGGAGGGAGGAAGAGGATACAGGGGGAAGGGAGGCTAAGGGAAGAAAGGGAGAAGGAAGATAAGGAGGGAGGAGGATAAGGGGGGAAGGGAGGCTAAGGGAAGAAAGGGAGGAGGAGGATAAGGTGGGAGGAGGATAAGGGGGAAGGGAGGAGGATAAGGATAAGGGGGGAGGAGGATAAGGGGGAAGGAGGGAAGAGAAGGATAAGGGGGAAGGTGTTAGGGGAAGCACAGAGGAGAAGGATGAAGGGGGAAGGAGGGAGGGGAAGGGACGAGGAGAAGGATAAGGGGGAGGAAGATAAGGGGGGAGGAGGGAGGAGAAGGATAATGGGGAAGGAGGGAGGAAAAGGATAATGGGAGGAGAAGGATAATGGGGGAAGGAGGATAAGGGAAGAGGAGAAGGATAAGGGGGGAAAGGGAGGATAAGGGAGGAGGGGGAGGATAAGGGAGGATGAGGAGGATAAGGGGGGAAAGGGAGGAGGATGAGGAGGAAGTGGAAAGAGGGGGGAGAGACACAGGGGAGGGAGAGGGGGAGAGTCACAGGGGGAGGGAGAGGGGGGAGAGTCACAGGGGAAGCGAGAGGGTGGAAAAGACAGAGGGGAGCGAGAGGGGTGGAAGAGACAGAGGGAAGGGAGAAGGGGGAAGAGATACAGGGGGGGAAGAGACACTAGGGAGGGAGAGAGAGACACAGGGGGAGGGGGGAAGAGGCTCACGATGAGTGCCGAAGGTGCTCACATTGGGTGGGAAACAGCATTGCTAGGCTTACAAGTCCTGTCATTTTTGACGGGCAAGTAGCTAGTTAGTACTAGTTTTATGAATTGACCCCAGATAAGAAAAAAGGAGAAATTGTGTACCATAATCAATCTGTTAGTAAAAATGTTAACTTTTTGAGGACATCTCTAGCTATTTACTTGAATATGTGTACAGGTATACAAAAAGTTCCTGTTCCCCTGTAAACAATGGGATGATTGCCCTACATATTTTTTAAGTTATAACATATTATAAAGCCAATGTTTCTGCTTAATGCAATTAAGAAATCTTAATTCAAAAATGTCTCCCTCTAATGATTATGTTGACACTCCCAGGGGTGTCTACACAACTTCCTGGTCCCCACCCAATCAGCATGCAGCATCCGGGGGCAATATTAACCCACTATTTACCTGCTCTTGCTAGCTCAGCCAATCTCCTTGCAGCTTCCTGTGACATGTCAGTGATACACTACATTTCCCAGACTCCTTGCTACATATCCCATGCTGCTTTGCATCACAGCCAATAGGAGAGCAGTGCTGTGGGCCTCCCAGTCACTGCTGGTATATTACTCATCCCTACTTCTTGCCTATGCTGTGGGCTGTTGCCACAGCAACTAACATAGTGCTATGTCTCAAATCCTTAATCGAACCAGATTGGCCAAAACAAATTGGAGGGGGTGTTGCTGAGTATCCCATTGTGGTAATTTCACATTGATCCACTAAGACCTGTCCTTGCAAACAATAATTGGAGGACAGTATACAAATTACAAAACTACTTCTAAAATGATATACCAGCTATCAGGCATGTTAAGCATGAATATAATCAGTATAGCAAAATAGCATACGGTTAGCCATTCAAAACATACATACATAAGGGGTATTCAATGGAGATGAGGGTCTCCAAATCATAGACAACAGTCCAAACAGGGGAAACATGGTTTTAACAGGGGCAATACTTCAGGAAATTAAGACAAACTGTTCACTAGAAGGAATGATCATGAGACTGAAGCTCAGATATTTTGGCCATGTCATGAGACAGCAGGATTTCCTAGAAAAGACTCTCATGCTGGGAAAGATTAAAGGCACAAGAAGAAGTGGACGACAGAGGCAGAGATGGATAGATGAGATCACTGAAGCAATGAACATGAACTTGATGAAGGGGGCTGTGACTGAGAGATGCACCTCTCGTGCTGTAGTGCATAGAGTCACAGAGAGTCAGACATGACTGAATGACTAAACAACAACAAGACTGCAAATAACAAAGCCCAGCAATGTAATTGTGAAAATCTGCGTCCCCCCCCCCCCCCCCCCCGCCACTAACACTTAAAAAAGAGCTACTCCCTGAGATGAGATATATTGAATATGAAACCATCAAACTTGGTAAAATCGGAACACATGAACATTATTCTCCACGGTTATTTTAATAGTAATTTGTGTCTCTTTATGGATTATTTTCAATGATCGTCTTGAATGTTGTATGTGGCGATCCAAGGCTAAGGCTTATTACTGCCCAGGGCCATCTGCTATAGACTACACATGTTAACTACCGACAAGGACTGTTCAGGTTCTTGTTAATCTTGGCACATGCACCCTGATATCTGGTTTCTGTAATGGTCAGTGTGCCTTCATCAGGAATCAGCACTCTGAGGAGTCTCCGTAACCTTCCTGTGTTAGTGACCAGGCAAGTTACTTGCAGGGTGGAGATAGGATCAGTATCGCAGCCACAAGGAGCAAATAAGAGACATTTCGTCTCTAGCTGTCGAGCACATAAAAGATGTAGTTAGCTTATCTGGCAAACAATGGGACAAAACAGATTACAATACAATCACTGGTTCCTGTCTACAATGTCTCATTGTGGACCTATTTTTTTATAGCTATTTCATGACCATTTAGTTACAATTTAAACATAACATAGAACACAGTAATATAACATGGGGAATTACATATAATATACAGGATAACGCAGAGACATTTGCCATAAGACCATATGAACCATGGTGGTACACTATGGCCCCATGTTTTAGGGGCTATTCATCCCACCACTCACCTGTCCACATTTCCCATGTGCCAATATAATTCCCCTACCCATTTTCCAATGGGGCAGTATGTCTAGCCTGCCTATATCCTGATTGGCTGCTGACATTATTGCTCAGCCAATTAGGGAAGCACCAACATAGCCTGCCTCCCATAGGTCTGTCTCCTAAGGTGGGCAATTCAAACCACATGTTTCTCACTGCCCCCTGATTGGCTCCTCACGGACCAGTAACATGCCTACATACGCACTTCTCCTATTGACTGTCCATGAGCCAGGCTGGGAATTTGAACTTGCTAAACCTAAAATGTAAATATGCCTAAATCCTTTGTTCACTACCCTTTAAATACCCTGTAAATTCCCAAATACAAGTGTGTTGTTTTAGTGACACATAGAAACGGTGTGTTTCATTTTCTGGGAAGACTTTTATTATTTTTACTGAGCTATAATCACTTTGTATCCTGAAAATCTACTGTTACTTTGGAAAAATTGATTGAAGAACTGGATTGAATACGTGAGTAGGATTGAACTCCTTGAGCTTTTCATGCCACACTGAAGAGCAGATAATGACGATCCTTCTCCAGTAAACCTTCATTTGTCTAAGCTCTCTACCCATCTTGGTGACCCTACATGGTATAGCTCACAGCTGTATATATTGTGGTTGTCTGGCCTTTGGTGACCTGTTTCTCCAGTGATACACATATATAAACAGCAGAGGGTCCCAGTATTCTTTTTATCTTTTTAGTTAAACAGTCCTAGAATATAAAGAAAATGCCTTACTTCAGCAATTCAACATAAAATCTACGTATACAACCTGATTATATTGCGGAACACCCTGACTGGTTCTGGAGTCGCTTCTCGGCTCTCAGGTAAAACAAAACACATTTCTATTTATAAGTCCACTTTTGTTTGTATATTTCCTCACACATAGACAGGATGGGCACTGGCCTACTCTTCTCTTCAAGTGCACCAATACAGGGACCCTTAACATACTCTATATTCTTTAAATACCAGCGTATTCTCCCTGGGGTTAATAAAATAGAATTTCTTAATAGAACCTTTCCAGGCTATTTGTCTCTTTTCTCCAAATGCAGGTGTAGCAATGCTTGTAGCAATACTGCTTTCTCCAGAGTTCCTGCTTCTAGCAGGTTTAAAAATGTCGCCCAGGACAACAGAGGCACAGGTGGATAGATGAGGTCAATTAAGTTATGAACATGAACTTGAGGGAGCTCAGAGGGGAAGTGAATGACAAATGTGCCTGATGTACTGCAGTCTATAGGGTCATGGAGAGTCAGACATGACTGAATTACTAAACTACAAAAAAATGATTGTTCTGACCTCAGTAACTCTTAGTTGAGGGACACAACCTCCTAAACATGAATGAAATGTTCAGATATCTGAGAGTCAAGATAAAAGTGGCCATTTTAAACCTCAGAGAGAGAGAGGCAGAGACAGCATGCAGACAGAGTGCACGGGCAGAAACAGGGAGCGCATAGAGAGAGAGAGCACAGAAAGAGAGAGAGAGAGCACACAGGGAGAGCGTACAGGCAGAGAGAGAGAGAGAACGCACAGGGAGAGTGAACAGGCAGAGAGTACAGGGAGAGAGATAGAGCCAACAGGGAGAGTGCACAGGCACAGAGTACAGGGAGAGAGAGAATGCACAGGGAGGGAAAACACAGGTAGAGAGCGCACAGGGAGAGAGAGAGTACACACAGAGAAAGTGCAGGGAGAGGGAGAGAACAGAGAGAAAACGAGCAGAGATAGAGAGCGCACAGAGAGAGAGCACACAGAGAGAGGGAACACAGAGAGAGAGAGAGTGCATAGAGAGCTCACAGACAGAGCAAGAGAGCACAGAAAGAGAGTGCACAGGGAGAGAGAGAGAGCATGCTGGTAGAGAGAGAGCGTACAGAGAGAGAGAACACAGAGAGCTAGAGCGCACATGGAGAGAGAAAGCACACATAGAAAGAGCACACAGGCAGAAAGAGAGAGTACAGAGAGAGAGAGTGCAAAAAGAGAGAGCAAGCACAGCCAATTCAAGATAACAATCTATGATATTTGATGATATCATTTATGATGGCCAAGTTACTAGTTAACAATATTGTCTCTTTTAAACATGTTTTGACAGTAGAATAGGTGACAACAACAAAAAATCAATTAGTATGTTTATTGTGTGTGTGCATCGTACAGTTGTGTACCTCAACACACCATGCTGAATCACTTGGTATTCGTGGCAGAGATACTGAGTGGGTTGCCAGTTCCTTCTCCAGTGGGCCACAGCATACAGCTCCCGGTATTCCTAGGTGGTCTCACATCCAAGTACTGACCAGGTCCAACCATGCATGGCTTCAGGGTGGTGTGACCTCTTGGTTGATTGGAATTGAACCCAGGTCGCAGGGGTGAAAGCACCAAATGCTAACCACTGGACCACCAGGGAACCCACCATGTTTATTACTTAAGTGCAAAAAGCTCAGAATGGACTGTCATCTTCAGAATATATTTTTCATCTCTCTCAACCTCCTCCTTAATATTTTATATTGTGCCTAGATTTTGGAGACCTAATATGTTCAATAAAGAATAAAAATAATTTCTAGAAATGTATCAAAATTACATTCAATATAGGCAGTAAGGTGTCACAATATGGGTCAACTCTCCATCTGTGGCATACATATAAGTGTGTGCAGAGGAGCAAGGTGCTGCAGACCGTGTGAGCCTATGAACTCCCATGTCCTGTTTGTTTTACTATAGTGCAGCACATTGCAAGCATGGCACTTCACACCCACCACCACCTCCCCATCCCCAAACATATTCTCAACCCCTGGATAGTGGAGCCAACGGCTATTGGTGAAAATAAACTGAAATTAAAATGTTATGTAAATGAGGAGCCCCTCACAGGAAGGTGCCCCTAGTTAGTTAGATGCCTTGGAGGCTAAGGGGATCCCGTGTTTACTAAGTGTTTGGTGGCTAAGTCCTGCGTGTTTCACGTGTTTCATTGCCTTCACTTTTGCTCATTGCTTTGGACTACGAGTTTTAGTGCCTTAACATCTCACCTCGCTCATCGCCAAAGTGCTACTTTCCCTACATAATATATTGTATATCTTCCCCAGCTCCCACCTTGAGCATCTCCAGTAGCTTCTCCCAGTTGTACACGGTCCCGATCTCCTGCCCCAGGGCACAGTCCAGCAGGCAGCTGGCCGGGTATGACAGTGGGAATGTGAGCACCATGAAGATCCTGGTGAGCCACAGTGTATTGGTCCCCACTGCCAGGCTGTGTCTAGAGCACAGGGCCTGGGGCACGATCTCTCCCAGTACCAGCACGCTGCCCAGCAGTATGGAGCACAAAAGGTAGTTTCCTTTCCTCCGCACTGGCTCGACCTTCTGGGCATACTCCCGCTCCCAGCCCGAGCTGCAGCGTTGCACCACCCACAGCTCCATGGGGTCCAGGGCCATGAGTCCCAGGTTCAGGCTGCTGAAGATCCCGGAGAGCATGAGCAGCACAGCGATGATACAGGCCTGCAGCCAGATGGGCATGAGGGGCTTCTCCTCCTCCAGGACCCGCAGCCTGCTGTCTGGAGCAGGGTGCCGTGTCCAGGGCAGGCCGGGCCCGCGGCAGGTACACAGCAAGTGCACACAGGAGCTCTGGCTCTTCCGTAAGGGCAGTACCTCCAGCTGCAGCAGCACTACAGTCACCCCTCCAGGTCCTATACATTGAGCCTGGCCGTGTCCTGCAGAAAGTCCAGGGTATCCTCCAGACAGCTTTGGTTATCAAGTTCACCGGAGCCGGCCTCTACAAATGCCAGGAGGTTACCGCTGTCCTGGCACAGGTTCAGGCTGTACAGGCGGAAGAGCAGCCGGCTAGCCTCCGTCACCTACAGATCCCCAGACTTGGAGAGCCCAATCTGGCGGTCACTGCTCACCATGCGGATACCTATAATGAGAGGTGGCTCCTGCGGGATGGTTGTAGTGGTCTGAGAGGCTCACATCACCGGGAGCAGCAGGCACGGGACAGAGCAGGATGAGAGGGCCGGTATATGCCGGCGTGGCCATGGCATGCAAAAGATTACACTGCCCAAGCAGGCCTCCCCACCTCTACCCAAACCTGCAACTTCAGGCCTTATGGCGCTCATCACCAGGCTTGCAAATTGCAAGCTTGCACATGCGCTATGCGCATGCGCAAGCCCAAGTTTGTCGGTGCATGACAAACTCGCAATTTCGACAAATATATATATGTGATGCCCTTTACATATATATCCAAGATCTCCTCAGGTGGTGACTGTAGCCATGAAATTAAAATATGATTGCTACTGGAGAGGAAAGCTATGGAAAGCTTGAACAAGCTAGTAAAAAGTAAAGATATTACACTATCAACCAAGGTCTGCATAGTTAGAACTACGGTTTTGCCAGTAGTAACATACGAATATAAGAGCTGGACCATAAAGAAGTCTGAGCGCCATAGAATTGACAATTTTGAATTGTGGTGTTGGAGAAAACTGCTAAGAGTTGCTTGGACTGTAATATGCTACAATCAATCAATACTACAGGAAACCAAGACAAACTGTTCACTGGAAAGTTTGATCATGAGGCTAAAGCTCAAATATTTTTGAGATATCATGAAAAGATAGGATTCCCTAGAGAAGACTCTAATGCTGGGAAAGATTGAAGGTACATGAAGAAGGGTACGGCGGAGACAGAGATGTATAGATGAGGTTATTGACACTTGATGGATCTCAGAGGGGCAGTGGCTGACAGATGTGCCTGGTGTGCTGTGGTCCATAGGGTCATGGAGATTCGGATACGACTTAACGACTAAAGAAAAACAAATGTCTAAAAGCTAAGAAGTGTAATGTCCCTTTATAAAAAGTATTTTATTTAGAAGACACTACATATTATATGTCTTTAGCACTCCTGGTCACTCTCCTTCTCTCTACCACTACATACAAGCCCAATTCTATTTCTCTACCCTATCAAAACGCATCAGGACATTTTTCAATATAATTCAGTCTCTGTCTGTTACTTTGCAATGCTACAATAAAATCTTAACCGAAAGTAGCAACCACTTCTTATTTTTGTAATATCTCTGGAAAGATTACCCTTAGACAATTAGAGGTGCTTCTGTGGGAGGAGTGTAGTCGTGGCTGAGCCAGGGGCAAGGTGATGGTTGGGAAGGGATGGGCATTTTCTGGGTGATATGTGGGAGTGGCTACCTGTCAAAATTAGTTTGACAAAGTATCTGACTTTATCTAGAGTAATAATTGAAAATGCACTACATACGTGTTATACATTATGCTTCATCACTGCTTATTATATACAACTAGCGACTTGCCCGTCAAAAAATGAGGTAATGCTGTTTGGTCGAGACATTAATTTTGTTGGTGGTCCGAGATCCTTCAGTGGACATTTTCTATTATATTGTGGGTATTGTGCTTTTACTGTAATAATATGCTTGGTAGTGGGATATATTTCTGTGAAGATATTTTATCAATGCAAACTAAAAGTAATTCCATTTGTTGTCCACAAGATGGCACTGCAGGACGTTGGGTTAATTACAGGCCCTTTGTTCTGTTTCCGCTCTGAGGCCATGTGGAATCCCCCAGTGGTCCACCCCACAAGGCAGGCATGCCAAGCCCACTGTCATGATTTAATTGTTTAAGGACTCATATTGTTAGTAATTTATAAATATGTCCAGAGGAGCATGACATTGTTACATTGGGATTATGTGTTATTGTGTGGTTATATGTTGCCTGTACATGGTTATTATGTATCCTAGTTATACTATATTATAAGATGTAAAATGCTATATAGAACATATGTGGAATTGGTAGAAATGCTCTGCATAGAAGTTAGCTGCAGATCATTACACACTCACACATACAGACCTTGGGTCAAGACAATTGCATGTACTTCAAGTAGTCCTAACAAACACTTGAGTTTAACATAAGGCTTTGTTCACTAGATATCTAATGAATTTGATCTCAAGAGCTTTGATAGCCCAAGGTTGCAAGCCAGATGGTCTGACATCACACATACACAAGGGTGTGGTATTGGAGAGTATACATATGTTGTTTTGTTCATTCCATAAAGGTGGTTGAGAGATAGTTTTCACATAAACAAGGTGTGAGACTATTTCTGTGTGTTGTATCCTGACTTGGGGAGTGGTCTTGCCATGGGCCACTAAGTAACCTGGATCCAGTATTCTCTGCCTGTACCTTTTGGGCCTTGCCCTCTTCAGAAGCCATCTTTTGTGCCACAGAGAACAGGAACTAAATGATTCTGCTGGATAGGTTTGAACTAGGTTCATAATAAAGCCCCCTTGAAGAAGCAGATCGTGACACCTACTATTTTCCCTGCCTCCTGATTGACTCTTCTATTTATATGATTGGGAGATGCTAATCTGGGGGGGGGGGGGGGGGGGGGGGGATTTGAATGTGTTCTGCCCACTGTGATAGGAAAATCTTTTTTGTCTGCGTGTTCAGTTTCTGTTGAGAAATGAAGTGAGGGAGTCCATATTAAATGCCATGCTTCTGAAATACATAGACTATGGTGTATTTCTTTAAGAAGGATTGATATGACTGCCGGTCACCGAGAGGCCCATTCCTTCAACGAAGATTGCCAGCATGTTAAGGGCAATTCCTGTATCTAAAAGGCAGGAAGTGTTGGAGCTGAATAGTGCCCCTATCTGGGATCTTCACAATTACCATCACTTTCGTTGCTTAATTGCCTTGGACCAGGAGGTGGTGCACATCGTTCCCCTCTGCTGTATTTTCTATTGTTAATCATAATAGCAAGCAAAATATGTAAAAGATTGTATTTTATTCCATGTTGAAGTTTGAATTTGCCACTTCTAGAAATGGTATCATCATTTTTTGACTATGCACTAACTGGACACTTGTTCCACTAATACATGATTTGATTTACGTATATTTCATGACTGATTTTGGGACTCCCTTGAACCCATGGGCAGTCCTGTAATTTTTCCCCTTTATGTATTATGTGTAATGTTTAAAGGTTATTGTACGTTTTAGAGCTATTGTTATATGTGGTCACAGTAGCTCACAAAATAAAGCCCATAGCTTGTAGCGGGTCCTGGCTTTTCTTTGTTCTAGGGGCTGCTTGCTTTCACTTCAGGTAACCGACCAAGAGAAAGCTGCGCCTTCTGTGACATCATCTCTGTTTCCACTGTGCAGGAATATTCTGATTGGGCTATGCTAATTCAAGCAGTACAGCTATCTAGCTCATTGGTGTTTGTGCATCCAAGCAGGGAATTCAAACGTCTTCACTCCCCAAATCATGGTTATGTTGTTTTTGCTTTGTTTCTGTTTTTTTTATTTCTGAAATGGTCCGTTAGTATTTGGGTAGCCATTAAAGCAGTCTGACTCTGACATACTAATCAAGGTATTGTCTCAGTCAAAGTTGGAGATTATAACAAAAGGAATGCCTGTCTGTGTCTGATGTTATGATTTCATCTTAATCAACGGGATAAAAGAGTTTATTATTTTTAATAAGCAATAACTTTTGGACTGATTTGCAACATGGGAGGTCCTGAATTCTCCTAAGAGGTGTTTGGCTGGGTGCTGAGATCTTGAACACAAAAACACAGAACCTAGGAGGAAAAAATTGAGGTGCACGTGGCCCCTCAAATCTGAGTCGTCACAATATCCAAATATAAGATGCCATAAAATGTGTACGTAGGAGTCTTGTGTTATGTAATCTCCCTGAGAGTCTTTGAGATTCAAACAAATACGTTTATTCTCTTAAAGTTCCAAACATACAATTATTTTTTAATACAGATTTTCAAAACAAACATTATTTTCATTTGAAGTCTCATATATTATACAACTAAAAATACCAAGTTACTAAACACAATTCACATACAAAATACTTTGATAGTTAGGGAGATCACGGACGCCTATGCCATGCACACAATTCAAGCAAAATATATTCCTCTCCTAAAAGATATGTGATCTCCCTGATGATCCCTGAAGACTCACCATACAGTGTTACTTTAAAAAAAACAAAAAAACATATTAAATACATAGTTTCTATAAATTCCCATTTCCCACATTCAGGACATTAAAATGACTCCTCACTTGTGTGAACTACTTGATTTAGATCATACATCTAGTCTCTCGTCTTTATGTATAGTCTGATGCCAGATAAGATCCGATATATAAATAAACAAAAAAATCCCACTCTCAGAGCATGCAAATTATTTTTCCACTGTGTGAAGTTTCTGATGTGTAACAAGATATGATTTAAAGGTAAAAGATTTGCCACAACTAGAACATGAAAAAGGTCTTTCACCCGTGTGAATTCTCTGATGATTAACAAGATCTGATCTCTGAATAAACAATTTCCCACAATCAGAGCATGCAAATGGTTTGTCTCCTGTGTGAATTTTCTGATGTTTAATAAGATTCGATTTATTAATAAAACATTTCCCACATTCAGCACATGAAAATGGTTTTTCACCTGTGTGAGTTCTCTGATGTTTAACAAGATCTGAACTTTGGCGAAAACTTTTTATACATTGAGAACATGCATATGGTCTCACCCCTGTGTGAATTCTGAGATGGGTACGTAGATACGATTTTTGGCTAAAACGTTTCCCACATTCAGTACATGGAAATGGTGTCTCGCGTGTATGAATTCTACTGTGGTTAATGAGAATTGAGTTGTGAGTAAAACATTTCCCACATTCAGAACATGCAAATTTCTTATCCACGTTCTTTTCAGGTTTGCTTCCAGTTTTGCTTTGTGCATTATTAATTTTGATTGATCCCTTAGATACTTCAGTTACATCTTTATTTCCTATTGTACAATTTTGTGATCTCTGTGAGCTGTGAAGAAGTCCATCTCTAGTCATTTCCGTGAAACCATCTGTACGAAAGAAACAGATTGTGATTAAAGATGTTCTTTCTATATCTTACACAATTAAAGGGCTATATAAATCACTGGTGTGAAAGAGCACACTACTGTATGTTAAAATGATCTATGTTTTTTTTAGTTATACTAATAACAGCTACAAAATCTAAAATGTTAAGTCTGCTTATATACAAAGTGGATCCTGCCTATTGGCTGTTGCATGAATAATAACAAATATCCAAAGAGCGTGTGGTGATGGTGAATGTCTATAGGGAAGATAGTGACTAATAGGAGTTTTTCCCTGGACTCAGGATTGCACTGTCCAATTCACCCATAACTGACCTGTTTAGGTGATTCTAGAATTCCATGCCTGCACAGATATATTTGTTAAGGGTTAATTTATCTTTCTTTTCTACACTACATAGAGCTAACTGGGGAAAGTGGAGCAGAGCACTGCATGGTGCATTGAAGCTGCCACGATAGTCATATTTCCCTTTCAAGGTACAAGGTGGTGGTTACCAAGAAGGGCAATGGCATCCTGTGCCAAAATCTTATCTTAATACACTAATATATCTATGTAGGTTTCAACTTGTTTATTTTATATTTTCATTTAATTGTTGAACCTTTATATAGTTATATCTAACTATAGGTATATATTGCATATAGTACTAAGAAAGCACAGGTATTCTATTAAAGCTATGACTTAATACTATGATTGCAGTGAATGATACAAGGTGTCTACTTTTGCACCACTGAGGGGAAAGGGGGTGGCGTCAATTTCAATTTTATCAAACAAAGGCTCTGGACTTTCTCTGTTCCCTCTCTCCCACCCTTTTTCCACTGATAAAAACAAATAGACACAACCATCACCCAAAATGGATTCACGTAGTCATAAAAAGTCTTATAAGATTTAATTTGCTCCTCAAAAATGTTTTATGTCTATGGTTTACACAACTGCTAATATTGCTAGTCTGGTAAAGTGTATTTTCTGCAGTGATCCTTTAATTTTATTACTGACTTTAATGCTTTATCTATATTTTATTCAGAATACTAGAGCTTCTTTCCTCAAAGATTTTATATCTAGGCTTCCGATAAAAACCCAGCCATCTTAAAGTATGATATAAGTTCACTGGCTATATTGGATAAAACCAACCAATATAAATGGAAGAAGTAAGACATACATTTATTAACACTTAAAGGCATATTTGAGTTTCCTGGATTATGAGTACATCTGATAGAGGAGAATCAGTAAAGCATGAAAACATTTTTTTTGCATAGAAAATTACCAAAATAAACATTTAAACACTTACCTTGAAGTTAGCAAAATGTCTTGTAATTTCTGACAGTTGAAAATCAGGGTTAACACCCTCTCCAAACCCAGGCTAAATTAGCATAAAATTCTAAAAATGTTTTGGCCAATCAGGAGGAAGCAGAGGCTGAAACATTTGTATCACCATCTGGGGTTGCTGTCACTGCTGCAAAACAGCCTGTGATATGTAGTCTGGCACAGGTTAAAAAGTGCTATGTATTTTCATATAAGAGTCTACCTGTGCAGCACATTCACACTAAATTACAACCTTGCAGGTTGTCTGTTCCCTGCATCAACTGCTGCTGGAGTTTTTTCTCTCTGTCCCTGTCTCCTTGTGGAAATTTTCAGCTGCGTATACGGTTATGAAAGCTTTCTAGGGATGTGCAAATCCAGATAGCCGTACCAAGCCTATGTAAGTACATTCAACTTTTCAATATAATACATATTTTATCAGTGGCTGTTTTTTAGGAAACATTTGAAACCCAGGATCTTCTATATACCCTTAAGTGTACCCTATAATAAAGTAAATTGTATTGTACATAATAAAAATAAAATATTTAAAATCAAGAAATGTGTCTATTCATGTAGATGACTGGAGAGTAAAAAGTGGAACAATACGCCACTGTTAATTTTCTTACAAAGGAAATCTCCTGTCACAGAAATAATTAAGGTTAAATCCGTAAGGACCAAAAAAATCCCTATATGTGCTTTGCACAAATAGATAGAGGGTGAAAAATAATGTGGAAAAAGTGAGTGAATTTTTAAAATTGATGCAGAATTGAAGGAGTTATGATGAATAAAAAATAAATTTATATATATATATATATATATATATATATATATATATATATATATATCTCCACCCCTGCAATGAGCGCCTCTGGCGCGCACTGCAGCTAAGCCCGCGGGTCTCCACCCCCGCAACTGCGGCCCTTGCTTGCGGGACACAACTGCGTCCCAATAGTTCCATGTTGTGGTTTCCTTTTAGAAATTATAATAATTGAGAATTGGCAATTGATATTGATGAACCAGGCCTGGAAGACTGTCTTGAACATAATTATTGGCCAAATAAATTGAATGCTCAGTATTCAGTCTCATGTATCCAGAGCATGCATTTTACCCAAAATATATTGTAATTATGTATTTTAACATAACATTGTAACACAATAATGCATAACCTTTAGTTACAGGGAATATAATGTCTTACTAAGCTGCACTATAATGAAAAAAGCAGAAAACACTACATTAATAAAATAATTATTATTAAGCTATATTAGAGCACTCTTGCTAATCATATGTGTTAAAAGTGATTAAACGTGTAGTGGTGTAAATAATAGGAACTGTATAACAAAATATTTAAATTATTCATCATAACTACTGTATAGTTAATCAGTATGTGGAAATAAATCACCCATCCTAATGATTTTAACCCTTACCTGTTGCAGGAAAAATATTCTACATCACCATTTCATAGTACAAACAGAAATATGTTATTATCTAGATCACTCACCTGAATGGATCAACACCTGCTGAATTGATTTGTCATCTCCCTCATACTCTCCCTCTTCATTAATTAATTCAGAATATACATTTTCATCATGGAGCCCTGTTAGTGCCAAGACAGAGAATTATATGGATTTGTACAGATTTACACAACGGTTTGGTCTGTTTTGTCTGTACAAATATACATAAAAACAGAATCTGGGTACAAATATACAGTCTGATGCTTCATAGTTTTGCTAATTATCTGTTTGGGACAATGTAAGAATCTCTATACAGAAAACAAGAAAATGTCTTAATTAATTCAACAAAATAATTCATACATACATACATGCCTACATACATACATACATACATACATACATACATACATACATACAATGGGATGAAAATAAGCCGGGAGTGTAGGATTCAAAAATGTGCAACTATAATGCATCTCTATGAATGGCTTATGTACCCAGTATTATAGTGAAGTAAAACAAGCACCTTTTTAGTACAGGTATACCCCGCTTAACACTACCCGTTTGAGTTACGATTCGATATAGCAATTTAATGCCCCATTGAGCTTTTTTTTTTTCACCTAGTCCTCCTGCATGCAGGGTATTGCTGTACGGTGAATATACCAAGAGCTGAACATGGCACCATCCGTTCAGTGAATCCTTTAGCCTCGAGGCTAAGATTTTTGACTCCCTGTTTAAAAAAGCTGTAACTCCTGTTTTAAAGGGACTTTCCCCACCTAATTTTCTATCTGCGGTTGGGGAGCATCCTCCATGTCACTTTCCATGAATTCATGTTACCTCAAACGAGTGCCTGACTCACCTAGGCCACCTCCCATCTGCTGCTATAGAGAGTTGGCATCCTCCACCCCTCTACCATCTACCACTGGGGAGCACTAGTATCCTCCATGCCTCCACCCATGAAATCCTTCGGCTGGAAAACACGATTTTCCGAGGCCAGCTGCCATCTGCTGCTGGGGACAGCTGGCATTCCCAATGAAACCTACCATCTTCTGCTTGGGAGCGCCATATCTTCCGTGCCACCTCCTATGAAATCCTGCTGCTGCGAGTTCCTGCCTCACCAAGGCCACCTCCGATCTGATGCCTTTGGAGCACTAATATGGAGTGAACAGTCTTCCTTCTGCCGCTGGGGACCGCAGGACCTCCAAGCTTTCGTCTATGAAATACTGCTGCGGCTTGGCAGTGATAAGTGTCAACTAAATATGCTCTCATCTGCCAATAGTACAGGTCCTGCCGGAAGAACTGGAGATAAGCTGACTCCAAGGCAGTTTTTATGGAGGCTGTATCTTCTATTTCACTAAAAACTGGGGACCACTCTGGCCGAGCAAACATCAAGTTTCATAGTGCTACTAATCGCTTACATTGCCTGTATTGGTCCTAAAGCTAGGATGATAACAACAACAGAATGGCCATATTAAACTACCATTGTGACGCAGGTACCTCTAAGAAACACCTGGGGACAGCAGATGAGCATACCCTGTTTCAGTTACATTTTAGCTCCACCACCATCTCCAGTAATTCTGTATCCACTCCTCTGGGCCGTCGCCAGAATACCATGTTGCCTGAACTTCCTATTTCTTTCTCCTGGAGACCTTCTGTTCCTCCCTCAACTCATTGCCAAGCAATCCCTTAGACTGCTGAGAGATTAGAGATTGGAGATCAGCTTTCTCCGAGGGCATATTTCCCATCTTGGCTAAGCTTCTTGTGATGATTGACCCTGCCTCAGTCCTAGGTTCAGTAGCGGTGGATCCCACAGCTACCACCAAGTCTGTTAACTCTCCGTCCATGCACAGGTTCCTTTCAACAACTAACCAGCTGGAGCAAACTGCATAATTTTGATAGCCTTTCATCAAATCAAATAGCCACAAACAGAGCTTAGAAATCCTAGCATACAGGAAAAGAACATAGCTCTACCACCTACGTCTTAACCAGAAGACCTTTCTATTGAACAAGGTGCTGCATATTTATATTAAAACTGCAATAGCAATTAAACACATTAACAAAAAGTAATTAAACAATGGTGCCACTAAACAATACTACTTGATAACATAATTAAGATCACAAGATCAGGAGGCCAAATTAAATTAATTACTCAGAGTTATTGTTTGCATTTCTCCACATGAGGCCTTCAGTCATAAACTGTCCCATGTGAAGCATTGTTTTAACTCTACAAAAAAAAACTTTTTCATTCTCTTTAAAAACAATAATTTGATTATACCTCAATAGACCAGATCACACAGTATAGCTTAAATCACCACCAAAACTATTCATAAAAATACATACAAATATCAAGCATCACAACATAAATACAATCACGATATTAAGCTGTTACAAACAAATACAGGGCACCCAGCATCATAATGAAGTAAAATAATCACTTTCATAGTACGGTGAACATGGTACCACCAACAGTGAATCCCTTAGCCTAGAGGCCCAGTGCCAAGTGAATATTTCACACAGTCCTGACATGGTGGTTTTTGACACATAGACAGTAACTAACTTTTACTAAAGTACCAATAAAACTATAAATATTTGCAATTGGAAGTTATTTTGAAAACAAAAAGTCATTTAGTAACAGAAAAACAACTCTAAATTTACAAAATTTTGGCTGTCACTCAGACCAGTCTTGTAGGATGATCCGTTGAGCAGAATGACAGTCAAAATTTAGTAAATTAAAATCTGTTTTTCTATTACTAGAGGATTTCTTTATAACTTCCAGTAGTTAAAAAAATCCTATTTTATTGTTACTTTACATTTGTATACTTCTGTGTTATTTTTACAAAATGCATTGTTATTTTATATTCATTACTAACCTTCTGTGATTTTTACAGTAATTATCTCTTCCTTCACCAGCTGCTGATCTCTTATATTCGGATCTTCTTGTTCCACCTTTGAGACATTTGAAGACTTCACATCTAAAGGTCCTACAGATATAGATAAACTGCTTATAGACTTTCCCCATTTTAATTATTCATTATGAATCATGTTAATTGCACCATGGACATATACTTTTATGGCCTGAAAAAAGGGAAAATGGTCCGTTGCAAATACACCTACAGACGTATAATATTAAATGTCTATGGAAGTTTCCCTTTGTGTAACTTTTTTTAATCTATGTGTAATACAGAGGAAAAAGGAACACTCTCTTTACAGTCGCACCCTGGATAAATTATTTTGGCAATATTAGTGACAATGACAAGTTGATCTGGAGCAAAGAAAATAAAATATAACTTTTATTGAATACTAATAGTATGTTTGATGGTTAACATATATAAATGAAAGAATAACAGCAAATAAAAATATATCATATATACCAAAAATACACTTGTGTGATGTCTGAATATTTAGTGGAGTACACAGATGAAGGATATGGTTCTGAAATTTGATTCTAGGATAATAAATATATATATCAACTCTATATATACACACAAGTATTGAGGCAATAGTATGGAACCTCTAGTACAGTAAAAGTTGATATTTAAATAAAGATTATCGTCCCAGAATTACATAGGTATAGCCAAAGATGAAATATTCTTATTGGCTCCTCTATAGTGTCAACACATATGCCATAAGTTGCTGAGTATAGTAGTAGTACATAAATTCAATAATAATCGTGCAATTGAATACAAATTATAAGGCATAAAATGTATAGGTACTATATGAGGAAAAGAAAAATAGTGGCTGGATTTTACCTGTGGCCCTAGGTTATCTATTTTGTAGAGAAAAAATACTTGGGCCCACTACCTGTCCTCTAAGAGATAAAAAGGAACCTCTGGATTACGGTGAAAAAAATCTAACCTCCCTGGGCTATGACTACATCCCACAGTACCTTCTGGACACTATCGTCGAGTCTCATTCATTGATCTGCATTCTGGTTTGCTTTAAGCAGGTACAGTTCAACCACTATTTTTCTTTCCCTCATATAGAACCTATACATTTTAAGCCTTATCATTTGTATCCGATTGCAAGATTATTATTTAATTGATGTACTACTACTATACTACAACTTATGGCATATGTGTTGACACTATAGAGGAAACAAAACAACAAAGTCAGAGGTGCTCATCAGAGAACGAACCAACCTTAATAGGTTAGTTCTATGGCCATGATAAGCCACTCTGAGAGCAACCGCTTTTAGCTCACTTGTGCCCTTCACAGGGAGAAATATCCTGTAGTATATCAGTCTGGTGCCACTCAAAAGAGTGACCCAGCCCCGAAATACCAGGCAATTCTACCCTGAACAGGAGAAACAGCAAACCCCAGACACGTTTCGGCCTTTATGGGCCTCGTCAGTGAGGTGCAGCTGAACTCCCTAAGGCACAGTGAGCGAAGGGGTCCACGTCTGGAGTCCCCTATTACCCTTAGGGAGACTAAACCCTAAGGGTAATTTGCATAAACAAAACAACTAAGTCAGAGGTGCTCATTAGACACTATAGAGGAGCCAATAAGAATATATTATCTTTGGCTATACCTATGTAATTCTGGGACAATAATCTTTATTTAAATATCAACTTTCACTGTACTGGAGGGTCCATACTATGCCTCAATACTTGTGTATATATAGAGTTGATATATATATCACATATATAGTTGTGAGCGTACGAGTTGTTGCTAACGCTGCGGGCTCGCGAAGCGAGCCCGCGGCCCTCGCATAGCGAGGGCCGCGGCTCGCAAAGCGAGGGCACTGGGCCAGGGTCTCAGTTGCTGGCATGGAGCGCCACCTGAGGACCTTGCAAACCAAACTCCACGACAAACACATTACGACACTCGCAAACAACATACGACACACGCTCACACACATTACGGCCTCGCAACACTCGGACGCTACTCGCGAACATTACAAAATTAAAAACCCAATACATACACACAGCACATACATACAAAACTTACCTACAGCAAGAGGTAACATCCAGGACCTCAAAAATGCAACTCACGCCTTCATTTCACTACAAATAAAAGAGTTTACACACGAAAATATTTGCTAAGCGAGAGAAACAATGGCCGCCGAACAAAACGAAAACGAGGCTACACACGCAAACACCATACGAGACACGTTACGACACATTACGACCTCGCAAACATCGGACGCAACACGCCAACATACAAACATTTAAAACACAATAAATACACACAACACACACATAAAAAGCTTACCTACAGCAAGAGGAACCATCCAGCACCTCCAAAAAACAAGTTACACCTTCATTTAAATACAAAAAAAAAACTATACACACTAAGAAAATCGCTAAGCGAGAACAAAAATGGCCGACGGACAAAACGAAAACGAGGCTACAGCACTCTCCACACGTAAAACACCACACCACACTCGCAAAACACCACACAAAACTCGAAAAACACTACGAGGCACCAACGGAAAATCCGCTAAGACGGCCAACACAGAGAAACCGCCATTTTACGCAAATGAGGAAGTACACCACTACGCTAACGGTTTAGACTCGCGCACGCACACGCACAGTATTACACTGCACACATTCACCACGCTTATAGAGCAGCTCCACAACACTAATGCTGCACCAACATCAATTAAGGTTCACGGATCTTAAATACAATGCTTCAAAATAGGTACAGTATATTAATTTATTAATTTATTACATGTTTACTATTATACACAAAACAACATTAGCTCAGTTACAATAACATTGCCGTCATTTTTTGACGGGCAATTCGCTAGTATATATATATTTATTATCCTAGAATCAAATTTCAGAACCATATCCTTCATCTGTGTAATCCACCGTTATTCTTTCATTTATATGTTAACCATCAAAAACATACTTTTAGTATCTAATAAAAGTTAGATTTTTCAAGTTAGTGGTCTTCTATTTTCTTTGCCCCAGATCAATTTGTCATTGTCAATAATATTGCCATAATAATTTATCCAGGGGGTGACCGTAAAGAGAGTGTTCCTTTTTCCTCTGTATTACACATATGTTTCCTATACACTCAACGGCCACACAGTGCCATTTACAAAAATACTGGTGGTAGAGTTAAGTCTCCACAGAATACTAAGTTAAAAAGAGGACTGTTTCCTAAGTTATACTATACCGTACTTATCCTTATTCACTTTTTCTAATCTAACACATGCTGCTTATACCAGAAACAATCATTACATTTAGTCATTCTATATACATACATATTTATTTTATTTAAAAAAATGGCTTCCACACCCCCAGAGAGGTTTACATAGGCACCTAGTACCAACCAATAGAAACACTAGATTCACGTACATTTTTTTAACCCTACACAAAAGGGTAGAGAGGTGTGTGGTGGGAACAAAAGAGACTAAATTCCCACACACTGCTAATATGTTGTAGCTGCCTCTGATTGGCCACAATGAATTACTTAATCTGGTATAGATACAGTTACATATTTCACAAACATGTGCCCTTTTTCTTGAAGTACAGTTGTACTTTAATAACCACCTCCCCGGTTAGGGCCCAGGGTAAGTCAGAAACAAGAACTATGCACCGGGGGTCATTTGATGTTAATTGTGGAGAATTGTTATATTATTTTTTCTATATTCATAAAGAAATCACTCACCTTCACTTGGATCTGAAGGAATTATAATTTGTTGAATATCATTTTCTTCGCTCTCAAACTCTTTTTCCTCTTTAATTGTCACAATGTGCAGATTGTAGTCGTGGGACCCTGTTATACAAAAGAGAATTTACTGTAAAGCTTTATTCTACACAATATAAATAACATGGGCTATCCATGGACTGTTTTTTTTTTTTCATAAGTCACATATACTCAATATAAGGATGGATAAAGAAGTCAGAAACAACCGGCAAAATAGTACTAACCTTCACTGATATTTACAGGAATTTCCTCCTCTTTAATCTGCCGGGGACTCCTCATATTCGTCTCTTCTACTTGATCAGACGCTGAGAATATTGTTTCACTGTTTCTTTACCTGTATAAATATACAAGAGATGGTCACACTGGTATATTTACATGTCCTTATGATCAGCACAGACCAGGGCTCAGTTATTTAAGCAGCTTAAAAATTAACAAATCATTCATTTTAATACTAAAAACAAAGATGCACAATATATATATACTAGTGAATTGCCCGTCAAAAAATGACGGCAATAAAATTTGAAGCCATGGCAATGCTGTTTGCCACACAATATAAGGCTTTTGCTCCTCTGAGGACCTTTGGCGCTTATTGCGTGCCTCTCCCTTGGTGTACTTGAAGTTTCATGCTTTGCAACGATCACCTTCGGCGCTCATCACGAAGACAGATATATAAGTACAGTGTAAAACATAAAACATTTTTAGTACAGTGAATTAATAAATTAATATGAATTAATAAATTCATATACGTTGCCTATTTATATTTAAGCAGCAATCAATATCCTGAAGAGCTAACAATCTCTTTGGATTTTCCTGCATCAGAAAATGTACAGTTGGACTGTTGATCACCTGAGGAGAAAGTGCCAGCAATGTGGCAAGTGTGCAGTGTGAATAGGCTGCGTGCGTGAGGCCAAACCGTTTGTTTAGGCGGGTAATGCACCATTTTAGAATCGTAATATTGTTATTTGCAAGCTAATGTTGTAAAATGGCATCTTTTTTCTATGTGTTACGTGGCTCGCGAGTATTTTCCGTCCGTTGTAATGGTATATTTTGTATCTCCTACGTTTCTGGCTAACTCGTACGTGCCTGGCGGTGATTTGCACGCCTCAGTCTCCTTTTGCCTCGTTTGCAGTTTTTTTCGTCCAACATTTTTTCCCCGCTTAGCCGATTTTCAAGTGCCGAAACTCGGCAAATTCGGCTTAAATTCGCAGGCGTCTTGGAGTTCCCCCCATGCTGTGTGCAAGTGTTTTTTTTTGTGTGTTAAAATACAACTAACGAGGACCAAAAGCCTCACATTGTAGGACAACCAGAATTGCCAGCCTCACAATTTCATTGCAGGCACTAACTCTTAACCCAAGGCAGTAGGTCCCTAAACTACACAGGCCTATAAAGTACAAAGGGGAAGAGGCTTCCAATGAGCGCCAAAGGTGCTCAGCACGGGGCTCACAATGAGCATTGTGTGGCAAACAACATTGCCAGACTTACCATTTTATTGCCGTCATTTTTTGCTGGGCAATTTGCTAGTATATATATAATATTCTTGAGTCAACATAAAGTGCATCCAACTGTTTGTGGAGACATATTTTTATTCTCACAATGTATATACATACACTCACATCAATGTAATTATTGACATTAATCGCAATATATTGTTGGTCTTTCTAACTGGTGCTGTAGTAATGTATGGGCCTGGCTTGTATCTCACCCTAGAAATAGATTGTATGGTGAGCTGTCTATACATACATCCCCTCATCACTACATACACAGATGCACTGATCACACAACTCTGTATGAAAACATGATTTCCTGAGGGTACATTAGTATTATTATAATATTTATGTATTGCTGCCATCAATCTACCTACACATAACCAGCCAGATATCCAGATAAGAGCCACTATATTACCTATGTATATAATTACCTACGGAAAACACGGATATTCACAAATATCAGCTCGGTGCCACCATCTTGAAAACCGAGAGGAAGTGGATATACCGGAAGTAACGGCTCCCGACTACAACTCCCAGATTCCACTGCGGTGCAAGCAGTAGCCAATTAGCACAGTAGAGAGGAGGAACCCTGGATATAATACGGATTGTATGGAGAAGCTGTGTGTGTCGATAGGCGTGTCTCTCTGGCTGTTACACTTGTTAACTCTTGTTCTGTCTGCGTTATGACGTCATATCGTCTCCATAGTAACTGGAAACTCTGGACCAGGAAAAAAGTCTGAAGCTGTGGGTGTGTACTGGGAACTATCTATCGATCTATATATCTGTCTATCATTATCCTTTTATATATATATATATATATATATATATATATATATATATATATATATATATATATCTGAGTGTGGAGGGAGGGGTGTGTATGTATCTTTATATATAGCTATACTGGTAAATGTTATCACTGAGCTCCCGCACCTTTTATCCAATATCCATATATTCTAGATGGTTTCTTACTATTACATTACATTATAATCTGATATAAATGTGACATCACTAATTCAGATGCAGCAAAATTTCTTTCAGCATATTTTTATTAAAGGACTACTGAAGTATCATAATAATAATATGTTGTTTAGAAGAACTTGACTTGATTATTTATAACCTTTAATTTTTAATTAGTTTATTATTTTTTAATTTTATTCACGAGTTACATTTTGTCTTTGTGAAACCATTAGAAACTTGGGAGGAGTAGGTGAAACATAAGATCACTAATATGATCTGTATTCACTTTTGTTAAACATCCTCTTCAAATAGCCCATTGACTATAGAATCAGTGACAGTAAGGTCCCATTTTATAACACTCCTACTTAACCTACATATAGACTAGCAGTCTGTAAAAAAAGTACAAATAGTCCAACACAAGGGTGTTTTATAATGTATTAGTGTGCCATTTCTCAAATCACAGCTACAACACATGTTCTTATTTAAAGTCTGATTATTATTATTATTTCTATTCAAACAGTTTCAACATCTTTCAGACATAAGGAGACTTCACAGCAGACAAGCTTATTGTTGCTGTTTTTTATATTCTGAATTTCATAAAAATAACTACGGTATATATAGTTTTATATACATTTCTATTATATTAACTCTGTAGTGGCACTGAGTAAACTGGAGAAGTCTAGTCTGATCTCATAACATATTACATTATCATAATAAATGCAAAATAAAATTGTACATTTCTAAGCATAACATGTACTTTATCAGGTGCCTCATCAAGACAGAGCAGATCCTTATTCACTTATGTCTAAGTTCTGACATCTTTCCCTTTCTCTCAGTCGGCCAATCATTAGTCGGCCAATCATTCTAATAAATATACACTGAGAAGAGCATATTTTTCCATGTGGATGTGGTGTGTCACTGATAAAACAAAACGTTTAAATTAATTTTCTCTACAAAGTGTCTAGTCGTCCAGCTATTTTCATACAGTATATATTCAGAAAACTCTCATTCAATCAGAAGCAGCTGTTAGGTCATCATTGCATAAGCTGTGACTTCAAGGTACATAATACAAAGTAAATGAAGAAAAGGACGTTTGGTAAGTCCTGCTGTGTCACAGGTAGGGTTTGATGTTAATAATGTGACTGAGATAATGTAAGTTGTGTAAATTATTTTAAACTTATTTGTATCAATAGTAGACTACATTTTTGCCCATCAAAGCATCCGCTAGATGGCATTGCCGATTTTCCAGTGCCATATCCTAGAGTCATGGCTTAGGTAAACTGTGAGGGTTAGGGTTAGTTCAAGGGTTAGGCTAACATTATAAGCTTAGAACTTCTCTTACATATCGGCAGAGCTGCAAAATATCAGCAGAGCCATCTAGCGGTTGGAGGCAGCAGCAGACCTGTCCCGACACCATAACAGGATAGATCCCAGAATTCCTTAAAAATTCCTTAAAATATGAAACTATGATTAAGCTCCTGTCATAGACAACATTTTCTACTTTATGAAAGTTTTTATTCTCAAAAAAATTAAACAATGTGCAATTGTGGTCTCCCTAAATACCACTTATTCTTTATGATAACCATTACTGGATCTGTGGCGTCCTGGTTCAGGATCATTGTATTAGCCCTTGAGTGCTCTGTATGATTGTCATGTGTATATGTTTTCTCTGTGTATACAGGAAGTTTTCACTAAGTCTGAAACATGTAAAAATTAGAACATAAATATTAGAATCTAAAAAAAAAATGATGAAACTAATTCCTTGTTCTTTAGGTGCTTTTGAAACCCTCAATTTATAGTTACATAGTTACATCGGATTTCTCCCTGAATCAATACTCTCTCTCTAATTATCCAGGATAACCCTGAATTCCCTTTTTAATTAGAAATAAATCAAGTCGCCTTTTAAAGTTATCTATCGAATTCGCTGTCACCACCTCCTCTGGTAGAGAATTCCACAGATTAACCACCCTTACTGTGAAGAACCCTTTCCTCACTTTAAGGTGGAATCTTTTTACTTCTACCCTCAAGGGATGTCCTCTTGTCAGTTGAAAACCTCTTGGCACAAAAAGCTCCCTTGACAAATCTTTATACTGACGCTGGGTGTATTTATATAAGGTAATCATATCTCCTGTTAGATGCCTTTTCTAGAGCAAATAAGCTTAATTTGGTTAGTCTTTCTCCATTCCCTTTATTAGCTTTGTTGCCCTCCTCTGTACCCTTTCCAGCTCTAAAATGTTCTTTTTATGAAGTGGTGCCCAAAATTGTACTCCATATTCCAAATGAGGGCGTACTAGAGATTTGTATAGTGGCAGAATTATATTTGCTTCCCTGGCTTCTATACCCTTCTTAATACATGCTAATATTTTATTTGCCTTTGCAGCTGCTGCTTGGCTTTGAGCACTGTTACCTAGATGGTTGTCCACAAGCACTCCCAAATCCATTTCAATAGTTGATACCCCTACATTTGCTCCATTAAGATTATAAATTACATGGCTATTTTTACTTCCCAGATGCATAACTTTACATTTATTCGTATTAAATGTCATCTGCCATTTAGATGCCCATTCTTTAATTTTATGTAAATCCCTTTGGAGGGAAAGCACATAATTATCTGATTTAATTACCTTGCACAACTTTGTGTCATCAGAGAAAATGGAGACACTACTTTCCAGTCCCACCTCTAAGTCATTAATAAATATGTTAAAAAGGAGAGGACCTAATACTAAACACTGAGGAACCCCACTTACCACATTAGTCCAATCAGAGTATGTTCCATTTATAACATCCCTTTGCTTCCTGTCTTTTAGCCAACTCTCAATCCATGAGCAGATATTTACTGCAATTTATGTATCTCTTAGTTTGCACAATAGTCTCCCATGTGGCACTGTATCAAAGCATTTGCAAAATCCAAAAAGACTACATCCACTGCCTTGATCCAGGTTCCTACTAACCTCCTCATAGAAACTAATTAGATTTGTTTGACAAGACCTATCCCTCATAAATCCATGTTGACTCCTACTTATAATCCTGTTCAAATAGACATATTATTGTATATTATCCCTTATTAACCCTTCTAAAAGCTTTCCCACTACAGAAGTGAGGCTCACTGGTCTATAATTCCCCGGATTTGCTCTTGCTCCCTTTTTAAATATAGGTATCACGTTTTCTTTTCTCCAGTCATCTGGTAGAGACCCTGTAGTGAGTGAATCTTGAAAAATTAAATATAATGGTTCGGCTATTACAGAACCCAGTTCCCTCAGTACCCTTGGATGTATTTCATTAGGACCTGGGTCTTTATTAACATTAATTTTTTCCAACCTCTTTTGGAATACTTCCTGCGTTAACCAATTATTCGGCAAAGGTAGTGTAGCCCCATTATGTTGCAATGACCCAACCACTGGTACCTCCCTTTTGTATACCGAAGAAAATAACCTATTTGGCTCATCTGCCTTTTCCTGGTCACAAATTTTCATACAGGCTGTCACATTGTAATGTTCCTATAGCTTCCTTCCTCGCCTTCGTCCAATTAATTAAATATTTTAGGGTTAGTCTTTCTCTCTTTTGCAATTAATTTTTCATTTTCTATTTCAGCCAGTCTAATATCCCTTTTGCAAGCCTTATTGATTTCCTTGTACTCTCGTAAAGCAGCCTCTGTCCCCTCTTGTTTGTATAATTTAATGCCTGTTTTCTACTCTGTATCTTGGTCTTTAAATCATTGTTAAGCCACATTGGATGTGATTTACTCATTTTACTTTTATTCCCACTTGGTATATAATGATAAGTATGTATATTTAGTAAGGATTTGAACGTTGTCCATTTATGTTCAGTGTTTTTACCTATCAGTTCTCTGTCACAGTCTATACTTTGTATTGCTGCCCTTAGACTGTTAAAAGCTGCCCTTTTAAAATTAAGAGTTTTTGTTGGCTCCTTAAAATGTTGTTTTTTTAATTCAATCTCAAATGAGACTGTGTTGTGATCACTGTTTCCCAAAGGTTACCCCGTTTCAGCTTTTAAAACAATATCAATATTATTTGTGATGACTAAATCCAAGATAGCTTCATTTCTAGTAGGCTCTTGTACCTGGGCCAGATAATGATCCCTGAGTGTACTCAAGAACCTGCTCCCTTAGCTGAACTGCTGGTCTCATTTATCCAGTTTATTTTAGGGTAATTAAAATCTCCCATTATTAGAACTTGCCCATGCTTAGCTGAATTTCCAGTCTGGAATAATAATAATTGAATTTCTTGACTTTCAGCTATATTTGGGGGTTTATAGCATACTCCTACTAATAGTCTTTTGGAATTTGCTGCTCCGCTATTTAACTCTGCCCACAAACATTCAACATTATCACTAGTTCCGCCATAAATATCTTCTAGGCTTAAATTAAGGCTTAACATACAGACAAATCCCTCCTCCTCTATTACCATTGCCCCTATCTTTCCTAAATAGGTTATAACCATCCCGATTAACAGTCCAGTCATGAGATTTTTCCCACCACGTTTTGGTAATGCCTATTAAATCACATTTTTCATTAATTGCTAATAATTCTAACTCTCCCATTTTTCCTGGCAAGCTTCTGGCATTAGCAAGCATAAATCTTATGTTATGAGTTTGTGGTTTGGTGGTGCCTGCCACTATACTTGAGTTACTTAGTAATACCTCCCTATTGACTATACTAACCCTTCCCCCATCTCCTCCCCTATGAGTTGTTCATTCATCCCTTATACCCTCTACACTTTCTACCCCATTACTTATATCTAGTCCCTCCTCCCTACTTACTCCTCCTCCAGCCTTTCTACCATCCTATCCCCTAGCACAAAATCTCCCTCATCATTAAGGTGCAATCCATCCCTGCTGTAGAGATTATACCAAAGTGAGAAGTCAGCCCAGTGCTCTAAAAACCCCAAACCCCTTCTTAGTGCACCACATCTTTAGCCACGCATTAACCTCCCTAAGCTCCTTCTACCTCCCTTGGGCTAGCACGTGGCACTGGTAGTATCTCAGAAAATACTACCTTGGAGGTCCTTGCCTTCAGCTTATTACCTAGTTCTCTAAAATCATTCTTTAGGACACTCCATCTTCCACTAACTTTGTCATTCGTACCAATATGTACCAAGACCGCCGGTTCATTTCCAGCCCCTCCCAATAATTTGTCTACCTGATCCACAACATGACGAACCCGAGCACCCGGGAGACAACAAACTGTTCGATTGCTGGGATCTGGGCGACAAATAACCCTGTCTACCTTCCTAATAATAGAGTCCCCTACCACCAAAACCTGTCTATTCCTCTCCCTAAACTGCACTCCCACTCCTCCAGTAGAACTGTTCTCCCGGCTGTTAGAGGGAACAGCTCTATCTGGCATTGCCATTCCTGAATGGGCATCCCCAACAGTTTCACTCAATCTGGCAAATCTGTTGGTGTTTGCCAACTCAGAACTGGCCTGCCTCCACCTGTTACCCCTGATTCCCCTTCTAACTGTAACCCAGCTACCTCTCTCCATGCTAGGCCTAGCTAAACTGTGCTCAGTGAGCACAAACTCCCTTTCCAATTATTATTATTGTCTACAAAAATTCAGTGGCAAAAATAAAGAATATAAAAAAATATATTTGTATAAGGTTTTGTAAAATAAAAATAAACAAATAAAAAAACAAATATATATATATATATATATATATATTTTTTTTTTATTCTTCCTCCTTTGTACTATAAATCTGCCCCCCCCTTCTTTGAACTCCATCCTTTTATTTAAACTCCTACACTTTTACTAGCATTGCACTTATACTAAAAGTGTTCGCAAGCTCACAAGTTCGCCCCTTCTCCTGTTTATTTATCAGCATTTACTTGCAAAAAGGAAAAATCCACTTGCAAAATTTTTTATTTTGAATATCAATAGTTACTGTGACAATCCAAGCTGGTAGGGGTTGTACAAGCCCAGGTCCACCTGCTATAGACTACAGGTTATCTGCGAGCAAGGACCGTTTGGGTTCTTGGAAATCTCGGCACAATCACCCTGATATCTGTCTTCTGTACCAGTTAGGATCTCTCCATCAGGAATCAGAACTTCCAGGAGTCACAGTAACTTCCCTGTGGTAGTCACCCGGGCAAGTTACTTGCTGAGTAAAGATAGGATCAGTATCACAGTCACCAGTAGCAAAAGAATAGACACACAATTTCTATATACCTCCAGAAGTGAACTGTGTTTATTCAGTTCCAAACACCAATTACTACAGACAAAAACAGAACCAAAGCTACAACCAACATTCCTGTATCCCCCATCAGATCTCATTGATCTGGTATATATCGGTTGTCATTAGAGGGGGAGGTTTTCCTTTGCTCTATTTATAACCTCAGAGGGCAATACAATTAGATTCAAGCTTTATGGCTATTTCTTTGATCATGCCTGAGGAACTTATGGGGGTAGGGAACATCTGGTAATTGCATCTCTGGACCAAATATACATTGTAACCAAGAAACCATGGCAGTAACTATATACATGACATTAGCTATACTCACACATTAATTATTTTAAACATGACACAGATCACAGTAATATTACATGAGGAATTCCATACAATATACAGGATGAAGCAGGGGCAATATAATTCCCCTAACAATTTTCCAATGGGGAAGTCTGTTCTCATTGGTAGCTCACTGGACCAAATTTCAGGCCCTGGAAAGGAGTCTGTGACAGTTACTGAGTTGATTAGGTAGATAATAATTCTCCATTATTATATGAATAGTCTTTATAATCTCATAACCCTCTGGGGGCACCATGATGTACATCCAGCCTTGTATCAGTTACGAAGAATTGGAGGGTGAGAAAGATGAAGAGGATGAGAAGATAAAGAGGATATTCTGCAGGTGGAGACCCTTCCAGACCTCAGTGCAGGTCAGTATTTATAACAACGTTTTACTTGGCTTTTTAGATAAGCGAGAGTAAGTTAACCTTTACAAACAATCTCACAAGGTATCATGCATTGGTTATTATAGACTGGGGAGACTGTCCTTGGTTGTTGATAAAAAACATTGTTGAATGTTTTTCAATACGAATATATACCGTATATACTCGAGTATAAGCCGAGGCACCTATTTTACCACAAAATACTGGGAAAACTTAGTGACTCGAGTATAAGCCGAGGGTGGGAAATGTGCTGTGTCTCTCTTGTACCCTCTGTGTCCCCCTCTTGTGTGCCGTCTGTGCCCCTTTTTTGTGTCCCCCCTCTCCCTCCGCTGTGTCTCTTCCCCCCTCCCTCTCCTGTGTCTCATTCCCCCCTCTCCCTCATGTCTCTTTCCCTCTCCCTCCCTTATCATCCTCCCTCCTCTTCACTTCCCCCCTCTCCAAGTCAATCTGTTCACTGTAAGGTTTGATCGTGAGGTTTAAGCTCATATGTTTAGGCCATATCATGAGAAGACTCTGATTCTGAGAATGTGTTGCTGTTCATAGTGTCATGGGAAGTGACACGACTAAACGACACAACAACTTTGTATAAAGCAGCATTGTAGTGTAAAACACTATTTAAGCACATTTAAAGAAAATAAGAAGTTAACTGTATATAATATTGATGAAAATTGTAGCATATGTTATATATATTTTCTACATATTCAAACAGTAATACATAAGTCAATGGGAGGTAAAAATATACTGTTAATATTTTTGGTATATTTTTTTCTGGACATTCCTATCTGAGACTTTTTGTTTTCCCAATGCTTGAGGGTGAAGATTTGAGTAGTCACTTGCAGAATAAAGAGGAGGAAATCACTGTAAATATTACTAAAAGTGAGTATTGAATACTAAATAATATACACTGTCATGGACCCCTTTTCCAGTTCCCTATTAAAGAACAGACGGTTTGGCTCCAGCCACTTCATTGTATTGTAATCTGCTTTATCCCATTATTTCCCAGATAACCAAAGAACATCTCAGATGTGCTAGACAGGATGTGACAGGATGTGTATTAGAAGGTAGCCTTATTGACCTCAGGTGCCAGCTATCAAGATACTGCTAGACCCCATGTGGGTTCATCTTCTGTAATTGTCTGCCACACCCTCTCATTGTTACATTGTGTACACACCCTCTGTATATAACTGCTATAAATGTTGCTGATGTTTCAAAAATAAAACAGTTCACTTCTGGAGATATAGAGAAATCGTGTGTCTCTTTTTTTTGCTCCCGTGGCTGCGTTACTGAACCTATCTCCACCCTCCATGTAACTTGCGCAACTCACCACTTTCGGCACCCATTGCGGGCCCCGCGGTGCGCATATGCAACTTTAAACTTTTGATGCATATTGCAGGCCTTGGCTCTTTGTGTCTCTTTCCCCCCTCTCCCTCCCCTGTGTCTTTTTCTCTCCCTCCCCTGTGTCTTTTTCCCCCCACTCCTCTCCCCCCATGTCCCCCCCCCCAGGCACGCAATCTCTCTCTCTCTTTCACTCCTGTGTGCTCTCCCTCCCTCTTCTCCCCTCTCCTCTCTTCTTCCCTCTCCTCTGCGGGCCTTACAACTCGGATATGGTCTGTGCAATTCTTTGTAAGTTTTAATAAAAATTGATACATTACATTTATTATCTTACAGGATATGTGTGTGTTGTTTCTGGTGTTACATGCAGATAAGTGTCCAGGTGATTCTGGAATTTATGGGAGGAGCCTAACATATATACCCTCCAAACCCTCACTCACCTGTCAGCTTTCCTTAATTCGTGCATTGATCGCCGTGCTTTGTTTTTGTGCCTCCAGCCTCTCCTGGTGAGTCCTCTCTCCTGCCCTGCTGCCCCTCCTCTGACCTGTGCTGCCTCCTATCCCCCTCCTGCAGCATCTGTGCTGCCTCCTCTCCCCCTCCTGCAGCGCCTTCGCTCCTTGCCCTCTCCTGGTGAATCCTCTCTCCTGCCATGCTACCTCTCCTCTGGCCCTTGCTGCTCCCTCTCCCCCTCCTGCAGCACCTGTGCGGCCTTATCTCCCCCTCCTTCAGACAGTGCGCTCTTTGCCCTCTCCTGGTGAGTCCTCTCTCATGCCCTGCTGCCCCTCCTCTGGCCCTTGCTGCTCCCTCTCCTCCTCCTGCAACACCTGTGCAGCCTCATCTCCCCCTCCTGCAGCCAGCGCCCTCGTTGTCCTCTCCTGGTGAGTCCTCTCTTCTGCCCTGCTGCCCCTCCTCTGGCCTGTGCTGCCTCCTCTCCCCCTCCTGCAGCACCTGTGCGGCCTCCTCTCCCCCTGCTGCAGTGCCTGCGCTCCGTGCCCTCTCCTGGTGAATCCTCTTTCCTGCCCTGCTGCCCCTCATCTGGCCCGTGCTGCCTCCTCTCCCCCTCCTGCAGCCCCTGCACTCCTTGCCCTCTCCTGGTGAATCCTCTCTCCTGTCCCTCCTTCCAGGCTCATTTTGGATTGCTCATCAGCTACCCTCGCTGAAAGAGAGTAGCCCGGCCACAACTAGAAGGCTGCCCCTTCCTCTCTAACTTCAACCTCAGATCATTTCCTCCATGCCTCCTTGTCTCCTGGCCTTCTCCAAGCTCCACGTTCCAAAGCACCATTCTTGTCAGCACCTAAGGTAACCGCTTTTCAGCCTTCCTAACCCCGACCTTGTCAGCTCCCAAGGTAACCGCTTTTCAGCCTTAACTTAACATTTTTACTGCACTTTCAGGGCATATCTACTAAGCCCAGACATTGCACCGTTCAGTGCCCATTCCCTAACTCCAAACCTTGTCAGCTGTCACTTCACATTTTACTGCACCTGCCACCTAGATAGAGACCTCATGGTTCACCTGTCATTAGATAGAGACCTCATTGACCACCTATATAGAGACCTCATTGGTCACCTGCCACCTAGATAGAGACCTCATGGGCCACCAGTCAGTGGATAGAGACCTACTGTCACTAGATGACAACCTCATGGGTCACCTGTCACTCAGATACCTCACGGGTCAGTGGATAGAGAACTCATGGGTCAACTAGACAGAGACCAGTCAGTAGATAGAGACTACATGGGTCACCTAGATAGACTGCATGGGCAACCTGTCACTAGATAGAGTCATCATAGGTCTCCAAGACAGAGACCACATGGGCCCGCCTACCATCGATCCATCCCCACATCAAGCTTGTTCTCCTTCTGTCCATTCATCACTGCAACACCCAATAGGTGTCCTTCAATATCTGCCATTCCTTATTTACTCAACCCAGTCCTAGACAATTGTCATTCATCCCATGGCTCGTCCCACTCCTGAGTACTACACTTGTCCTCCTACGTCCCCCATATGGACCTCGCCCGCTCATTACCCATTCAACCACATAACACCTTATCAAACCTCGCTTCCCATAGAAGCCCGAATCCTTCTCGACCATCCTACCATCGTAACAAACCTTTATTCATACTCTCAGGTCCCAATACCATAAAAACCTACATGTCGGGAATCCAATTCTATCTCACCGCTCATCACTCCATTGACAGGTCCCTTCTATCCTCCCCCACCATAGAAACTTTCTCTAGATGTTTTGGCTTCCTGTGCTACTCCTTCTAAGCCCCAGTGCCAGCCAAATGAATGTCCCATTTTTTAACCATCTCTTCCAAATCATGTCCACCAACCCATTCAGTCATGCCACTTCCCTAACCATTTAACAGCCATAATGCTGGCCTTCTATGGTCTCCTGAGGCCTGGAGAGTTTACGACCTCTGAAAATATCCCCTGTTACATCACCAAGCAAGACATATCACTATTCCCAACTGTTTTACTCTCGCTATCCATACCACCAAGACCAGCAAACACCCAGTCACCATTACTTTCCACACTACACACAATATCTGGTTCTTCTATGTCTCTAGCCTGCCTCTTTCCACTACATCCTTCTCCTGTTAATCAAGCTAGGTCCAAACCCATACTCATTCCCATGCCGTTCATTTTGCATAGATGCAGCTACTTTAGCCTCTAGAACTAACACTCCAGCTCACATAATGCAATCGATGAGCCGCTGGAAATCCAATTGCTTCACAAAGTACATTCTGTATCCCATCCACAAAACCAGACAAGCATTCCAAAATCTAGCCAACTAAAACTTAGCCCTACACTTTTGCAATTGTTGCCCTCTAAACAGGCTAACAAGGGGCCAATTAGCATATGCCAATCCACCAGCTACTGATCCAGAGTTACTCGCCCTATATAGACACTTTATTATATATATGCCACATTCAAAGGTAAAGCTCTATGAGTGGCGTGTTAGGCTCATCCAAGGGTAGATTCTGAGAATTATTAAGAATAAATAAAATTAAGTGGAATTCAATAAACATTGTCAGAGACATAAATATATGCTAAGAATAAATGAGTTTGTGGTTAGTTCCATAAAAGGTGGATACTTATATGGCATTGAGCAGAATAAATAATGGCTGAAGTCTCCAGATGGTTTGAATTAAAATAACCTTGGGCTTATATTCACTAAGGTTAGAGCTTTCTTCTCCTAGAGAGAACACTCTAGGAGAAGAAATATACCATCCAGCTTATCCAAATGTTCCCTAAAAATGTGCAGCAAGAATTGGAGCAGCTCATACTCACCCATGCTGCACAGGCGACATTCTACATGCTACCAAAGATCCACAACCCAGGGAGACCAATATTTACAGATATGGACACACTGATTGAACAGATATTGGATCCTTAAACCAATTATTAACACCAATAGCTATTGTCACAACCTACTATGATGATGGGATCTAGAGTATCCTAGTACTCTTATTCCCAGTAGGTTTAGACCTAAGTTTGGTTGACTCTAGACCTATGGACAGTCTTTGATGATGCAAAGGCATAAGTCCCAGCTGCTTTGGTAGTGTACCTGGGAGCACCTTGGTAGGGAGTCAGAACGAGCTCCTCTACAAGCATATGCCTCTGGGTCAATAATAAATGCTTAGTCAAAGTACGAAAATTAAGGACAACCTTTATTTGGAAAACACGTATATAAACTCTTTACAACATAGTAGAGGGAGGGGCTCCCTAAGGTCACGTAGCGTTACACTGTGGGAAACATGAGACTCCTCCCAGGTCCGCCCACTAGGTGTGGCTACCTAATTCACTTGGCTTCTAGCTCTCAGGAGAGACACATGTCCTTTTGCTCTGCTCCCTGCTCTGATAGTTGTGAGGGGACAAGCTGTAGACCCCCTGGAGTTATGGTGTCTCTGTGTCTGTGGAGATCCCATTGTGTATGGCTCCTCTCCCTTAAGTGAGTGTACACAAGGGATTAGCCTTTGTGGTCAACAGACTCCTATGACAAGATGTATGTGTCATATGTACAATAGGGCTACTCTCTACTATAATATACATTTATATATTTACAAATATAACACACAATGTTGCCCCCCCGTATAGCCAATATCTCCCATTAGCTCTCTCACAGGACACTCATTACACTGAGCCTAAACATGGGAGTTATGGTATTTAGGGTTGGGACAGGGCTCAATCCATTTTATGCATTATGATGACTTTATTAATGGTGATGAGAAAACCCTGCTTCTCCCCCTAGCCCACAGCATAACAATATACAGTATAACAGCCGGTCTGTGAGCCCAAACCCCCCAGTTATCATATACAATATAACAAATGGCTCTTAAATGTGACCATTGCTGCTAGTCACAACCTGGCTGTGCCAGTCACAACATGGCCACCGGCTATTCAGGCCAAATCCAATATGGCCACTGGCTGATTCATGACAGACCTTCCCCAAGCGTGGCAGGGAACATCCAAGATTTTTCCAGCTACGCTGATAGTCATGAATCTGCTGGTTTGGCCAGGCCCTCTGCATGCTAGGCAAGTTCTTGTCTGTGCGCACACAGTCCCAAGGGGCAGAGTAAAAGCCTCCCCCAGCTCTTGGTCTGGTCCTTACTGTCCAGAGCAAATTGCTCTTCCCCTTCTGCTTGGGCAGCAGTAGGGCAGTCACTGGGGACACAGGGGGTTGCACCCATACCCCCTTCTGAGGATAGTATCTTGGGGAGCCCCACAAAACAACCCCTGTCTCAGGGCAACCCCTTTCCCCTCAGCCAGTCCCCACAGCTGGGCTGGGGTTTCTAAAACCGTCTCTGGACCTATAGGACCACAAGGGGACAGTCCAGTACTCCCCTCAGACAGCATATTACTGTTGGGAGGCCAACAACACACCCACTGCAGAAAAGTACATACCGGGCTGTGCTGACCTCCAGCATCCATGATGATGCTCAGACCTGAATGCTCCTTTCCTGCTGTCTCCTGAACATCTGTAGCTTTGGACAGCTCCTCCTGGTTGTCCTCTATTGCCCTTGGTGGAGCAACTGTGCTCTGGCTCTCTGATGCAGGCTGGGGAATCTCGCATTTCCCACCCAGCCGGTTGTTTGGGGCCCTCAGCTGACCCTCTTCTTCTATGTCCTTGGGTTAAGCAACATTATCCCAGTCCTCCATGTTGAACTTGGTCTTTGGAGCGGTGTCTGTTCCAGTGGGCTCCTGGACACTGGTTATCCAGGGTATCTCCCCACTTGGTACACCCTCTATCATAGTGCCACTCTGCACCCATGGCTCTTTCTCCCAGGCAGGCACGCTTGCTGCCCCTGTCTGGCTCTTGGTGCCCCTGGCACTCTCTGGCTGTGTGAGATCCGGTTCCCTGTAGCTAGGGACCGTTGTTGTTCTCTCCCCACAGTCCATTACATAGCCCTCCTGGGCTCTGTGCTTCACTAGCACCTTTTGTTGCAACTCTCCTGGGGTATCAGGGTACAGATTTTGGTTATCTGTTGTAGGCTGGGGAATGTTATCCTTCCCACCCAACCTGACCTCTACGGCCTTCTCCCAAGAGTGCATTACATAGCCCTCCCCACAGTCTCTTGGGTGGCTATCCTGAGCCCCTGGCTCCATTAGCAGCTCTGGCCCATCCACTATGCCTAGAACTTTGGAGGGCAGACTTAATTCGTCTGGCCCTACCTGTTTAGCAGTTACTGGGGTTTCTGCCAGGATTTGTGCTGGAAGGTAGTCCCCAGGTAAGGCTCTATCCACATCTGGGACCTGAGGCGTAACCGGTTTGGAGAAACTGTGCTCAGCTAGCCCTTCCTCTGGGACTAAGCCTCTTGGAGTATCAGGGGACAAACATTGCTTATCTGACCCCACCCAGGGCACATTCCCCTGGAACTCTGGCTCCTGGAGCTGGTGATTTGGTCCCAAGCTGACTTTGCCATCCCTGCTAGGCTCTTACACAGTTACTGCATTTTCTAAGGGAAAATATTCTCTATCTCTACAATTTTCTCCCCAGACCCCTTGAGCACCATCGCTCTGGTACATACCCTTTGTGTTGTATAGATCTGGTGAGCAGTCAGCCTGACTGGGTTCCTCCCATCTGGATAGGCAAAATGTGTCCCCGAATATTTCATCCCACAATTAAAAATATTCCTCTTCCAGCTGCAGTTCCTGCTCAACCAGGTGTGCCATCAAATTAGCCTCCATGGACCATGGTTCCAGTCCCAGATTATGACAGCGTTCCACAAACAGGTTATTGTGCCTCTTAAATGTCCCTATGCCCCCTTCAGGGTCACCATACACAATGTCTTGGAGGCCAGAATCTATCTCCAAGCGGAAATCAAACTCCTCTCCAAGGCCACCAACTATTCTGGCGTGAAAAACATGATATTGGTTCTCCAAGGCAACCTCTTTTCTTACTAGTACTTCCAGCTAGCCCATCGGCTCATCGTCCTGCCACAGATTCAGAATCGCCATCCATTTCTCTAGACGCAGTGTCTCTCTGTAGCCAAGTCTTTGTTGAGCTGGAGCTCTCTCTCCATTTCTCTTCTGCCAGATCCTCTGGCAATGCTGGTCTAGTAAGTTGGCCACCTCTTGTGCGGTCATCTTACTGGGGTATAAGTGCCTGGCTCCTTCATACCGCCTTGTTGCTTCTGTTATGATGTCCGTCTGTTCCATTCCTGGTCCTTGTAGAGTCGTCCAACCACTGCCAGCCAATTGTCACAACCTACTATGATGATGGGATCTAGAGTATCTTAGTACTCTTATTCCCAGTAGGTTTAGACCTAAGTTTGGGTGACTCTAGACCTATGGACAGTCTTTGATGATGCAAAGGCATAAGTCCCAGCTGCTTTGGTAGTGTACCTGGGAGCACCTTGGTAGGGAGTCAGAACGAGCTCCTCTACAAGTATATGCCTCTGGGTCAATAATACATGCTTAGTCAAAGTATGAAAATTAAGAACAACCTTTATTTGGAAAACACACGTATATAAACTCTTTACAACATAGTAGAGGGAGGTGCTACCTGAGGTCAGCCCCTAATGGCCTCTGGCCAATCACGTAGCGTTACACTGTGGGAAACATGAGACTCCTCCCAGGTCCGCCCACTAGGTGTGGCTACCTAATTCACTTGGCTTTTAGCTCTCAGGAGAGACACATGTCCTTTTGCTCTGCTCCCAGCTCTGATAGTTGGGAGGGGACAAGCTGTAGACCCCCTGGAGTTATGGTGCCTCTGTGTCTGTGGAGATCCCATTGTGTATGGCTCCTATCCCTTAAGTGAGTGTATACAAGGGATTAGCCTTTGTGGTCAACAGACTCCTATGACAAGATGTATGTGTCATATGTACAATAGGGCTACTCTCTACTATAATATACATTTATATATTTACAAATATAACACACAATGTTGCCCCCACATATAGCCAATATCTCCCATTAGCTCTCTCACAGGACACTCATTACACTGAGCCTAAACATGGAAGTTATGGTATTTAGGGTTTGGACAGGGCTTTCTCCATCAATCCATTTTATGCATTATGATGACTTTATTAATGGTGATGAGAAAACCCTGCTCCTCCCCCTAGCCCACAGCATAACAATATACAGTATAACAGTGGGTCTGTGAGCCCAAACCCCCCAGTTATCATATACAATATAACAAATGGCTCTTAAATGTGACCATTGCTGCTAGTCATAACCTGGCTGTGCCAGTCACAACATGGCCACCGGCTATTCAGGCCAAATCCAATATGGCCACTGGCTGATTCATGACAGCTATATTCAAGATAGCATAGACGTTCTCAACAAACTTTATCTAATAAGAGACCTACTTGCAAACATACTACTTGTCACCATGGATGTAGAGTCTCTTTATAGCAAAATCCCAAACAAAGATGGCACTGAGGCATGCTTTCAATTCTTTCAACACACAGATTTCTCTACAGGTGAACTTTCTGGACACTACCATCTAGATCACCAATGGCACACTCCACTCATCTGTATTTAGGAGACCCATAGACAGCTACAGCTACATTCACAGCTCTAGTTTCCATCACTCTGACACTAAGCAAACCATCATCCATAGCCAAGTCACCAGATAACACTGTATATGCTCAAACACGGGGGGCCATGACAAACACTTAAAAATACTGTCTGAATCCTTCAGAAGAGTTACAAACCCTGTATTATTACCCAGGAAATAACCACTCTATGAACAACTGTTAATGTAGATAAAAAAAGAAACAAATTGTTATTATTATTATTATAAATGTTTTTAATAAAGCAACAATATATATATATATATATATATATATATATATATATATATATATATATATATGTATTATGTATTATATACATGGTTTTATTTGAAAATAGAGTAGAGGATTAATTAGTGATTAATTTTGTGGGTGTATCATCTGTGAAAGATGGAGGGGATAGTACTAAACCTGCACTATGAATTAACACAAATTATAGGTAGGTAGGTGGGTATGGACATGGTAGGTGGGAGGACATGTTACATGAGTTCAGAGACAGAAGAGTGGTGGCATGTGAGGATCTAGAGGAAAAGAAAACAAGGGAAATGGAACTGGGAAAATGGCAGTTGGTGAGTGAGATTCTGCTGAGCGGATGGTATGAGGCCCAGTAGTATTTGCAGAGCCTCTTGCAGAAGTCGCCACTTCAGTGCTCATGATAGAACTACTTCATGTACACCTCTAGTTGCCACATACCATCCAGCTGAAAATAATCAAAGATTTACAACCACATCTAACCAAGGACGCAAAATTTAAAAATATATTCCCCAAACCTCCAATCTTTGCATTTAAAAAAACAAATCACCAAACCTAAAACAAAAACTTGTCAACATCAGATTAGCCAATGGACAACTGAATAGAGAAAATAGAATTAAACCTTGTAACAGAAGTCTCTATAAATTATGCCAGCCCATTTCTAAGGATGACACAGCCACACATAACAACAAAACCTATAACATCAGAGGGTCATATTCATGTACATCTGTAGAGTACTATAATAGAAAAAAGATGATCTATATAACTAGTATCCTGGGTGCTTAACACCCCTTGTTGTATCAAAAAAGAATATATAAAGAAAAAAACTTTAATGGGATACTCTGGATCCGGAAACTACGCCGTATAAAATGTATAAAAAAAGGAGACTGTATAAAGATACTAGAATAAATAATGTGTATGAATTATGGAATATTTGCATATTGCCTAATCATACCATAAACTATAGTACACAATCCTCATAAATCAGAATATACTGATCCTCCTGTTAATACAGGATATACTGATAATCATAGGATTGTGAAAAGTAAATGTAAAAAATGCAAGTATCTATATACATATAAAAACAAATATACATTGGAAAACATCTGTAGAGAGGACACAGCCACATAACAAGACCTATAACATCAGACGTTCATATTCATGTACATCCTCCAATATGGTTTCCATAATACAGTGTAGTATATGTGAAACAGGCCTTTACACTGGGTAAACCAGCCACTAATCGCATCTAAGGATTAATCTGTATGGACATTCTTTCTTTTAAAAAGCATAATTATGTCAGATGTCGTACCCCAGTTGGACACCATTTTACCCAGAACAATCACTCCATCCAAAGCCTGAAACTCAAAATACTCAGAGGCAATTTCAAAAACACCCAAGAGAGAAAAACATTTGCAATTAAGATAATCACATTCTTCAACACTAAAGATACAGGAATTAACATGGACTTGAGTTCTTTGACACATTATTAACATTTCTTGTTATTCTACTTCAATCTTTCTAATTTTTTCACTATAACAATCTGTCACTTTTAGTGAATTATTTATTCAACAGGAAGGATGTCATTATGGACTGCAATACTCTGATTTCTCACATATATTGATGTATATGTGTATATACTATTGTCATGACTGATTTTTGGGGCCAGAGTGGAACTACACTGAACCCCACAAGCAACCCTGTTATTTGGGACCCTAAAATATGGAATTGCTAATACCAAAGGCTATTACAATAGACAATACACTTGTTTTAAGGATTGTGACATGTTGTATTTATGTGTAATGTAATGTGGCCCACAATAATGAATGTTGAGGTTACTATGTGATGTGATAAGCACCATCTGTTGCTAATATAGTGGATATAAAAAGTCTACACACCCCTGTTAAAATGTCAGGTTTCTGTGCTGTAAAAGAGAAGAAGGGAGGGAAGAAAAAATATAAAAATAAAATAATATGGTTGCATAAGTATGCACACCCTTAAACTAATACTTTGTTGAAACACCTTTTGATTTTATTACAGCACTCAGTCTTTTGGGGTATGAGTCTATCAGCATGGCACATTTTGACTTGGCAAGATTTTCCCACTTTTCTTTGCAAAAAGACTCAAAATCTGTCACATTTGGAGGGCATCTCCTGTGCACAGCCCTCTTCAGATCACCCCACAGATTTTCAATCAGATATAGGTCTGGGCTCTGGCTGGGCCATTCCAAAACTTTAATCTTCTTCTGGTGAAGCCATTCCTTTGTTGATTTGGATGTATGCTTTGGGTCGTTGTCATGCTGAAAGATGAAGTTCCTCTTCATGTTCAGCTTTCTAGCAGAAGCCTGAAGGTTTTGTGCCAATATTGACTGGTATTTGGAACGGTTCATAATTCCCTCTATCTTAACTAAGGCCCCAGTTCCAGCTGAAGAAAAACAGCCCCAAAGCATGATGCTGTCACCACCATGCTTCACTGTGGGTATGGTGTTCTTTTGGTGATGTGCAGTGTTGTTTATGCACCAAACATATCTTTTGGAATTATGGCCAAAAAGTTCAACCTTGGTTTCATCAGACTATAACACCTTTTCCCACATTCTTTTGGGAGACTTCAGATGTGTTTTTGCAAAATGTAGCCAGGCTTGGATGTTTGTCTTCGTAAGGAAAGGCTTTCAACTTGCCATTCTACCCCATAGCCTAGACATATGAAGAAGACGGGAGATTGTTGTCACATGTACCACACAGCCAGTACTTGCCAGATATTCCTGCAGCTCCTTTAATGTTGCTGTAGGCCTCTTGGTAGCCTCCCTGACCAGTTTTTTTCTCGTCTTTTCATCAATTTTGGAGGGAGCTCCAGTTCTTGGTAATGTCACTGTTGTGCCATATTTTCTCCACTTGATGATGACTGTCTTCACTGTGTTCCATGGTAAATCTAATGCCTTGGAAATTCTTTTGTACCCTTCTCCTGACTGATACCTTTTAACAATGAGATCCCTCTGATGCTTTGGAAGCTCTCTGTGGACCATGGCTTTTGCTGTGGGATGCGACTAGAAAATTTCAGGAAAGACCAACTAGAGCAGCTGAACTTTATTTGGGGTTAATCAGAGGCACTTTAAATGATGGCAGGTGTATGCTAACTCCTATTTAACACGATTTGGAATGTGATTGATTAATTCTGAACACAGCTACATCCCCAGTTATAAAAGGGTGTGCAGACTTATGCAACCACATTATTTTTATTTTTTATTTTTCTTCCCTCCACCTAAAAGATTTCAGTTTGTTTTTCAATTGAGTTGTACAGTTTATAGGTCACATTAAAGGTGGAAAATTTTCTGAAATGATTTATCTTTGTCTAATTTTTTTTACAGCACAGAAACCTGACATTTTAACAGGGGTGTGTAGACTTTTTATATCCACTGTAGGTCAAGGCAACACAGTGGATGTAGTCTTTTTGGATTTTGCAAAGGATTTTGATACTGTGCCACATGGAAGAATATTGTGCAAACTAAGGGATACAGAAATTGCAGTAAATATCTGCTCATGGATCGGGAGCTGGCTGAAAGACAGGAAGCAAAGGGTTGTTATAAGTGTTACATACTCAGATTGGGCAATTTGGTAAGCGGGGTTCCTCAGGGTTCAGTATTAGGTCCTCTCCTTTTTAACATATTTTCTAATGACTTAGAAGTAGGATTGGAATGTATTGTCTTCATTTTTGCTGATGACACAAAGTTGTGCAAGGTAAATAAATCAGAAAAGGATTTACTTTACCTCCAAAGGGATTTGCATAAATTAGAGAAATGGGCGACTAAATGACAGATGAGATTTAATATGAATAAATGTAAATTTATGCATTTAGGAAGGAAAAATAGCCATGCAATTTATATTCTTAACAGAGTAAATCTTGGAGTATCAGTATCAATGCAAAACAGCAGCTGCAAAGGCAAATACAATTTTAGCATGTGTTAAGAAGGTTATAGAAGCAAGGGAAGCAAATATAATTCTGCCACTATACAAATCCCTAGTACTTCCTCATTTGGAATATGGAGTACAATTTTGGGCACCACTTCATAAAAAGGACATTTTAGAGCTGGAATAAGTACAGAAATAGGCATCTAAGAGTGGATATGTTTACCTTTTTATATAAATATATCCAGGGTCAATACAGGGAGTGCAGAATTATTAGGCAAATGAGTATTTTGACCACATCATCCTCTTTATGCATGTTGTCTTACTCCAAGCTGTATAGGCTCGAAAGCCTACTACCTATTAAGCATATTAGGTGATGTGCATCTCTGTAATGAGAAGGGGTGTGGTCTAATGACATCAACACCCTATATCAGGTGTGCATAATTATTAGGCAACTTCCTTTCCTTTGGCAAAATGGGTCAAAAGAAGCACTTGACAGGCTCAGAAAAGTCAAAAATAGTGAGATATCTTGCAGAGGGATGCAGCACTCTTAAAATTGCAAAGCTTCTGAAGCGTGATCATCGAACAATCAAGCGTTTCATTCAAAATAGTCAACAGGGTCGCAAGAAGCGTGTGGAAAAACCAAGGCGCAAAATAACTGCCCATGAACTGAGAAAAGTCAAGCGTGCAGCTGCCACGATGCCACTTGCCACCAGTTTGGCCATATTTCAGAGCTGCAACATCACTGGAGTGCCCAAAAGCACAAGGTGTGCAATACTCAGAGACATGGCCAAGGTAAGAAAGGCTGAAAGACGACCACCACTGAACAAGACATACAAGCTGAAACGTCAAGACTGGGCCAAGAAATATCTCAAGACTGATTTTTCTAAGGTTTTATGGACTGATGAAATGAGAGTGAGTCTTGATGGGCCAGATGGATGGGCCCGTGGCTGGATTGGTAAAGGGCAGAGAGCTCCAGTCCGACTCAGACGCCAGCCAGGTGGAGGTGGAGTACTGGTTTGGGCTGGTATCATCAAATATGAGCTTGTGGGGCCTTTTCAGGTTGAGGATGAAGTCAAGCTCAACTCCCAGTCCTACTGCCAGTTCCTGGAAGACACCTTCTTCAAGCAGTGGTACAGGAAGAAGTCTGCATCCTTCAAGAAAAACATTTTCATGCAGGACAATGCTCCATCCCACGCGTCCACTTACTCCACAGCGTGGCTGGCAAGAAAGGGTATAAAAGAAGAAAATCTAATGACATGGCCTTCTTGTTCACCTGATCTGAACCCCATTGAGAACCTGTGGTCCATCATCAAATGTGAGATTTACAAGGAGGGAAAACAGTACACCTCTCTGAACAGTGTCTGGGAGGCTGTGGTTGCTGCTGCACGCAATGTTGATGGTGAACAGATCAAAACACTGACAGAATCCATGGATGGCAGGCTTTTGAGTGTCCTTGCAAAGAAAGGTGGCTATATTGGTCACTGATTTGTTTTTGTTTTGTTTTTGAATGTCAGAAATGTATATTTGTGAATGTTGAGATGTTATATTGGTTTCACTGGTAAAAATAAATAAATGAAATGGGTATATATTTGTTTTTTGTTAAGTTGCCTAATAATTATGCACAGTAATAGTCACCTGCACACACAGATATCCCCCTAAAATAGCTAAAACTAAAAACAAACTAAAAACTACTTCCAAAAATATTCAGCTTTGATATTAATTAGTTTTTTGGGTTCATTGAGAACAAGGTTGTTGTTCAATAATAAAATTAATCCTCAAAAATACAACTTGCCTAATAATTCTGCACTCCCTGTATAAGGCTTTGTCAAGTAAACTTTTTTTGCCAAGAGGTTTTCAACTGACCAGAGGACATCCTTTGAGGTTATAAGATAAAAGATTTCACCTTAAATAAAGAAATGGGTTCTTCACAGTAAGGGTGGTTAAAATGTGGAATTCTCTACCAAAGGAGGTGATGAAAGCGTATTCGATAGATAACTTTAAAAAAGGATTGGATATATTTCTAAATAAAAATGTAATTCAGGGTTATTCTGGTTGATTAGAGAGGGAGTATTGATCCAGAGAGGAGTCCGATTGCCAATATCTGGGGTCAGGAAGGAATAAAAAATATTTCCTTTTGAAACAATTGGCAAGTTTCACTTGGGATTTTTTTTTGCATTTCTCTGTATCAATTAACAATTAATAATTAATCTGAACACTACAGATCAGAGGAGATCTTAAAAGGCTGAATTTGATGGACTAAAAGTATTTTTTTCAACCTCAATTATTATGTAACTAAAGTTACAATAGACATAAATACATATGTCACTCTTTGTAACATGATTAAATTCTTCATTCTGTGTGCTTTTGTTTCCTGCAGATGAATCCATGACCACAAATATCTACGCGCACCACATTCCCTTTATTTCCAGTTGTGTAAGGGAAAATTTAAATGTAATGCATGGTTATTCAGAAGTAAAGCAGATCAGGAAGAAAACATCAGACAAGAACTGGAATATATCTGTTGTTACCCATGAGAGAATTCACACGTGTGAAAGACCAAATGAGAAAGGTTTTACCCGTAACAAAAGCCCTCTGAAAAAATACACGGGACGAAAAGCATATTCATGTTCTGCGTGTGAGAAAAGCTTTACCACCAATGCGAATCTTGTTAAACACCAGAGGGTTCATACAGGAGAAAAGCCTTATGAATGTTCTGATTGTGGTAAATGTTTCAGTCAGATCTCAAATCTCAATGTTCATAAGAGAACTCACACAGGTGAAAGACCATTTGTATGTTCTGACTGTGGGAAATGTTTCAGGAAGGCTTCACATCTAAATGAGCATAAGAAAACTCACACAGGAATAAGATCATTTTCTTGTTCTGAGTGTGGGAAATGTTTCAGTCATGCCTCCACTCTCAAGGTACATAGTAAAATTCATACAGGAGAGAGACCATTTGCATGTAATGAACGTGGGAAATGTTGCAGTAAGGCCTCACATCTTAATGAGCATAAGAAAACACACAGGTGATAGACCAATTGCATGTTTGGAATGTGGGAAGTATTTGTCAGGTCTCAAATCTCGAAAATCATAAGAAAACACACAAGAGACACAATCTCCTCAGCCGTTTTTTACATGAATTCTTACTACTTTCATGTTCTGAATGTGGGAAATGTTTTAACAGTAGCTCAAACCTTGTCAGATAACATCAGATAATTCACACACAGAAAAAAAAAACATTGGTTTGTTCTGACTGTCGGAAAGGTTTCAACTACAATAAAACTTGTGTTATACATTAGAGGAGATGCAAGAAAAGGCACACTTTATGTTTGGAATGTGACAAATGGTTTTCTAAATCAAATATTGTTTCATATACATAGGAGTAAAAACACTGATGTGCTTTGAAAGTCGGAAATGTATCGGACAATAACTCTGCCATTTTCATACAGCAAAATTAATCATTTCAGTTGTACAGAACATAGCAAACATTTTATCGAAGAGACTTTATATTATGTGAATGTGAGAAGTGTGACAGCCAGTAAATCAGCTAAAACATCGGGGGTTACAAATTGGCAGCAACATGGGCCCCTATGCTAATCCCTGAAAAAGCAATAATGAGTGCTGTTGTAGCATATGTATGTTAATCCCCCAGCCCATAGCTGTGTTAATCCCCCCAATCCCTAAAACATTGCGAGAGAACTGCTACGAGTGAACTTTACGACAAAGCCAAGTATGTTTCAGATACATTTATCAACTACTTTTTTCACTATCCTATCTTGTACTTCCTGCAAAACCATTTTTTTTGTCTTACTGTTTGAGCTCCTTTACATTTTGCGAATAAAATGTAAGACTTGAATAGTGGTGTGAACTAGAAGTGTATATATTTTTTGGAAACCGGAAGTGCACTAATGAGCCATCATCAAAAATTATATACAGTGGTACTTTGGAACTCGTCTTTAATCCGTTCGGCAGGATGAGTTCCAAAAAGGTTGCGTTCCAAACGAGCATTTCCCATAGGGATCAATGTAAATTTAAATAATTTATTTGGGATCCCAGAATTTTTAAAATTTTATTTTCAACTGATGATTTTGTTTTTGTAGACAAAACTTTAAAACTAAACAGACATAGATTAAAAAAAAACAATTACATCAAATAATATAGTATTTAACTTTACTTTAACTGTACTGGGAGGACTTGAGGGCCAAATAGGATGGTGGCGATGTCTAAGAAGAGGAGGAGAGAAGTTATTGCTTAGAACTTTGGTTCGTATAGGCACAGTCTACACTTTGATCCTTAAAGGCATAGGCTGCACTTTGATTCTTCCAGGCATAGACTGCTCTTGGGCTTTTGTAGGCACTAACTACACTACGCCACAGCACAGAACTTTATTCCACTTCCTGAAAGACAGGATGCGGTGTTGAGAGCGTATTGAGTTAAGAGCAAGAGCAGAGTTCTGAGGCATTTTTTGGTCAGTGAGACGCGCTGAGTATAGAAAATGATAAGTTCCGAGGATGATGAGAACCGAGGTACCACTGCATATAATATATATATATATATATAAATTGTTTCAGTTGTATTAAATAGAGGCAATATAAATAACGATGGCTTAAGGTGTACTTTTTTGGAACAAAAGTTATAAAGGACACTCCTGGGATAAATAAATGTCTAATAGAGCTACACAGAAAAAAACATTCTTACAAGGCACACCTCTATTACCTAATTTATTTTGAGAAAATTATATATTTTTTAAAACATGATTTTAATTAAATAAAAATTAAAAAAACTGTACAGACGCATATAAGCGGTTTTCTGATGGGGTTGGGGGCAAAATGTTTTAAATCGTAACTCCGACCCAGCAAAGCCTTTGATCTTTCACTTTTACAATCACTCAAATCGTTAATCAATTGCTACAATTCCTCAAGCCCGCAAATGTTCTCACAACCGTAAATGGCAAATGTAGAAGAAAATTCCACGGGTTCCAGATAGGACTCGCAAGAGGGTTAAACACATGTTCGTAGCACAGTAAATGCAAATAAAAAAACATATTGCACTTTAAAAGACGGGAAAGCAATGAAAGACATTAGAATTAATTGCACAACAGTCTTAAGCTCGCAAATCTGCAATAAATTTTTTTTTTTTTAGGTTTAATTTCAATCTCAGGATTCAATGAGTTAATACATATGAGCCCACGCAGAACAGCATCGTCATTCATTTTTATTATTTTGTACATTGCCGGATTGCGAGTCTGATCACAAATCAGCCTTCTAAACGTTAATTGATTGTGGTTTAACCTCCATGTTTTACTGACGTAATGATAATGGTTTCATTTACTATTGGCTGTTTCTAAATCTTTAGTTACGGCCTGCTTAGTTAATCATGTTCACCCTCTGAAATGCTACTTACGATTGCATGGTTTACAGTGTCTGCTTTCGGCCCGGTAGTTGAGGGCTTGTTTAATTGAATCGCTGTGTAACTCTTGCAAATTTCAAGGCGGCCGGTATAAAGGCAACTGCAGGCTTGGAATTAAATAAGGCCCTAAGTCTCTAAAGTTCCACATTAAATTACTTATAGTAACAAATAAATGGTCTATTCACTTCAATATATTTTTTTAGAAGAAAACCTGTTGTATGATTGAAAACAATCATGAACTTTCAAAGTGTTGTATAATAATTATCTTAAAGTGCTAATCCCTTCTAATAAAGTGCTTTTTTATAAAGTAAAATTGCTTAGTACTTCAATTTTTCTCCTTTACAAATTATCACCATCATGAATTGTGATTTGTTTGTTTTTGTTTATTACTTTTGAATCCTTATATGAAAGTTTCCTTCAAAGCCTATTACAAATGTTTATAATTTTTCATATATATTAATAATATATATATATATATATATATATATATATATATATATATATATATATATATATTAATAATACACTATTTATCATTACTAGTATCAACTAGTTTGGAACTTTATCCAAGTGACGCAAACTGTGGAAATGTATTACACACACTCTAATGGCCAATATCTCAAACCCAAATCATAGGCATTTTTTAGTTTTCACCCCTTCTCTTTGATATTTTTCCCCTTTTTTATCTTTCTGTTTGTTCTAAGAGCCAGGGGCCATCCAATATATTGCTCCTAGCTGCCTAAACTGTGTGGTGCTGTCTAGACGCTTAGCTATGATGTCAAAGGCATGTGACACATGCTTTGCGTCTGAGCCGACACACATTTATGTTAATCAATCGGGTCACTGGCCGTCTAGAACACCACCTATTTATAGACAGCGGTTGTCAAGGTTACAAAATGATATAACCAATAATTCTAAAAACAGATTTAAAATTCACACCTTCTATCAATTGTTTGAATAAATAGAATATAGTAAAATGTGCAATTATATTCTCAATCACCCAGCAAGATATACAAATATCTCGGTTACTTTGTACAAGCACATCTATGAGAGCTATGTACTATATTTTACTAACTTATATTTATTGTGAATATACTAATTTGATTTATAAATATATCACATTTACAATATATTATCTGCTAATAAGTGATACTGATCCATAATATTTCTATATACATCCTCCCGAATATATGATGTGCATTTTTATGAATTATTGAAATTATTTGTTGATCAATATTATTTATAACTGAAGAAGCTAAAAAAACACATTTCCTGCTCAGAATTCCTAGAAATAAAGTTATTGCTCTGCACTCTGGGAAATTGGGCAGGGATATGCAAATGAGTCCACAATGCATTTTCAATGTTTAATCCAATGTCACTGTTACGGTCTGCCACCACAGATCACAACCACCCAGAGGAGAGCCAGGATTGCCTGGCTTTCAATCCAGACTGGAGCTGCTCTCACAGTTCCATACCAGACTCAAATAAAATACTATAATAACCTTCACATTAGAATCATAATATGTTCCCTCTAGCAGGTGTATGCCTTTTGTGGAGTAAAACCCCAATAGTGTTCCATCTACCTTGGTAAAATGTTGGGACATGGGTTTCACTTTATTGGGGGAAGGAAGGGGGTAATACAAATTTTATTTTTATAAATCGACAACATATTTTCAGAATGTATAGCTAAGCCAAATACATGAAGTGTTGGAATGTTTCCAGCTTTCAGTGTGATCTGAGCATTATCATTTAAAATTTACAATTGGTGAACAGAACACACAAACACACATACATATAAAAAAACAACCCCCGACATCACCATCAAATAGGCAGACAAAGGAGGTGCAGCTGTTATCATGAATACTCAGGACTACATAAATAAAGCCAACAGACAACTGTCAGACAACAACTACTTCAAGAAACCGAACAAGGACTCTACAGGCAAATATGCTATTCAACCTAAGAAACTCATCAAAACATTCCCTAAAATGTACATTAAGAATTAGAACAACTAATCCCCGCCAATCCTACAACTGGGAATTTCTACATGCTGCCAAAAATCCATAAACCAGGCAACCCAGGGAGACCAATTGTTACAGGTATGGACAAACTGACTGAACAGATATCTGGCTTTGTTAAAAACATCCTTAAACCATTAGTTAGTAACACCAGTAACTATATACAAGACACTACTGACTTTCTCAACAAACTCAGATTAAAGACCTACCTGCTAACACACTACTTGTTACCATGGATGTAGATAGAGTTTCTTTACAGTAATATCCCACACAAAGATGGCACTGAGGCATGCTTTAAGTTTCTTTCAACAAACATGCAAAACAATAAATATGGCCATGATATTATTGTTAAACTAATAGAATATATCCTTACCCACAACTATTTTACTTTTAACAAAGATACCTACCTACAGATGATCGGGACTGTCATGGGTACCAAAATGGCTCCACAATACGCCAATCTATTTATGGCCAATCTAGAAGAAACATTCTTATCTGTATCGATTACAAACAATACAAATACTACCGTTACATAGATGATCTGTTCATCATATGGACTGAAGGAGAAAGCAAACTCAGAGGCTTTCACAGTTCATTCAACACTTTCCATCACATCCATAAAATAACAAAATGGATACCAACACATAAACTCAAACACTGGAGACCGTGATAAAAATGTAAAAACACTGTCTAAATCTTTCAAACAAAAGGGTTACAAACCCTGTATTATTACCCAGAAAATAACTACTGCTATAAAATACCCTGGGAACACCTGTTAAAATACAAAACAAAAGAAACGACTTCACTTATAGCTCTAGTGACCATATACCATCCAATTTTAGAGAAAATACAGAAAATAATCAAAGATTTACAACCATTATTAACCGAAGATGCCCAATTAAAAGGCATATTCCCCAAACCTCCAGTCTTTGCATTTAAACAACCACCAAACCTGAAACAAAAACTTGTCATCAGAAGATTGGCCAATGAACAACTGAATGTAAAAAATGGAACTAAACCTTGTAACAAAAGTGCCTGTAAATTATATCAAAACATTTGCAATGATGATACAGCCATACATAACAACAAGACCTATAACATCAAAGGATCGTACACATGCACATTCTCCAATGTAGTTTACATAATACAATGTAATTTATGGGAGAGAACAGCCAAATACTGTACTTAAGGATGGATTTACACAGACATTCACTAAGAAAGCACAATGAATACAGTTATTGTACCCCAGTTGGACACAATTTTAGCCAGAATGATTACTCCATCCAAAACCTAAAAGTCGAAATACTCAGAGGAAAATGTAAAAACAACTAAGAGAGAAAATCATTTGAAATAAAGGTGAACACACTAAAAATACAGGACTTAATATGGACTTGGGTTTTCTAACACATTATCACAATTTCTTGTGATTCTTTTTTCCTATTTTACAATAACAGGTTTGGCACTCTTAGCGAGGTGTTTGTCCAACAGGAAGGATATCACTGTGGACTACAGTGCTCTGTTTTGCATGTATATATTGGTGTATATGTGTATATAGTATGTGTATATATGTTTCCTTTACTATGTTGTGTTGATTCCCCCTATATGTATTTATCCCATGATATCAGATGCTGTCTCCACTCTCTCTGCATCTGCTGTTTGCATTAATTTGGGTTCCATTTCATGTCAGTTTTGCTTCAGACTTGATACAGAGAGGTTAAACCTCTCAAAAGCTTGTCAATATATATAAGGTGTTTGTCCAATATACAAGGTATCATAATGCAAAACGCATTATTAATAAATATAAATATATGCATGCACGTCTTTTTCCAGTGCTTTGAGCAGTGTTAGAGCGTCTGTGATGTCAGACGCCGAATGAGTGATTCCATGTGAGTATCAGCCTCTTGTATTACTATTCATCTGCCAGAGGAGCTACCATAAGGCTTTTTTTCCTTATCATTAAGGCACTAGCGAATTGCCCGTCAAAAAATGACGGCAATGAAATAGTAAGGTAGCTAAATTAGTAAATGAATATATTGTACCTATTTTGAAGCATTGTGATGAAGAGCTGGCAATCTGTGTTGATGCTGCTGCAGCATTAGTGGTGTGGAGCTGCTGTATAAGCATGCTGAATGTGTGCAGTGTAACACTGTGCGTGCGCGAGACCAAACCGTTAGCGTAGTCGTGTACTTCCGCATTGGTGTAAAATGGCGAGTAATGTGTGGTATAGGTCTGTATCGGAATATCCGTAGGTGTTTTGTGGTGTTTTGCGAGTTTCTTGTGGTGTTTTGCGAGTTTAGAGTGCTGTAGCCTCGTTTTCGTTTTGTTCGGCGGCCATTTTTTCTCTCGCTTCGTTTTTTTTTTAGTCTCTAAACTGTTTTATTTCGAGTAAAATCGAGGTGTAAGTTGCATTTTTGAGGTCCTGGGTGCTCCCTCTTGGTGTAGGTAAGTTTTTTATGTATGTGCTGTGTGTATGTATTGTGTTTTAAATGTTTGTATGTCGGCGTGTTGCGTCCGATGTTTGCGAGGTCGTAATGTGTGGTAACGTGTTTCGTACGTTGTTTGCGTGCCTCGTAAAATTTAGCGAGTGTCGTAATTTGTGTGTCGTGTTTTTTGAGTAGCGACGTGAATTTTGCGAGGGTTTGAGGCCCTTGCCCAGTGACCTCGCCAGCAACTGAGTCCCTCGCTTCGCGAGGGGCCTCAGTTGCTGGCATGGAGCGCCTTCGGCGCTCCATGCCAGCAACTGAGACCCGTGCCCAGTGACCTCGCCAGCAACTGAGGCCCTCGCTTCGCGAGGGGCCTCAGTTGCTGGCATGGAGCGCCTTCGGCGCTCCATGCCAGCAACTGAGGCCCTTGCCCAGTGACCTCGCTACGCGAGGGCCGCGGCTCGCTGCGCGAGGGCCGCGGCTTCGCGAGGGGCCTCAGTTGCTGGCATGGAGCGCCTTCGGCGCTCCATGCCAGCAACTGAGACCCGTGCCCAGTGACCTCGCCAGCAACTGAGGCCCTCGCTTCGCGAGGGGCCTCAGTTGCTGGCATGGAGCGCCGAAGGCGCTCCATGCCAGCAACTGAGGCCCTTGCCCAGTGACCTCGCTACGCGAGGGCCGCGGCTCGCTTCGCGAGGCCCGCGGCTCGCTTCGCGAGGGCCGCGGCTCGCTACGCGAGGGCCGCGGGCTCGCTACGCGAGCCCGCAAGCGTGAGCAACGACTCGTACGCTCACAACTATATATGTGATTATTTAGAGTCATGTGCACAATTATGCCAGTATAGTGGCTAGACAGCATTATACTCCTCTGCATCACTATATGTGTGCATACTGTCAGGTTTGTGCTACATTCTAGCACCTGTCCATTTGGGGAACATATCATAAGATGTCACCTAGTAAGCATTTACATTATATATGACTATAACACATTGCCTTTTAAGCCATCATAGTCCTTTATTTGGCTAGGACTAATCACATCAATTATTGGTAAATCACCATTTTTACAGACAGGATCTCTTTTGTCTGGACCTTAGTGTATTTGTAGATATTTTTGCTTCCATGAGTGCCCCTCCTTCTCAGGATACCCACAGCGCACCTTTGAAAGAACTCCATTTATGGGGACCATTTTATTCAAATATTTGAGCCAATTATAAATTGGTGGGGGATATTTGGGAAATTTGTTCCCTACATCAGCCTGATACTCACATGAGCAATCATCTAACCGTCTCTGGCACATTATATCTTTTTTACTTCTTTAGTACTTTTTTTTTTGTTTTTTTTTGTTTTTTTTCTCTTCCTTTCCCTTTTTTCGGGTTACCGATATGTTATTTTAGAATAAAGCACTATTGTTTTTACTTTATCTGGTCTAAATTATCACTTTTTGGAAGCCCACCATGATTTGAATGGTTTGGCCATTTGGTTTTGCTACCTGCATATTCCATAGGCTATTCTATGAGTGGACTCCAAAACCCAGTGGACTGTGTCCTTTTATGTAACCTAGTAAGGTCCTTTGTGTCCTATTCATCTTCTCCACCACCATATGTTAATTACATTGATATATTTGTATTTGATCCGTGTTATAGTTGCCCTTTTCCTTTCTTTCTTTTTATCTTGTATTATAGCAACTTACGGATCTTCTTTATCCATGATTTAGAGTATATGTGCTTCCCTACCATCCCCTTTTTTCCTGACATATATATATATATATATATATATATATATATATATATATATATATATATATATATATATATACACACATATACACACATACAGTATCTCACAAAGTGAGTACACTCCTCACATTTTTGTAAATATTTTATTATATCTTTTCATGTGACAACACTGAAGAAATGACATTTTGCTACAATGTAAAGTAGTAAGTGTACAGTCTGTATAACAGTGTAAATTTGCTGTCCCCTCAAAATAACTCAACACACAGCCATCAATGTCTAAACCGTTGGCAACAAAAGAGAATTTCACATTACAGATAATCATGATATTTAGATTCTCCACATACTACTCTATCTGCAAGTCAGGTAATACACATAATCCATACAACCTCACCTTCATGACCAACTAGCACACACTTCACACAGTTTAAACCAAAAATTGGAAGCTTTCCACAAAAAATATTTTTTGATTCAATTACATCAACAATAGGTCACACTTCACATAAAGGAGTGTCAAATATATACCACATGACAAAGAGAAATGCCCTGTGATCTCCCTGTAGTGCGAGTTACTATACAAATCTTTACCAACCTCCCCACTGATTATCTTCTATACATGTTTAATACTCACATCTGTTGGGCTGTAGAGGAAATTCCTCATCCTTAATCTGCTTGTGGATTATCACATATGGCTCTTCTCCATCTTCAATCTTTGACACTACTGATGGCTTTACATTGACACAGCCTGTATACATATTTATACATTTAAGCAACTCAGACAATAATAATTGAATTGCCTTTACTAAGAAACATTTCATAGATGATTGAGATATTTTAATAAGCAAGGAGAATGTTATCTAAAAACAAGATAAGGAGCTTAGAAACGTCTTCTTCAGTGAAAACTAAAAAAAAAAAAAAATCTGTAGCTCCTAAAATTCATTAGCCAGCCAAGTAAATGGTAACAACTCAATCATTCATTTAATAATTTTCTTGGGAATATTATACCAAAAACATGTAACATCTGAAGAGATGTATAAAATAAAAGCAACACAACCAGAAACGCTAAAAAAAATTAAATACATAACTACAGTTTTAAACTTACATTGATCAGAAACCCCTGCAGAATATTGATTATACAAAGGGAATATACTATAATTCTGGTAATTTTAATAAGTAATTGTTACCTAGAGATCTGAGTGTCTGGTAATCCTCCATCATCACATCTTTGTAAAGCTCCTTCTGTTCTTTGTATAAACAGTCCCACTCCTCCTTACAGAAATAAATGGCAACTTCATCAAATGGAGATTGATCCTAAAATTAAAATTCTTGGTTTAATAGAAAAAAACATCAATATTTATTATGAATTAATCAAATTGTGAATAAAGTTTAATTTATCATGACTATAGTGCTGTAAAAAAGTGTACAGGTATTTTTTGGTGGTTTGTGTGACACATGGTTATCTCTTATGTTTTGAAGAGATTACTTGTCAATTAAATGACAATTGTAGTGTAAGGAAATGTCACTTATCTGTAAAGTATGTAACAAACTAACAACCTTAGTAGTTTTGCAAGTCATTAGCATAATGAAATTTCTTATAAAAATGTGAAATTTTGAAAATTATGTTTATAAAATTATGTTTTACTTTGTTTTGTTCTCCCAGATAGCTGGAGCAAGGGGGGGGGGGGGGGGGGGTGAAAAGGAGAGGGCAATATGATTTGTTAGATCATTGATATAACTGAGTTTGGCTCCAGTCCTTACTGTTCAAGCCCACACTATGGTAGGTTTGCATCAGATACTATAATGTTAAATTACAGCATATTTGGAACCTTTGCTTTTTCACTCTAAGTTGGAAACATTTAAACTTACAGTGGTCCATAAAGAGTGCTCTAATAATAATAATGAATTTATACAGAACTTTTTCACAGAAGATATTTAAAGTGAGATATATATATATATATATATATATATATATATATATATATACACACACACATATACAGTACAATAACTGTATTTCTGGGAATCCTAAGGTGGGCTTTCAAATGTATTATTTATTTATTTATATATACACACACACACATATATATATATATATATATATATATATATATATATACATACAGTATATATATATATATATATATATAAATAAATATATATATATAGTAAATAAATAGTACTTTTGTGTTCCCATTTGCACAATTAAAATAAGTACAAAAACGCTCCTGCTCAGAATTCCAAGAATTCAGTATTCCACTGCATACAGTATTCCACTGCATTTTGTGAACCTGGGCAGGGACATGCAAATAAGTCCACATAGGCTTCACTCTTGTAATTTAGTACCATTTTCAACATGGCCCCCCTTACGAATATGCCTGCTATATTACACAGATTTAAGCAAAGCTCGGGATGGATTATACACAAGCCAGGAAACCTACCCACAGACAGTTGTTTCAAGCTTAAATGGTTCTCATCAGTGTGGGACTGGATGTTATTATGAGATCAATATGAACCATAGAGAAGGCATTTTATTGATTAAGACTTGTATGGCTGAGGGACACAGAAATTAATATTTAGGATATATAAATACTACATGTTAGATATGTTTTATTTATTTATTTAGTTATTCAGCTTTTTTACATACATTAATAATCATAAAAATTACATTCATCACATTCATATGTACAGAATATTTAGATTTATCAGCTTATTCTACTGGAGTTGAGTATTTACTCATACTCTCTATAGGCAACTTTTTAAAAATACCAAATTTCTTTCTGGGAGATTTATATGAAAAAGCAGTCTATAAATCATTCGAGACCTGTTGCATTGAATTTAAATGGCTCAAAAGTAAATGGTATAAATTTGAAATAAATAAATTAAAAATCCCTAAATCCCAATATGATTTGAAAGCAGAATGTGTTAAATCTGATTTGGAATTATTGTGTTCTTCTGGGAATCATGTTAGATAATTTATTGACACTCAATAAAACCACAACTTAAGATGTTCTGCATTCATCTCTGTACATACACACCCTTCCTTGGTTTCCAAAAAAATCTGGTACTGGTTCTTCTTTAACCAGACTGGCTCCTAAGTTTGACATAAATGTAACAATATTTCTGATCTGTGAACAGCATTCTTGTTGATGGAGATGAAAGGGCCACTTAATTCAGCACAATGTGTGCTACATCACAGTAAAGATTTTCTAAAAAGCAAATATTTTAGAATTTTTAAAATACGTGCATTTTCACTGAGAAATCAAGTAAAAAAAATCTGTGTTTACATGTGTAAGAAATAGACGGTCAACTTGCTTTTGCATTACTACAGCCAATCAGGTTGCAGGGGTGTGTGTCCCATTAAAGGCAATGGTAAGACTTCTTACATTTCTAGTTTGAAGGGAACAGACCTTGTAATTTTTGTAATTTCTTATGGCAGAAAATTCAGATTTCTGCTCTCTTGCCTCTCTGGGATTTGAACAATGCAGTGCTGCTCCTGAAAGACAGCATGAGGGACTTCACGAGCATGTGTTACAAGCAAGCATCGAGTTCCAAGGCAATTTTTTTTGTCAGTGAGACACGTTGAGTTACGAAAACGACGAGTTACGAGGTTGAGAACCCAAGGGTCTAGTGTCCTTTAAAGGAATACATTTTCTACTTAACATAATAATTTCAATATCTGACATATAACTACTGACAAACACCCTTTGGCATATGCCATACTTATGTTAAATAATGTAAAATTTGACATATTTTAAATGATATGAATACAAACAGTCCTTATGTATCCTAGCCAACAAGAAGAAAAAAAAAATTATATTTTTAATTTTCTCTCGATCTGCTTACAATTCAATGTATTCAGTCTTACACAAATAATCAAAGCTTTATCTATATTTTTTCTGGTATTCTGTCTAGTGCTAATGCCACATCATTCAGTATAGAATCAATGAATTGGCAATGTGTTCAATATGTTAATTTTCCTGTAATAAAAAGTAATTTAGAAATGAACAGACACAAGCAATGTCAATATCATTAGTCTTCCTCACCTCTCGAGTGAATACGTTGACTTCTGAGCTGGGACTTAAGATCTCTTTAGCCATTTTCTTGTTGATCATAATGGAAATTAGTCCATATCTTCAAGAACTGATTCTGGTCAATGACCTACCCAGTGAGTGATGTGTATTGGCTGGCCTTCATTACCTTAAACATAGTCAAAAAATATTTAACAGATGTAGACATATTTTTTTTCTTTGTTGCATTAAAAAGAGGGTGTTTAAAGAGAGTGTCACGATATATATATTTTTTCAAACAAAGTTCTAAGAGCAGAAAACCTTATTCAGAGAGTGAACTGGTCTTGGGGCTTTCTGTCAGCCAATGAGATCTACAGACTAAAGTATGCTCTCTGAAATTTCCTGTTAGTTTCAATGACATTTAAAAAATATTGCTTAGTATTTTTTCAAGGTAACACACAAAAAATGTTTTTAAGTATTCCCAGTGCTTCACACTGGAATATTAGTCAAATATATAAAAGAAAAAAATAAAACTTCAATGAACACACAAAAAACTCTGCCGAATTAAAAACATATATCTAAACCTCTGACAGCGGATTCAACAGATAACTTTAAAAAGGGATTTAATATATTTGTAAATAAAAAGTGCATTAAGGGCTATCCTGGATACATAGAGAGGGAGTATTGATTCAGGAATGAATCCGATCGCCAGTATCTGGAATCAGGAAGGAATTTTATATTTTTTTCCCTGTTGAGACAATTGGCAAAGTTTCTCTGTTTTTTTTTTCTGTTTGCCTTCCTCTGGATCATTTAGCATTAAATCCGCGTATTGGAGATCAGAGGAGATCTAAAAAGGTTGAAGTTGATGGACTAAACTCTTTTTTCAACCTAAATTACTATGTAACCTACCAATAGGCATAGTATTTTCCACAAAACACAAACAACATAAACATATTTATTATGGAGAGCAGGACGAAGTAAATGTGATCAAGACCTCCACACCAGGGTTAGAATGGTAGAACCCTGTGATCTAAGTGGATGCATCCTACCTGAAGGACTCTACCTATGTAAAAGGCTTATTTTCTGCTTGATAACCCTACAGCTCAGATAATAATAAAGTGGTTTGTCACGTACTCGCTCAAAAATCTTGAAACAATATAGTAGGTGAAAGAAAGCCACCTTACATATGGCTATTGGTAGGACAATAGCCTCACGTACTTAGGCGAGCTGTTAAGGCACTAAAACTCACAACACAAAGGCGATGAGCGCCAAAGGAGCTCATTGCCCGCTCGCCTCACAAAGCGAGGCGAGCAGTGAAGGCAATGAAACACGCGGGTCTTTGCCACCAAACACTTAATAAACGTGGGATCACCTTAGCCTGCAAAAGCGGGACTTAGAAAAAAAAAATTACGAGACGCAGGACTTTGAAAATAAATAAATAAGAGATAGCAAAAATACGAGGTTAACAGCTGAACCGCAAAAAACAATAAAAACACAATAAACACACAAAAAAACTACAAAAACATCACACACAGCATAGGGGAACAGCCCGGACGTCCGCGAGTGAGCTGGAATGCAAATTTAAGTAGATTTGGACAAGTTTAGGCACTCAATGGGCGCTAAAAAAAATTAAACCGAGGCTACACGACCCCGGACTGCACAGAACACTGCCAACCTTGTAGCACTTTAGTTAACTATTAGTTAACTAAATTTAGATAAATATATATATCTCTTTCTGATGAGTGACGAAGGTGGTCAGAGGAGCAAAAGTACACGAGAGGAGAGGCTCACAATGAGCGCCCAAGATCCTCAGAGTACAAAAACGTTTACATTGTGTGTCAAAAAGCATTCCCATGGCTTCAAATTTTATTGCCCCGTCATTTTTAGTGGATATAATCCAGCATAATTAGGCTTCCAAGTGCATAACCATACACATTATTAACCAAAAGTACTTAGCTTGGAAAGAGTCATGCATAAATTTCTCAAGATAGTGTAGTCAGCACAATCAAAGTCTAGAAAGCCAATATTTGAGTCCAAGAATGATTAACCAGACAATAGTTTCCCCGCATTAGCGGCTTCATCAGTGGTTTGTCTTTGTCAGTATGAATTGATTTTGCAGACTGCGAATGTTTAAAAAGCCTGCAAAGGTGCGTCAATACGTCATTGCGTTAAATCGGAAGTGACACCACTTCTGGTTACTGTAAATCAACTATTTCCCGTTAAAAGAAACTGATATAAATTCTGGGACAACTATACTTATTTAAATAAAAACAACCAACATGATGTAAATGCTTCTATCATTATTTACCTTAGTATTATTCAAATAATTTCCAGACATCCGCAGATCAACCGCAAATATGCTCAATAAAATATATATATGTATGTCCAGTGACACAATACCGGAAATTACGTCTTCAAAACCAACTGGAAGTGACGTCCGTTTCGGTCCATGCAATAAGCCTACAGACAATTGATGTATTAGTGGGAGATTCAACATTATATTGAAATGCCAGATAAATACTAAACAATTTACTATTGCAAAAAATAAAAAATATACAATTTCTACTATTCTAACCCTGGTGTCTTGACCACATTTACTTCATCCTGCTTGCCATAATATATCTGTTTATATTGTTTGTGTTTTGTGGAAAACACTATGGGCCTCATTCAATTATCGTACGTAAAACGGCCGCAAAGCCGCGATTCCTTGCGGCCGTCTTACGGTCCCGTGTAGAGCTACCTTTACCTTGCAATTCAAATAGACGGCGCCGCAAGGATATCCCCCTTACGGCCGGCCGCATATCATGCAACCGGCCGCAAGGTCTGAAAACTTTAAATGCAAAAATAAATTCAAGATGGCACTGTAAAGCTCTGTGAATGCTAGGGATCATAATGGGGGACATGAGGATCAATAGCAACCCCCTCTCAAGCTTGCACATCAGCCCAAATCAGAGATTTCATTAACGGTTTATTTTCTGTCCCGCAGCGTGGGCGGGTCTGAGGTGCTCCAAGCCCTCGGGAGTTTGTCCACGGATATTTGACATGAATTAAAATAAAAATTATTCTTCGGATTTGAGTGTAGGGGAATGTTGTGCTATGAATGCTAACACCCCCAATCACTTTATCGTCTCATAAGAGTGCAGGATGGCTTTATTATGTGCCTAATTGTGTGCCTGCGGGACCTTTTTGGTGCAAGTAAGCTGCGGCTCGGTTTTAGCCTTGCAGAGAGGGTTCCCGGAGCAATAGAATAGCAACCGGGCTTTTCTTGTGGCCGAAACTCTTGCGGTCGTTTAAGATCAAAGGCTTTCCTGCGGCGCATGCGGCCGCAGGGGGTAACAAGGGGGTAACAAGGCAAATAGACAAAGGGGGGTAATAGACAAATTAGTATTTTGAAAAACAGTATTTACAATGTTTACAATATGCTTTTTTCCCCAATGCAAGACACAAAAGCTTTATTCTGTGCCCCTTTAATTACATTCTAAAAGTTAGTAAAAGGAAAAAATTTGGGTTCTTGTTATAAAATACGTTTAGAATAATCCTGTCGATTTATAAACACCTCTATCATATTAAATGTACCCAAGATATTTAATACACAGAGATAAACACTGTAAAAAATATTAAACGTATACTATACTCACATTAGAAATAATAACAGATTATATACTACACACTGTATTCATATCACATTAATACATTACAGTATAGTCATGTTAATACAATACGCTGTGCACTGTACCAACAGTATTAAAATTATCACGTTAATATCTTACACTATACATTATACGCACATTACTAATCATATCACATATCACTATACATTATACTGACATTACTAACAATTTCACATAAATACATTACATTATACACTGTACTGACATTACTAATATTATCACATTAATACATTACACTATAATCACATTACTAATAATAACACATTAATATATTACAGTATATACTATACTCACATTACTATATAATATCACATTAATATATTATATTATACACTATAGTCACATTACTAATAATATCACATTAATATATTACATCATACAGTATGCTCCCATTACTATAGATCACATTAATATATTATATTTTACACTATGTTCACATTACTGATAATATCACATTAATGTTATATTAAACACTATACTCATAAAAAATAATATATTAATATATTATATTATACACTATGCCCACATTACTAATAATATCACATTAATATAATATATTATACACTATACTCACATTACTATATAATATCCCATTAATATAATATACTAGGGAATTGCCTGTCAAAAATGACGGGAATAAGATTTCCCCACCTCTCCCTCCCCTGTGTCTCCTTTTCCCCCCCTCCCTCTCCTGTACCTTCTTTCCTTGTCTCCCTTTCCCCCTCCCCTGTGTCTCCTTTTCCCCTCTCTCCCTCTCCTGTTCCCCCTTTTCCCTGTGTCTCCTTTCCCCCCTCGTGTCTCCTCCCCCCCTCCCTGCTTTGTATCTACATTCAGCCTCCCCCTCCCTTGTCTCGTTTCCCCCCTCCTCTCCCTACCTTGTTTCATTTCCCTCCTCCTCTCCCTCCTTTGTCTCGTTTCCCCCGTCCTCTCCCTCCCCTGTGTATCGTACCTGGATAGAATCCTGCCAGCAGGGCCTCATTCACCTCCTCAGCGGCTCCCGTCCTCCAGCCGGAACTACATACTGGATGAAGCTGCGCATTGCGCGGCTTGATCCAGAAAGTAGTTCCGGCCGGAGGACGGGAGGCGCAGAGGTTGCATCCCGGTATGTGTTTAAGCTACTTGCAGGAACCAGGTACTGCAGGGTGACGCAAGCTCAGGGGGCCTCGCGATGATCGCCTCTGGCGCTAATCGCCAGCCGTCCACTAGCAGGAACCAGGTACTGGGGGTGATGCGAGCCATGCAATGAGCACCTTTGGCGCTCATTGCAGCCCCCATCGGGTGTTGGTAACGCCCGGGCCTTGCGATTAGCGCCGCAGGCGCTCATCACAAGCCCCAAAGCCTAAGTCGTGTGTGAGTCAACGTCTCGCCTCGCTTTGGGCTGCAAACGTCTCGCCTCACTCTCTACGGGCCGCAAACGTCTCGCCGCGCTATGGGCCACAAAATGTGACCAACATTGTAAGCGTTCCCCACACTGACAACTATTATAGTGATTACACACTATACTTACATTACTAATAATATCACATTAATATAATGTACTAGCGAATTGCCCGTCAAAAAATGACGGCAATAAAACTGTAAGGCAGGTAATGCTGTTTGCCAAGCAAACTAAGTGTTTTGGTCGTCTGAGTACCTTCAGCGCTCATTGCGAGACTCTCGATTAGTGTATTTTTGGTTATCAGAGCCGTTTCGGCACTCATTGCAAGGTCTTTTCGCCTTTTGTCGTTTAATGCGAGCTTCTCCCCTGGTGTACTTTTGCTCCTCTGAGAACTCTTGGCGCTCATTGTGAGCCGCGCGCTGAACGCCTTTTTTTTCTCTATATGTATTTTTTTATGATAATTAATAAAATCATAAATGAATATACTTTACCTATTTGTAATTAATATATGCAACAAGCAATATCCTGAAGAGCTAACAATCTGTTTTGATGTTCCTGCAGCATACAATGTACATTTGCACTCTTGCTGAGTTGAGGTGTGTCAGCAATGTGTGAAATGTGTAGTATAAGTAGGCTGCGTGCGTGAGCGCAAAGTGTTTGTTTAGGTGTGTAATTCTGCATTTTGGATTGGTATGTTATTAGTTGCAAGTTAGTTTTGTGAAATGGCAGCGATTGTGTATGTGTTAAGCGGTTGTGGAGCATTTAGCGTCCTCCCTAATAGTGTATTTTATATTCCGTACAATCTTGTGTAGAAGTCTTATGTGTCTGGCTGTTTTTTGCGTGTTTATTGGTTGTGTAGCCTCGTTTTAATTTTTTTGGCCGCCATGTTTTTTGTTGCGTGTGGAAACTCAGCAAATTGTGGTTAAATTGTTGTGCAACCTGACTCCCAGACGTTGCGGCTGTCCCCACGTGCTGTGATTGATGATTTTTTTTGTATTTTTGTTCATTTTGGTGGTGTTGTTGTTTTTGTATGTGCACGGTTTGGCTGTTATGTTCTTTTTTTTTTTGGACCTCGTATTTGTATTTTTTTTCTAAGTGCGGCAGGTCATATTTTTTTGTGTATGTCTCGCTTTCCTTGTTGCAAGTGTTACGGCCCATAAGTTTTGTATGCAATTTTTTTCAAACTGCTACGGATCTTGCATTCTGAATTGTTTAATTGGGTTTTGTGTTGATGTGTAGTTCCAAGGGTCGTAGGGATGAGCGCCTATGGCGCTCATCTCTACAAGCACAGTGAGCGCCTTCGGCGCTCACCGCCTAAGTCGTGCGGATTCGTGGGGATGAGCGCCTATGGTGCTCATCTCCACCAGCGCAGTGAGCGCCTTCGGGGCTCACTGCCTAAGTCGTACGGGTTAATGGCTCACCTCGCAGTTTGACAACTATTATATGTGATTATACACTATAATCACATTACTACCAATATCATAATAATATATTACATGATACACTATACTCATATTACTCATAATATCACATTAATATAATATATTCAGATAAGAGATAGTAAGGAATTGGTAGTAAGGAAATACAAAATAAAATAAAACAAAAAATACACACACAGCAAGGGGGGACAGCCAGGAAAATAAGGTTACTGAAAATAAGGTTACACGCCAATTTAAATACAATTTAAAGATTTTCGCCACTCGAAAATCCCCTAAGCAAGAGAAAAAATGGGCGCGAAAAAAACGAAAACGAGGCTACATGACCCCTAAGCACGCAAAATACCGCCAAGCACATACGCCTTTCCCACAGACCCGTACGACCTAATAAATACACTATTAGGAAGGACGCTAAATGCTCAACACCCGCCTAAAACATACACACCCGCAGCCATTTTACTACAATTACTCATGATAATAACATTACCATTACAAAATGCGGAAGTTCACAGATAAACAAACAGTTTAACCTTGCGCACACAGTCTATTTATACTACACACTGCACACATTGCTGACACTTACACCTCAGCTCGCCAACAGTGCAAATCTACAATGTATGCTGCAGGAACATCAAAACAGATTGTTAGCTCTTCAGCATATTGCTTAATGCATATATTGATTACAAATAGGTAAAGTATATTACTGTATAACTTTACTGATTAATTATTTAACATTACAAAATACATACATAGAAAAAAAATATAAAAAAATAACAATAAATGCTAAAGGCGATCAGCGCGCGCTTAACAAGGAGCGCCAACGATATTTACAAGACCACAACTACACCAGGGGAGAGGCTCACAATGCAAGCCAAAAGCCCATCAGAGCAAAAGTTGCAAGGAGCGCCAAAGGAGCTCTCATAACCAAACATACACCAACCGAGAGGCTCACAATGAGGGCTGAAGGCGCTCAGCGGGAGGCTTGCAATGAGCGCCAAAGGTATTCCCACAAAAAATAAAATTACTTTGTGTACCAAACAGCATTACCTGCCTTACAATTCTATTGCCGTAATTTTTTGATGGGCAAGTTGCTAGTACATATATATATAATCCAAGCTGTGTATAATCCAACTCTGGCTTTGCATAAAAGCTGTGTAATGCAGTGGGCATAAGCTTAAGGAAGCCATGTTTATGGATAGAAGAAAACATTTGTAGTCACATTTGCATGTCCCTGCTCAGCTTCCCAGAGTGCGGTGTAATAACTATATTTCTCGGAATTCTGAGTAGTGAATAAGTTTTTTTTAACTTGTTTTAGACATTCAAATGTGAAAACAAATATACTATCTATATACTATATATATATATATATATATATATATATATATATATATATATATATATATATATACACATACAGTGGGGGGGGGGGGGGATTATTTGATCCCCTGTTGATTTTGAACGTTTGTCCACTGACAAAGAAATGATCAGTCTATAATTTTAATGGTAGGTGTATTTTACCAGTGAGAGACAGAATAACAAAAGAAAAAACAAGAAAACAAGAAAACGCATGTCAAAAAAGTTTTAAATTGATTTGCAGGTCAATGAGGGAAATAAGTATTTGACCCCTTCGACTTAGTACTTGGTGGCAAAACCCTTGTTGGCAATCACAGAGGTCAGATGTTTCTTGTAGTTGGCCACGAGGTTTGCACACATCTCAGGAGGGATTTTGTCCCACTCCTCTTTGTAGATCCTCTCCAAGTCATTAAGGTTTTGAGGCTGATGTTTGGCAACTCGAAACTTCAGCTCCCTCCACAGATTTTCTATGGGATTAAGGTCTGGAGACTGGCTAGGCCATTCCAGAACCTTAATGTGCTTCTTCTTGAGCCACTCCTTTGTTGCCTTGGCTGTGTGTTTTAGGTCATTGTCATGCTGGAATCGCCCCACCCACGACCCATTTTCAATGCCCTGGCTGAGGGAAGGAGGATCTCACCCAAGATTTGACGATACATGGCCCCGTCCATCGAGTCCCTTTGATGCAGTGCAGTTGTCCTGTCCCCTTAGCAGAAAAACACCCCCAAAGCATAATGTTTCCACCTCCATGTTTGACGGTGGGGATGGTGAGCTTGGGGTTATAGGCAGCATTCCTCCTCCATCAAACACGGTGAGTTTAGTTGAGCTCGATTTTGGTCTCATTTGGCCACAACACTTTCACACAGTTCTCCTCTGAATCATTGAGGTGTTCATTGGCAACCTTCAAACGGGCCTGTACATGTGCTTTCTTGAGCAGGGGGACCTTGTGGGCGCTGCAGGATTTCAGTCCTTCACGGTGTCGTGTGTTACCAATTGTTTTCTTGGTGACTATGGTCCCAGCTGCCTTGAGATCATTAACAAGAAAATCCTGTGTAATTATGGGCTGATTCCTCACCGTTCGCATAATCATTGAAACTCCACAAGGTGAGATCTTGCATGGAGCACCAGACCTAGGGAGACTGACATTTATTTTGTGTTTCTTACATTTGCGAAAAATTGCACCAATTGTCGTCACCTTCTCACCAAGCTGCTTGGCGATGGTCTTGTAGCCCATTCCAGCCTTGTGTAGGTCTACAATTTTGTCCCTGACATCCTTGGACAGCTCTTTGGTCTTGGCCATGGTGGAGATTTTGGAATCTTAATTGATTGCTTTTGTGGACAGGTGTCTTTTATACAGGTAACAAACTGAGATTAGGAGCACTCCTTTTAAGACAGTGCTCCTAATCTCAGCTCGTTGCCTGTATAAAAGCCTGGGAGCCAGAAATCTTGCTGATTGATAGGGGATCAAATACTTATTTCCCTCACTGACCTGCAAATGTATTTATAACTTTTTAGACATGTGTTTTTCATGTTTTCTTTTTATTATTCTGTCTCTCACTGTTAAAATACACCTACCATAAAATTATAGACAGATCATTTCTTTGTCAGTGGACAAACATTCAAAATCAGCAGGGAATCAAATACTTTTTCCCCACTGTATATATATATATATATATATATAGTGACAGAGCTGTACAGAGATGTGGGAGAGTCCTAGATGATAGGTGTGTTAGCATTTGCCCAATCCAGTACTTCAGGTGTTAAAATGCTCTGTTGCATCACAATGAGGCTACAGCTGTGAACAGGCTGAGACAGTCTGTTGAAAAGTCAGTTACAGCTGGGCCAGATAGAGTTTTGCTGCTGGCCCTATAGAGTGGAGCCATTGAATTTTGCAGGCTGTGGAACAGCAGCTTAGAACCATTGGAGCTGGGAGCAAATGAAGACTCCCAGAGAGAACCCAATATTCTTATGGGGCTTGAACCCATTTACCAACCTACCTTCTAGGTTCTCAATGTGTTTGGTGTCCCCTAACAGGAATGGCTGAATATGGAATAGAACTGAGTAATCCCACACACCGTGGTCATGTGTTCCTAAATAGCTTGTCCTTTACTGTCAGTAGTCCCACAGCACACAACAGAACAATAGTACAGTTTTACATAATCATATAGGGTTGCGCAACTTTGGAAATTCATATTTCACCAATCATACTGAGAGCAAATCAAAAACATCCCTGGTAGGTGTTACTCGGATTGGCTCCTTGGACTTGCACAGAGCTGGCTACTTCAAGTTGATATTTCTGTATATTCCAAGTAAAGGTCTCAGGAGGGAAGCTATGGGGTAGCTGAGCACCTCAGTTTATAACCCTAACAATAACTGTTCAAAAAGACTGTTTTATCAACAATAATCTTATTACACATACAATGGCCTATTGAATACACAGGGGAAGATATCTATCCATGGGTGATATAAGATTGCTGACTCAATGTCATTGAGGCAGGGACAGGTTAATATGGAATAGAAGACTTGTTTTAGAAGGGGGGAGTCCAGCCATTCAGGGTCAAGTGACCTTTATTAGTAACCCAGACCTGTGCTTAGTAATACCTGGGATTTCTGTTTCCCATACTGGTTACGCTGATCTCCATTCATAAAATTCTATGGGGAGTCTGACAGTCATGGAACACATATCAATTACACCACTTTACTGGATTAAAGAAGTATCAGTTACTACAGTCAGGTCCATAAATATTGGGACATCAACATAATTCTAATCTTTTTGGCTCTATACACCACCACAATGTAATTGAAATGAAACAAACAAGATGTGCTTTAACTGCAGAATTTCAGCTTTAATTTGAGGGTATTTACATCCAAATCAGGTGAACGGTGTAGGAATTACAAGAGTTTGTATATGTGCCTCCCACTTTTTAAGGGACCAAAAGTAATGGGACAGATTAACAGTCATAAAACAAACTTTCACTTTTTAATACTTGGTTGCAAATCCTTTGCAGTCAATTACAGCCTGAAGTCTGGAACGCATAGACATCACCAGACACTGGGTTTCATCCCTGGTGATGCTCTGCCAGACCTCTATTGCAACTGTCTTCAGTTCCTGCTTGTTCTTGGGGCTTTTTCCCTTCAGTTTTGTCTTCAGCAAGTGAAATGCATGCTCAATCGGATTCAGATCAGGTGATTGACTTGGCCATTGCATAACATTCCACTTCTTTCCCTTAAAAAACTCTTTGGTTGCTTTTGCAGTAAGCTTCGGGTCATTGTCCATCTGCACTGTGAAGCACCGTCCAATTGGTTCTGAAGCATTTGGCTGAATATGAGCAGATAATATTGCCCGAAACACTTCAGAATTCATCCTGCTGCTTTTGTCAGCAGTCACATCATCAATAAATACAAGAGAACCAGTTCCATTGGCAGCCATACATGCCCACACCATGACACTACCACCACCATGCTTCACTGATGAGGTGGTATGCTTTGGATCATGAGCAGTTCCTTTCCGTCTCCATACTCTTCTCTTCCCATCACTCTGGTACAAATTGATCTTAGTCTCATCTGTCCATAGGATGTTGTTCCAGAACTGTGAAGTCCTTTTTTAGGTGTTGTTTAGAAAACTCTAATCTGGCCTTCCTGTTTTTGAGGCTCACCAATGGTTTACATCTTGTGGTGAACCCTCTGTATTTACTCTGGTGAAGTCTTCTCTTGATTGTTGACTTTGACACACATACACCTACCTCCTGGAGAGTGTTCTTGATCTGGCCAACTGTTGTGAAGGGTGTTTTCTTCACCAGGGAAATAATTCTTCGGTCATCCACCACAGTTGTTTTCCGTGGTCTTCCGGGTCTTTTGGTGTTGCTGAGCTCACCGGTGCGTTCTTTCTTTTTAAGTATGTTCCAAACAGTTGATTTGGCCACACCTAATGTTTTTGCTATCTCTCTGATGGGTTTGTTTTGTTTTTTCAGCTCTTTGTAAATGGGATAATGAGGGAATAACACACACCTGACCATGGAACAGCTGAGCAGCCAATTGTCCCATTACTTTTGGTCCCTTAAAAAGTGGGAGGCATATATACAAACTGTTGTAATTCCTACACCGTTCACCTGATTTGGATGTAAATACCCTCAAATTAAAGCTGAAAGTCTGCAGTTAAAGCACATCTTGTTAGTTTAATTTCAAATCCATTGTGGTGGTGTATAGAGCCAAAAAGTTTAGAATTGTGTCGATGTCCCAATATTTATGGACCTGACTGTATACTTGACATCTCTTAACCTTTGTTTCATCCACCACTTAATTTCCATTAAAGTATTCTTTGCTTGATTAACTATGTTCTTGTGTCAATTATCAAAGTCTAGAACTGCGAACACTAGCCCTGTTTCATCAAATCGATGCTGTCGGCTTGGACGTTCCTTCCAGGGTTACCTGGGGCTGGCAGAGTGCAAGTATTAAAGGTACTTAACCACATACACCATTTTACTCCTGATCCCAATAGTGAAGCGCTTCAACAAACACACTTATGTTGATGAAGATTTCAACATAGTACGCTAGGAATATGAAATGGTATGGTATGGTTTGGTGCACTAGAAGTAAGCTACAAGTATGCTGTGGTATGATTTGACTTGTTATACGGTATGACATAGTTTAGAGCACTATTAACCCTGATCTCGATAGTCTAGCTCGTCAAGATAGCACACATTACAACACTAACAAAAATGGACTGATAGCTGGGGATGAACATGGTTACTCATAGATAGAAATACTCACCCCCTTGTATAGCTACCCCCAGACTGTTACTCCGAATTAGATCAAAGTAGAAAACATTTTTTACACAGCTTTTGGTGAGCTGTAATAACAGATAAATTCAATCTTCTTTCAATGACAGGAGGGAATTCTGTCTGCAGTTGGGGTGCCAGGTACGTAGGCAGATGTGACTATATTTATGTATACAGACACCTACATAAATATATATATACATATACACACAATTGCTACTGTTTATTTTTATTATTATTATTGTTTATTTGTAACTTGCCAACATATTCCATAACACTATACATGGGTTAAGTTAAAGGCAAAAACAATATGAACACATTGCAAAGAATGGAGGGGCCTGTCTTTGAGTTTAGAATCCGGTGTCCATAGAGCTTTCATCAAAGCACCATGCAAGATTGAAAACTCACAAACTTACAATCTACCTTACATAGTTACATAGTAATTAAGGTTGAAAAAAGACTTTCAGTCCATCAAGGTCAACCTTTTAAGATCTCCTATGATCTGCAATATGCGGATTAAATATTAATTAATTAGTTAATTAATTATTAATCAATTATTTAATTGGTTTATCTGAGTATCTGGTGCTGTGCGTAATAACATCATAAATATTGCTTTTCATGTCTAGTATGAACAGTAAAGGATTTGATGCGTTTGTTATGTTATATAAAGACATACTGAAACGTGTCATTGCTTCGTTTTGCTTTGTTGCTACAGCTCTTCAGCCTTTCTACTTCTTTTTCAGCCCTTTTCTGTCTGCCCAATTCTGAAGTCGTTGTCTCTTACTGTTCCTGCTAGCAAGCGCAAGGAGGATTTCCACATAAGTATTATCATTAATTGCTGTTCCAGCATGAGACCTTCTCATTTCTCTGCAAAGCGAGGGCCGCAGTTGCAGGCAAAGAGTGCCAAAGTCGCTCCTTGCGCTGGTGGAGATGAGCGCCGTACAACCCAGTACAATTTAGGAAGAAATCTCAATGATACAATTCACAATGCGAGACGCGTAGTAGTTTGAAAAAAATGTGTGGAAAAATTACGGCCTGTAACACTATGCAAAGGACCGCAGGACTTAGAAAAAAAAAATCTGAGGTTGAAAAAATACGAACTTAACAGCCGAACCGCGCACACCCAAAAACTACAAAAACACAAATAAAACTAAATTAAAAAAAACATCACACATAGCATGGGGGGGGGGGGGACAGCCAGGACATTTGGGAGTTAGGTTGCACGCAATATGAAACCGAATTTGCAGAGTTTCGGCACTCAAAGTTCTCCTAAGTGGCAAAAAATATGGCGGCCCAAAAAAACGAAAACGAGGCTACACGACCCATAACCACGCAAAACACCACCAGGCACATAAGACTTTTACCCAGGAACGTACGAGGAACAAAATACACTATTAGGAAGGATGGAAAATGCTTGAGAGCCGCATAACACACAGACAATCGCCGCCATTTTACAACACTAACTTGCAACTAATAACATTACCATTCTAAAATGGCGATTTAGACAACTGAACAAACGGTTTGCCCTTGCGCACGCAGCCTATTTACACTGCACACTTGCCACATTGCTGACACTTTCTCCTCAGGTCAGCAACAGTCCAAATGTACATTGTATGCTGCAAAAAATCAAAAGAGATTGTTAGCTCTTCAGGATATTGATTGCTAGATATATTAATTAGAAATAGGTAAAGTACATTCATTTATAACTTAATTATTATTAAAAAAAAAAATATATATATATATATATATATATATATATAGAGGTAAAGAAGAAAAAAGCGGGAACTAATAATATGCAAATAGAAAACACAATGATGTCAAGTGCAGTGAGAGGGGGAGCTGATAAATACAAACAGCTCATACGGTTTGACCACCAGATTGTAAAGATGTTACAATCATGAATGAAAGGTCAAGGACATACCAAATCATTGCTGATCGTGTAGGGCAAATAGGATGATAGCGTGAAAGATAAAACTTAGCCTTTAATAAAACGCATGTAAAAAAACACAAATGTGGAAAGTATGTGCAATGATAATAGCTGTGCGCTGATACAGCGCGGTGTCACTCGTCAGTGACGTGTTCGCGCGTTACCCGCGACTGGCGCCAACCAAACGTGCACGCACCCGCGCTCGAGCGCAACCTGGCCTGTCAGAGCCAAAAAACGATTGCGCATGCGCTTGTTGATCGCCCAACGCGCGTTTCGCACCAAATTGCTTCTACTGGGGCTGTGTTGCCAAGGATTCTACCTCCTTTATATACCTAAACAGGGATCTCATTAACCCCTCATGGGTCTTGTATGTCCTTAAAGGGGAAGACAAAAAATAAGGTTTAAAAAGGGTGAACAGCTATATGCTGTTTTATACATTGTTAAGACTGAATAGTATATCTGTTACTGGATATCAATAACCAATAAGAAAAAAATGGAGATGAAATACGCAGAATAGAAATAAAACATGATAATAGAACTAATGAAAACTAAATCAAGTATACAAAGCTCTGTAAAATGGTCAAAGACTAATGCATAGTTACTGCAAGGTGCAATAAAAGAAAAAATGTGAGAGTCAATCTATGTAATGGGTGACTAATAAAAAATAGGGATTACAATATAAGAGAATATAGGGGAGAAAAAAGGGGCAGGGTATGAATGGTGTTAATGAACTACCACAAACAACATACTGGCCAGATGATGATGCCACGAATCCACTCAAAAAAAAAATATATAATAATAAAGCACTTCAAAAAATAACAAGAACATAAATAATATATGTGAAAAAACTAAGCAATCAGCTTGATATAAATGATTGAGAAGAGGGAATTGTTTATAAAAATACAGTATAATTGATTGCCTCATTGAGACCTGACGGAGCCATTGTATTGAGAAGGAAAATCCATTTACTTTCTGCTTTTAAGAGGGCGTTTTCCAAATTGCCTCCTCTTATGCCCAATGAGATTTGTTGGATCATCCAACATTGTAGTTTTGTAGGATCAGACTTATGGAATTGAAAGAAGTGTCTAGCGACCGATGTCAATTTCTTATAATTTTCCAGGTCTTCCTACTATTTTTGATGTTGCGAATGTGTTCGCCCAAGCGTTTACGCATCTCGCGTGTAGTCATACCCACATACTTTTTAGATGGTTTGCAAGGGCATTCCAAAACGTATATGATTTGTTTGGAACTACAACTAAAAAGTTGTGTAACAGAATGTTTGTGGCCAGTATTATCTTAAAAGGTTGTCACGTTTTTGATATGTGGACAAATATTGCAATGTGCACAGCGATAGTTGCCCTTAATGATGTCCTTTTTGTTTGTCTGCTCTTTAATAAAATGACTTGATACCAACATGTCACCCAAGGAGGGAGATCTTTTCCAACTTGCTTGGATTCCATCTTTAAACCAAAGTTTAAGGTCCTCATCGGTCCTCAAGATGTGGAGGTGTTTGTGAAGTATACTAAGAGTTTGCTTCCATTGGGCATGGTAAGATCCAATGAATCTGATTTTATCATCCACAGGTTTCTTAGATTTGGGGGTTAGTAAAGTGTCTCGATCTAAGTAGAGGGCACGATGATAAGCCTTCTTAATGTGTCTGTTGCTGTAGCCTCTTAATTCTTGTGCCCTTTTTTTGAAGATTTCAACTTGGGAGCAATTCCCTGAATGGTATACTTTTTTGTTGTTGAAGGAAGGTGAAAACTTTCATTCTGTAATAGACTGTTTGTGGCAGTTTCTTTACGGAACAGGTCTGTTGAGATTTGACCATTTGGTCCTCGAAATATTGTGATGTCAAGAAAATATACTTTGTTCATATCCATTTGATATGTTAGTTTGAGATTGAGATTGTTGTCATTGAGTTTTTGCATATATTCGTCCAAAAGTTCCTTGGAACTATCCCAAAGTATAAAAAGATCATCTATGTATCTTAACCAGATCTGGACATGCTCTGTGTACTTGTTCATGTTGTCACCAAGTGCTATTTGATGCTTCCACCACCCCATATAGAGGTTGGCGTAAGTTGGCTTTTTTGGCTCTGACAGGCCAGGTCGCGCTTGAGCGCGGGCGCGTGCACGTTTGGTTGGCGCCAGTCGCGGGTAACGCGTGAACACGTCACTGACGAGTGACACAGCACTGTACCACGCCAGCGAACAGCGCGCAGTGTGTGAGACTGCTAGTTTACAGCCGGCGTATCTTGGGAGCAGAGACTTGGGACCTCCTCAACAGTGAGTCACATTTGTTCATCATTTTGTGTCTGCCTATTTTTGGGACTTAGTACATACTTTGTTTTATGACTCTTGTTACGATTTTGTATGTGTGTACCTACTGTTGTGGCTGTCCCATGTCTCCCCTTAGGGCATAGGGGTCCTTTCCATGCCTATTTTTTGGCTATCTAGGACACTTACTATTTCCATGCCATATATTTAGTACTACAGTTTACCTCACACTTAGGTTTTTGTGTCTGTCCCATGACACATCTTTTATCATTGCACATACTTTCCACATTTTTGTTTTTTTACATGCATTTTATTAAAGGCTAAGTTTTATCTTTCACGCTATCATCCTATTGGCCCTACACGATCAGCAATGATTTGGTATGTCCTTGACCTTTTATTCATGACTGTAACATCTTTACAATCTGGTGGTCAAACCGTATGAGCTGTTTGTATTTATCAGCTCCCCCTCTCACTGCATTTGACATCATTGTGTTTTCTATATGCATATTATTAGTTGCCGCTTTTTTTTTCTTTACCTCTATATTTATTAGCAACTATATACATATATTAGCACATCCATCTAGTCCTCTTCCTGCTATTGTTCAATTCTATCTTTTGAACATACTACTCTAGTGGACTCCCCCCTTTTCCTTATATATATATATATATATATATATATATATATATATATATATATATATATAAATACAAATAGTACAAGAGATGCTCGCAATGAGCGCTGAAGGTGCTCAGACGAGCAAAAGTGCACCAGCGGAGAGGCTCTCAATAAGCGCTGAAGGTACTCAGAGGACCCAAAAGCCTTAAATTGTGTGGCAAACAGCATTACCTGCCTTACAATTTTATGACCATCATTTTTTTGATGTGCAATTCACTAGTAATTTAATAATTAACAGCAGTACTTGGATCAATCTTGCCTTGTTAAGCTCAAAATGCTTTCACTGGATTAAATGCTCCCGCTGAGGATTAAAATACACTGCTAGTACATTATAATGTAAAAGGACCTTGCCCATCAAAAATGCCGGGAATAAAATTGTAAGCCTGGCAATGCTGTTTGCCACACACTGCAAGGCTATGGGCCCTCTGCGGCCATCGTGAACCACAACTATCCTGCATTGCACCGATCACCTTCGGCCTCATCGCAAGCCTCTCCCCGTGTAGCTTATAGGCCTTGCGCTTAAGTGTTACTGTCTGTAACGGAACCCATCACTGTTTTACCCTGTTTTATGGTTATGGTTAAAATATGATCCTACTGTTATACTGTATGTATGTTGGTTTATGCTCTGCAGAATATTAGCCCAGACTATTGCAGACCTTGGCATAATAGATAATCCTATTACAGAGACCCCTTATAAGATAAGGAAGTCTATTGTATAAAGTGTTTTCATTCTCAGACATAAGAACAAAGAAGGATGATCTAATCAATGTCTGATTGTATCAAAGTTGCCAGGTAGCCTCAGGGAGGTGTGACCCACCTATTGTCCCTCTATGTGTATTGTGTGGTCAACTATGGGGGATGTGTATTGCCTGTGGGAAAAGATGTGTATATATATTTCTGCACATAACAAAATAAAGTCAGTAGTCTTGAACTCCCTATTGAGTGTCGTCCAATATGGGAGGTTGGGAATGGTGAGACTGTAGTGCCTCTTGGGTATTTTACCGTATACCAGCGGAGATATTGGATTCGTGTTCCAACTCCGTTACATTTGGTGGCAAGTGGCGGAATTGTTCCCACGGTCAGAAGGACAGCTACAGGAGACACCATTCCGTGGAGTTACAAATTGAGGGCAACGCTAGTATCCGTACAGCGCCCCTGGCTACAGCAGGATGGAACCGGCTAGTTTTCGGACAGCGTTCCATGATGAGGAGGAGGCGGCCGCGGACTACAGGGATGCAGACAGAAAGGAACTCATGGAGGGAGACCGGGCAGCGGCTACAGTACCTCTTACGGACAGCACACAGACTGGCCTTTTTCCCAGGTACGCTTCCCATAAGAACCTTGGAATGGTTAATGGCAGATGTCCACGAATACATAATGGAAAAGCAGCGGGCACGGGGGCGGTCCATCTTGGGAGCTGCTAACCCACCTGCCACCATTAACCCCCCCCAGCACTGCGTCCGGGTGGTGGGAACTACCAAACCCCTCCACGATACATCAGGTGCCACACGTGTAACCAGCAGGGCCACATGCAGAGAGACTGTCCCAGAAACAGAAACCGCTCCACGTGGAATACTCCAACTAATTCCCCTCCCCAGCGACAGGGTGTACCCCAGGGAGAAGAAGGTGTCGTCCTTCCTCCCCAGCGACAGTGTGTACCCCAGGGGGCCGAAGGTGTCGTCCTTCCCCCCAGCGGCAGTGTGTACCCCAGGGGGCCGAAGGTGTCGTCCTCCCCCCCCAGTGGCAGTGTGTATCCCAGGGAACAGAAGGTGCCGTCCTTCCTCCCCAGCGGCAGTGTGTACCCCAGGGGGCCGAAGGTGTCGTCCTTCCCCCCCAGCGGCAGTGTGTATCCCAGGGAGCAGAAGGTGCCATCCTTCCTCCCCAGCGGCAGTGTGTACCCCAGGGAGCTGAAGGTGTCGTCCTTCCTCCCCAGCGGCAGGGTGTACCCCAGGGGGCCGAAGGTGTCATCCTCCCCCCCCCCCAGCGGCAGTGTGTATCCCAGGGAGCAGAAGGTGTCGTCCTTCCCCCCCAGCGGCAGTGTGTACCCCAGGGGGCCGAAGGTGTTGTCCTTCCCCCCCAGAGGCAGTGTGAACCCCAGGGAGCCGAAGGTGTCGCCCTCTCCCCCCAGCGACAGCTTACCCTAACAAGCGGAGACACCAATCTCCCACACGGCGCAGATGGGACCGTGGTCTCTGTGCCTGACCTACCGGGATGCTGGACAGCCTGTCCAGATCCCCAACTACCCTCACTGGGCAACCGGAGGAGTGGGTAAGTACAAATTCCCCTCCCCAGCTAACTCCTAATGTGGCCCCAGGGTTAACAGAGGAAATGTTAACCGCCACTGACCCCCACCTTTCCCTGGCTTCTGAGCCAGAATATGTCCCAAGTACCCCAGCAGAAGAGCTTGACAGTGGGGCAGAGTGCAGTCGGCCTCTGCCCTCCCTTTGTCCCTTGTACAGAGCAGAATGTCCTGCAGGTTATACCAGCAGAAGAGCTGGTATCAGGGCAGAGTGCCGCTGGCCTCTGCCCCTCAAGTCCCCTCAGTGTGTTGCCCCATCACCACAGCGAAATATCCAGGTGCCTGGTTAGACTTCCCCCCAAAGGGGAGATGTGTGACGAAGTGCCCTTCGCCACTTTGTCCTGGAGAGGACTTATTGCCAGCCTCCTGCCCTGCGACTATGGCCCTGGGACATATTGCCCTTTAAAAACAATATTCGGCCATACCAGAGTGTATGTCACTCATTCTGGCCCTTTAAATACAGGGGGGTCATTCGGTACTTGCCCTGTGGGAGCGGTGATACCCCAGATAGCTATGCCATGGAGCCCATTCATATAATGAAAGACTATGGGAAAGACTTTAGCTACATGGCAATTGAACTGTGTGAATAGGATCTGAGCGCTATTCGGTAGTTTTGTGCGCTCAGATCCCAGCTATCTGGGGATATGTGAAATGTGAGTAAATGTGAATTGCAGTAATGCTGATGGGTTGTCAAACTAGAGAATTGACCAACAAATACTTTTGTCCGGACATCCCCAGGCCGATCCGTTGGGATCAGACCGTGTATGCCGGCTTATGGTCACGGGGGAGGTGTGTAACGGAACCCATCACTGTTTTATGGTTATAGTTAAAATATGATCCTACTGTTATACTGTATGTATGTTGGTTTATGCTCTGCAGAATATTAGCCCAGACTATTGCAGACCTAGGCATAATAGATAATCCTATTACAGAGACTCCTCATAAGATAAGGAAGTCTATTGTATAAAGTGTTTTCATTCTCAGACATAAGAACAAAGAAGGATGATCTAATCAATGTCTGATTGTATCAAAGTTGCCAGGTAGCCTCAGGGAGGTGTGACCCACCTATTGTCCCTCTATGTGTATTGTGTGGTCAACTATGGGGGATGTGCATTGCCTGTGGGAAGAGATGTGTATATATATTTCTGCACATAACAAAATAAATTCAGTAGTCTTGAACTCCCTATTGAGTGTCGTCCAATATGGGAGGTTGGGAATGGTGAGACTGTAGTGCCTCTTGGTTTTTTTACCGTATACCAGCGGAGATATTGGATTCGTGTTCCAACTCCGTTACACGGTCTTTGGTTGTGTTAGTGCCTTGGGTTAAGTGTCACTGGGTTGGGCTAAGTCTTACTACCTTGTGTTAAATGTTAGTGACTTGGATGAAGTGTTACTGGCTTTCATTAAGTGTTACTGCTTAGGGTTCGTTTTTACATCCTTCTTGGTAGTTTTGCCTCGTTTTTGTCATGTTGCGTTTTTTCAGCAGTCATTTTTTTAACCCCGATTAGGTAATTTTTGATCAGGAAAATAAATAAATAAATAAATATGCCTCAAAATACCTTGCAACCTGACTCACAGGCTTCCTGGCTCTCCCGCCTGTGCTGTGTTTTGAGGTCTTTACAGTTCCGTGGTTTGGCAGTCAAAGTTGGATTTTTGCGAAGCGCACAGTGTATGTACGGGTTTTGATCCTACGGGTCATAAGTCCAGCATGCTTCAACTGGTCACCTTACAGTTACAGCCTAAGTGCCACATGCTTCAACTTATATTATACACTAGAAACAAACACATTCATGGTGCCTGTGAAAATAATACATTGACTTTATTAATTTAAAAAAAAAACTTACAAAGAAGAACACATATCATTACATGGTCAGCTGTAAAACAAATACCCTTATGCAAACACTGTTTAGCAAGCTGTATTATGTGAAGCCTATATTCATCACATGTGTAAAGAAACTCAGCCTAATACATATGTAGATTATTTATCCATATTGTCTGCAAATGTGTATCTAAAACTGTTTATTTGAGGTATATAGTATGATTATACTTATGCAGTACTCATAATGGAAAATACCCTATAATAAGTTATTATCAAGTCATTTGTAAATATTTTTATTATCAAGTTCACAATACATGAGAGTGTGTCTTATTTTATGCTAATTTTCAAATCTGCCTCTTGAGGGGCAAGATGTGTTACTACTACTAACACTTCACTAACTGGCTAAAAAAATGTTTCACCATAAATTCAGTGTTACGAATTTTGCAGCTATATCATATACAAACAAATATACAAACAAATATATTTATGTGAGCTGTCAAACACACAATTCTATGGAATTTCAAGCAAATACTTTTATTCTCTTATAGTTTTTGTTGTTGCTTATGCGAATGATCCTTAGGACTTAGTCTCCTGAAGGGTGATAGGAGGCTCCAGATGTGGACTCCTTGCTTGCTGGGCCTTAGGGAATAATCCACTACACCCTACTTACGAGGCCCAACTAAGGCCGAAACATAAATCTGGGGTTTGCTGTTTTTCCTGTTCAGGGTAGAATTGCCTGGTATTTTGTGGCTGGATCACTCTTTTGAGCGAGAACAGATTGATATACTACAGGATATTTCTCCCTGTGAAGGGCAGAAGTGAGCTAACAGAAGCTTCGCTCACAGAGGGCTATCATGTCCATAGAACTAACCTATTAAGTTTAGTTAATTCTCTTATTAATCACCTCTATTTTTTTTGTTGTTGCTTATATGGCGTTCCATATACTGTATTTCATAAACACATTATTAAAATGTATTAAAACAGATTTCACTCAAAAAATAGTTTAATCTTTATTTTCCAGACACTTGCCAATGTCTTAAATCCACGTTAAAACATTTCCCCATTCAGTAGATATATGGTATGTGTTCTTCGATTTATCTGCTGGTTAAAAAAATTCCCAGACTAAATATATATTGTTTCTAAACTATGCATTATCTGATGTTTTACAAGATCTGCCTTTCGGCTGAAAAATTTACTACATTCAGAACATGAAAATGGTTTTAAACTTGTATGACATTTCTGATGATTAACAAGATGTTCCTTACACCTAAAAGTTTTCCCACATTCAGAACATGAAAATGGCTTTTCACCTGTGTGAATTCTCTGATGTCTAACAAGATGTGCTTTATCAACATAATATTTCCCACAATCCAGACATGAAAATGACTTCATACCAGTGTGATTTTTCTGATGTCTTACAAGACGCTCTTTAAGGCTAAAACATTCTCCACATTCAGTACATGAAAATGGCTTGTCATCTGTGTGAGTTATCTGGTGTCTATCAAGATGAGCTTTATCAACATAACATTTCCCACAATGAGAACATGAAAATGACTTCACACCAGTGTGAATTTTCTGATGTCTAACAAGACGTTCCTTAAGGCTAAAACATTCTCCACACTCAGAACATAAAAATGGCTTCTCAACTGTATGAGTGCTCTGATGTCTAACAAGATGTGATTTAGCAATAAAACTTTTTCCACAATGGGAACATGAAAATGGCTTAATACCAGTGTGAATTCTCTGATGTTTAACAAGACGTTCCTTAAGGCTAAAACATTTTCCACATTCAGAGCATGCAAATGGCTTCTCACCAGTGTGACTCCTCTGATGTATAACCATATGTGATTTATATCTAAAATATTTCCCACATTCAGAACATGAAAATGGCTTCTCACTAGTGTAAATTTTCTTACAATTATCAAAATGTTCACCATGGCTAATTCTCTTATGTTTAAAAAGACTTTCTACACGGCTAAAACATTCATCACATTCAGAGCATGCAAATGGCTTCTCACCTGTGTGGATTCTTTGATGTCTAACCACATTTTTCTTCTGGCTAAAACTCTTACCACATTCAGTACAAGAAAATAGCTTCTCACCTATGTGATTTTTCTGATGTTTAACAAGACCTGCTTTATCTGTAAAACATTTACAACAGTCGGAACATGAAAATGGCTTGTCACCAGTGTGAATTTTATAATGATTAACAAGATGCTGCCTAAGGCTAAACCCTTTACCACATTCAGAGCATGTGAATGGCTTCTCACCTGTGTGAATTTTCTCATGTCTGACAAGATCTGTTTTATTTGTAAAACATTTCCCACATTCAGAACATGAAAATGGCTTCATACCTGTGTGAATTCTCTGATGTCTTGAAAGTGTTACCATATGGCTAAAACATTTCCCACACTGAGAGCATGTAAATGGTCTCTCACCTGTGTGAGTTCTGTGATGTGTGAGTAGTTTTGTTTTACTACTAAAACATTTTTCACAATCAGAACATGAAAATGGCTTCACACCAGTGTGAATTTTCTCATGTGCAACAAGATAGTCTTTACTGCTAAAACTTTTCCCACACTTAGAGCATGCAAATGATTTCTCGCCTGTGTGAATTGTTTGATGTCTAACAAAACTTTTCTTATGGCTAAAACATTTCCCACATTCAAAACATGCAAATGTTTTATCTAAGTTGCATGGTGTATTACTGATTTGGATTTTTCCCTGGTATGTTTTATTTACACTTTTATTTTCTATTGCAAAGCTTAATGATCTCTGTGAACTGTGGAGATTTTCAGTATTCATGTCCATTGATCCATCTGTTGGAAAGAAATGTATTATGATTAAAGAATTCTATTAAATATTATCTTGTCTAGTTTATTTGAGCAAAAATACCAACAATTAATAACAACATTTTGATAGTGGTATAAAAAGAGGCAATCAGACCAATTGATCTATAAACATAACCAATATATAGAGGTATTCACTATTTATATTATAGAGATGCTATAATTGTTAAAGATAAACAGTAAATATTCTTGTTTTCTTTCCTCAAATTAACTGTGGACAAGTTCAAAGTATACAATGCTTATGAGATTATTGTTGTTCAGCCATTTAATTGTGTCCGATCTTTAGGTCTCTGGTTGTGCTTACCCATACGGTTTTCTTCGCAAAGATAGTGGAGTGGTTTACTAGTTTCTTTGCTCTGATCTGCCCATCTTTGGTGACTCTACATGGTTTAGCTCATTGCTTCATTGAAGTATACAAGTCCCTTTGCCACGGCAAGGCAGCGATTCAGAAGAGGTATGAGATTGTATTGGAGTAAAATAAAGAAACTTATGCCAATTAACTTGCAAATTTCAATGCAATGCCATGCTCTAGGGAAAACAGTTCAGTATTATGACCCAAAAAGTAAATTCCACCAACCATGGTCAAGGCTGACTAGAGGTCTGTTTCAACAAACTATTTTAGCTCAGCAGCCTCTTTTAGCTCACTTGTGCCCTTCACAAGGAGAAATATCCTGTAGTATATCAGTCTGGTCTCACTCAAAAGAGTTATCCAGCCCCAAAATACCAGGCAATTCTACTCTGACCAGGATAAACAGCAAACCCTAGACGTAAGGTTCGGCCTCTCCTGGGCCTCATCGGTGAGGTGTAGCTGCACTCTCTAAGGCACAGAGAGTAAGGAGTCCACATCTGGAGCCCACTATCATCCTTAGGGAGACTAAGCCCCAAGGGTCAGTTGCATATGCAACAAAAAAGAGAAAGGTGCTTAATATGAGAACGAACAACACCTCCCATCTCCCTTCTATTTTTCTCCCCAAACACTCTTGCAACTGTTCAACAGATTTGAAACTAGTAAGAATTTCCGAAGACGAAATGGAACATCCTATGAACAAGAGGAGTAGTAAAATACTTTAATGTTCATGGTTGTGTTGTTGCTTAGTCGTTCAGTCGTATCTGACTCTCTGTGAACCTATGGACTACAGCCATGTACATCTGTCAGCTACTGTCCCTCTGAGCTCTAGAGAGTTCATGTTAATTGATTCAGTGACTTAATCTATCCATCTCCGCCTCTGTTGTTCCCTTCTCCATGTGCCTTCAATCTTTCCCAGCATCAGAATCTTCTCTAGGGAATCCTGCCATCTCATGTTATGGCCAAAATATTTGAGCTCCAGCCTTATGCTCAAACCTTCTTGTGAACAGTTTGTCTTGATTTCCTGAAGTACTGATTTATTGGATCCTCTTGCAGTCCAAGGGACTCTTAAGTAGTTTTCACCAACACCCCAATTCAAAGGCGTCAATTCTACAGCGGTCAGTTTTCTTTTTGATCTAGCTCTCACATTCATATGTTGCTACTGGGATTTCCATAGTTCTCAATATGCAGACCTTTGTTGATAGTTTAATATCTTTATTTTTACTAGCTTGTCCAGACTTGCCATAGCTTGCCTCCCCAGAAGTAATTTCATGGCTATAGTATCTAGTATCACCCGCATATCTGAGGTTGTTGATATTTCTTCCAGCAATATTGATTCCGGCTTTGGATTCATCCAATCTGGTATTATGCATGATGAATGAATAAAGCAACAATATCCAACCTTGTTGCATACCCTTTTACGATCTTGAACCATTCTGTTGTCCCATGTTCGGTTCTGACCATGGCTTCTTGGTCCACATGCAGATCCCTCGGGAGGCGGATTAGATGATCTGGTACTCCCATCTCTTTAAGAACTTGCCAAATGTTGTTGTGATCCACACAGTCAAATGTTTTAGAATAGTCTATACTCTTGCTTTCTTTATTTCCCATTGAACATTCGCAATGCAATCTCTTGTGCCTCTTCCTCTGCAGAACCCACCTTGAACACCTGGTCATTCTGGTAATTATCTGATTTTCTTCTGTTAAGTTCCTACCATTTAAGGCTTACACAGCTGCTAATGTTATATTTTTTTGCACATGTGAAGGATTTCCTAAATTACAGTTGTATTAGAACTTTTTGGGTGATACCTCCCATTTGGTTTTGCTTCTTGATCAACCATTAATACAATAAAGTTTTTTTTTTTTTTTTAAATATGAAAACAAGTGGTCTGTAGTGTGTATAACATTACATTGACATGAAAAACAATGCAATTATTTTCTGGAAACTAAAGGACATTGAACTTCATTGAGATCTAGACTACAACTGTGATCAGACAAGGAACCACAATTAATACACTCTCCATGAAACTCCATGAGCCGGATCAAATATGTGGTATATACATTTATTTTATTATTATTATTATTATTTATTATCTTTTATTTGTATTGCGCCAACATATTCCGTAGCGCTGTACAGGGGATAAGAACAAGGGAAATACACGTTTAACAAAATTTAAAAAAAAAGTTGAAGAGCCCTGTTTTGAGCTTAGAATCTTAGCAGAAAGTGCTTTATCCCAAAGCACCCTACAAGACTGGAAACTCGCTACTTAACAAATAAGGAATAGCAAGGGCAAGGAAGTAAGTGAAAGATAGAAAGAGTTTTATTTTAGAGGGAGAGGGGATGGATCTGAGGTGAAAGAGTAGTATGTTGGCTGACCCCTAGTGTTGAGATGATATACAGGGAGTGCAGAATTATTAGGCAAATTAGTATTTTGACCACATCATCCTCTTTATGCATGTTGTCTTACTCCAAGCTGTATAGGCTCGAAAGCCTACTACCAATTAAGCATATTAGGTGATGTGCATCTCTGTAATGAGAAGGGGTGTGGTCTAATGACATCAACACCCTATATCAGGTGTGCATAATTATTAGGCAACTTCCTTTCCTTTGGCAAAATGGGTCAAAAGAAGGACTTGACAGGCTCAGAAAAGTTAAAAATAGTGAGATATCTTGCAGAGGGATGCAGCACTCTTAAAATTGCAAAGCTTCTGAAGCGTGATCATCGAACAATCAAGCGTTTCATTCAAAATAGTCAACAGGGTCGCAAGAAGCGTGTGGAAAAACCAAGGCGCAAAATAACTGCCCATGAACTGAGAAAAGTCAAGCGTGCAGCTGCCACGATGCCACTTGCCACCAGTTTGGCCATATTTCAGAGCTGCAACATCACTGGAGTGCCCAAAAGCACAAGGTGTACAATACTCAGAGACATGGCCAAGGTAAGAAAGGCTGAAAGACGACCACCACTGAACAAGACACACAAGCTGAAACGTCAAGACTGGGCCAAGAAATATCTCAAGACTGATTTTTCTAAGGTTTTATGGACTGATGAAATGAGAGTGAGTCTTGATGGGCCAGATGGATGGGCCCGTGGCTGAATAGGTAAAGGGCAGAGAGCTCCAGTCCGACTCAGACGCCAGCAAGGTGGAGGTGGAGTACTGGTTTGGGCTGGTATCATCAAAGATGAGCTTGTGGGGCCTTTTCGGGTTGAGGATGGAGTCAAGCTCAACTCCCAGTCCTACTGCCAGTTCCTGGAAGACACCTTCTTCAAGCAGTGGTACAGGAAGAAGTCTGCATCCTTCAAGAAAAACATGATTTTCATGCAGGACAATGCTCCATCACACGCGTCCAAGTACTCCACAGCGTGGCTGGCAAGAAAGGGTATAAAAGAAGAAAATCTAATGACATGGCCTCCTTGTTCACCTGATCTGAACCCCATTGAGAACCTGTGGTCCATCATCAAATGTGAGATATACAAGGAGGGAAAACAGTACACCTCTCTGAACAGTGTCTGGGAGGCTGTTGTTGCTGCTGCACGCAATGTTGATGGTGAACAGATCAAAACACTGACAGAATCCATGGATGGCAGGCTTTTGAGTGTCCTTGCAAAGAAAGGTGGCTATATTGGTCACTGATTTGTTTTTGTTTTGTTTTTGAATGTAAGAAATGTATATTTGTGAATGTTGAGATGTTATATTGGTTTCACTGGTAAAAATAAATAATTGAAATGGGTATATATTTGTTTTTTGTTAAGTTGCCTAATAATTATGCACAGTAATAGTCACCTGCACACACAGATATCCCCCTAAAATAGCTAAAACTAAAAACAAACTAAAAACTACTTCCAAAAATATTCAGCTTTGATATTAATGAGTTTTTTGGGTTCATTGAGAACATGGTTGTTGTTCAATAATAAAATTAATCCTCAAAAATACAACTTGCCTAATAATTCTGCACTCCCTGTATCTGCAAGTAGGAAGTCAGGTGTTTTCTATGGCTCTATAAATTTAATCTGAGTTGGGGTGGGTGGGTGAGGGGAAGGGAGGGAGGGCAGTTCTGAGTGTGTCACAGATGAAGTAGGCCTTAAAACCAGAGTAAGTTTGCACTGAAAGAAAGAGAGAGAGAGAATGGATTGGGGTCAGACAGTACAGGAAGATAGGAGAGTTAGGAAGGAATGAGAGAGAGACCATAGAATAAATATACATTTATTTTATATAAGTTTTGGATTACAGTGGTTCTTTAATATGGGACAAACCAAACTAACATTGAACTAAGAAAATTAACAACACGAACATGAAAGCCAAAACAATAATGGTGCAGGTTCCCATTAAAATCATTACAGGATTTCATTATTACTTTTTGCTATTTATTACTCACCTTTGTTGAGATTTAGATGATTTTTCTCCATCTTAATCTGCTGGGGACTCCTCACATACGGCTCTTCCCCATGTTCAATCTTTGACAAAACTGATGGCTTTACATTGACCATTCCTGTATAAATATATATATATATATCCATGACATTTAGAAACAGTATACGTACAGTAGTTGTAGTTAGTTTTCCCTTACTTCATTAAAAGATAATTTCTAGAAATGGCACACTCAAAAGCTTTCAGAACAACTGTGTGTGTCTTTGAGTGAAAGGGCTTCAAATCACTTTGTATCCTGAACCTCTGCTGCCATCCTAAGAGAAGGGTTTGAAGTACTGTATTGGATCTGTGAGTAGGACTGGTCTCCTTGGCTTTTTCAAAACCACTGAAGAGCAGGATGAGCAAGGAAGGCCTATCGGGCCATTCCTCAGGAAATTTTCAGAGGATTATGAAGTACTACTCGACTGGTATGTCATCACATTCGAGACATACTGTTGGCAGTCCCGCAAAACTGGCCAAGCAAGGCAGGGACACATAGCCAAGCAAGGCAGGGACACATAGCATGGCCGTCCATGCTGCTACTGGTAGCGATCCAGAAGAGAGGCTACTGCCTGTATTGCTGGAGGATGACACTTCCTCTCCAGCAGCTAAATTAATTAGTTCTTCAACTAATCTAACAAATAATCAGCAGGTCAGCAAAAAATTGTAATAACCAGCTACCCAAAATTATTTACAAAACTACCAGGATACACCTCACTAGTGGCACATGATGTGCTAACCGCCGACTGCCCACCCTTAAAAGAGCATCCTGGAGAGTAACTGAGACAGTCCTATCCATAATGAGTTAGAGGAGATGCTCCAGCTAAAGTTGATCGAGAGCTCTAGTTGTCTGTAGGCCTCACTGTAATACTGGTCCCCAAAAAAGACATGATTCTGTGTGGACTATTGCAAGTTGAACGAAAAGCATGAGATGGATGTTATCCTATCCCTAGGATGGATGAATTATTAGACTGGTTAGGATCTACTTCTTACCGGACTACCCTCAACCTCTACAGGAGGGGAATGTTGCCTAAATCCTTTGTTCTCTACCCTTTACATTTCCTGAACTTTCCCAAGTAAAGTATACTCTCTCTTGGACACATATAAATGGTGTGTGTTCGGAACTCCTGCTGCCATCCTGGGATTGAAGAACAGGATTGGATCTGCAGCTAGGATTGGTCTCCTTGGCCTTGTCAAGCCCCCTGAAGAGCAGATCTTGACAAATGATTTCATACATATACTGTAACTTCAATATTTCTACCGTATAATATCAGGAACTTGTGCTGCACATTAAATTGTCATTATCACAAACCCATGTAACATATTAAATGGGTTTCCCCAAGTACCTTATATTTCTGGTAATATAAGTGAGTATCTCTTACCTAGAGTCAGGAGGGTCTGGTAATTCTCCATCATCACATCCTTGTAAAGCTCCTTCTGCTCTTTATTTAAACAGTCCCACTCCTCCTTACAGAAGTAAATGGCAACTTCATCAAATAGCGATTGATCCTAAAAATAAATAATTTATTCTTCTGGTTTCTTAACTCATTGTACAAACTAAACACACGTTATATCATTGCTAAATAGTATTGAAAGAGGACACAGTAAATAAACTGTAATCTCTCATCATAATTATGCGAGATTACTTGGCAGTAAAGTAAGATAACTATTTATAGAGCTTACTAAGGGACTACAAGAAAGATTTAACAATAGTCATTTTGATACCCAATTTTGATTAGATCTTTTACACACAGATATACTATATTAAATGTGGAAATAAATAATTAGATAAAATAAGAATAGATCATTAATTTAAAAATCAATATTCACTATTAAATTTCATTTCAAACATTGGCTTCTGGGCTCTCTGCCAAGCTGCTTGTGTCTACCCCTTGATATTCTAGGGAATGGGAGCAGCTCTGACTGTGAGGCAGTGCTAAATTATCAGACACACTTTTGGAATAGTGGTTTCAACATGTGCTTTATAATGAAACAGATGCTAATTTTACTTGGATTTTGGCATGACATGTTTGGCCTTTGCTTCACTCCATCCATTCTTAGGTGTTCAGGGTGTAGGAGAAAGTGTGCCACGGAGGCTATAACGATAGGAGTCGTTGTCTGCCTCCTTTCCTGAATGGATTAGTGCAAACAGACTGGTTTCACTAGAAATGTTAGTAGATCCATAAGGGCAGAACTGCTCCAATCTTTTGGACACCTATTTGGGATAGATACAAGCAATGCTTATGTAACTAGCCATTCTCACCTCTCCAGTCAGCAGGTCAACCTCTGATTTGTGACTCAAGATTTCCTCAGTCATTTTCATGCCGATCATAAGAAAATTAGTCATCACCTCCAAGAATTGCTTCTGTTACTGAATTATGCTGAAAGTAATGTGGAACAAAGCTGTGAGTTATAGGAACATCAACCTAAAACAGTGATAGATAAAGTTGCATTCAAATAGTTAGTAAAAATTACATATTTGTGTTCTTGTTATCAAAATGTTGATATAGGATAAGCAAAAAGAAATCCCTCACTTTACAGATACAGCTAGTCAGGATCTAACACCCTAAATACATATTATATTAAGTTTAAATGTTTATATATTAATTTTTTTTCATTCTTTCATTATAGAGAATATAATAAAGGTTGTTTTCAAATGTATAGTAAATTTGGTGCCTAACTCATTATGGATATGTGTTAAAATTTGACTACTTTTGTATCTAAACAGAGTGAATATCAGTTTATAAATAGCCTTTCTTCTTTTCATGTATTCATTCTGCAAACACATCAAACATTGCTGTCATGGGTCATGATTGGCTTTTGGGCATCATGTCATAAGGCCAGAATTGTTGGAGGAGCACGAAGAAGACTTTCAAGTACTTCAATGGTCTCCAAATTCCCCGGACTTGAACTACATCGAGCACCTGTGGGATCACTGTGTGGATCCTCCACCATGTACTCTTCAACTGCTGTGGGATGTACTGCAGTCTGCATGGCTCCAGATCCCCTAACCAACCTTCAAGTATCTTATTGACTCACTAACACGCAGCATAGCTGCTGTCTGTGCATGGCGGTTATTCAGGATATTAGCTGGTGGTCATAATAATGTGACTCAACTGTGTGTGTGGATATATATATATATATACTAGCGACTTCCCAATCAAAAATGACGGCAAAAAAAAGTGAAGCCTGGCAATGCTGTTTTCCACACAATGGTAGCCTCTCCCCCCTCTACTTTACTGGCCTCGCAATGAGCGCCTTCGGGGGTCATCACAGGCCTCGCAATGAGCACCTTCGGTGCCTCCCCCCACCTCTACTTTACTGGCCTCGTGATGAGCGCCTTTGGTGCTCATCACGGGCCTCGCAATGAGAGCCTTTGGCGCTCATTGCAAGTCTCTCCCGTCTACTTCCTCCCTTGTCTCATTTCTCACCTCCTCTCCCTCCCTTGTGTCTCCCCCCCTCTCCCTTCCGTGTCTCTAACCCCCTCCCCTGTGTCTCTTCTCTCCCTCCTATGTGTCTCTTTCCCCCTCCCCTGTGTCTCTTTCCCCCCTCCCCTGTGTCTCTTTCCCCCCTCTCCCTCCCCTGTGTCACTTCCCCCTACCCCTGTGTCTGTTCCCCCTCCTCTCACTCCCTTGTGTCTCATTTCCCCCCTCCTCTACCTCCCTTGTGCCTCCCCCCCCCCTGTGTTTTTACCCCCCTCTCCCTCCCATGACTCTAACCCCCGCCACCTGGTGTCTCTTTCCCTCCTGTGTCTCTCCCCCCCCTCTCCATCCCATGCATCTCTTTCCCCCTCCCCTGTGTCTCTTTCCACCCTATCCCTCCCCTGTGTCTCTTCAACCCTCCCCTGTGTCTCTTTCCCCCTATCCCTCCCCTGTGTCTCTTTAACCCTCCCCTGTGTCTCTTTCCCCCCTGTCCCCCCTCGTGTCTCTCCCCCCCATTTCCCTCCGCTGTGTCTTTCCCCCCTCCTCTGTGTCTTCCCCCCCTCCCCTGTGCATCTTCCCCCTCCTCTCCCTCCCGTGTCTCTTCCCCCTCCTCTCACTCACCTGTCTCTTCCCCCTCCTCTCCGTCTCTTTACCTCCTGTGTCTCTTCCCCCTCTTCCTCCCCTGTGTCTGTTCCCCACTCCCCTCTCCCTCCACTGTGTCTCTTCCCCCCTCCCCTGTGTCTCCTCCCCCTCCCATGTATCTCTTTCCCTCTCCCCTGTGTCTTTTCCCCTCTCCCTCCTCTGTGGTGCTGGTGAATATTGCATCTATCATATGTAGTGTGTGTGTATTTTATGTGTGTGTGTGTGTGTGTATATATATATATATATATATATATATATATATATATATATATATATATATATATATATATATATATATATATATATATACACTATAGTTGGATATATATTCAAAACACCAAACATATACACATACTATGTCACCCTTGATACCTCTGTCCTATACACAAACGATATAATTAAACATTCTTTTTTTTTTTTTAAATCCCCATGTACAATAAACTTGTTCCCGTTGTCACTTCGTGTCTCAAATATAACACACACACACATAACCTTGCAGTCGCCATTTTTAGAATAACCGGAAGTGAAACCATGACAAGGAATTGACTGCTTGGGACTACGAGTTCCAGAATCCCCCGCAGAACAGACAACAGCCAATCAGCACAGCATAGAGGCGGATCACCGGATATATTCAGGTTTCCATGGTGACGTTGCGATAACATAGCCGTCTCTCACTCTCTGCAGACACAAATATAACATTAATGTAGGACTATGCCTGGTAACTAGTGATGTAATTGTCAGCCTGGTTATTTTATTGGTCTGGTAACTAGTGATGTCACTACTGTACTTTTTTTACAGTTATTTTTAGCAGGTTCGTTTTTTTTCTCCTCTAACACTATTTTATGTGTTGAGATTCCTTATGAATGGGGTCAGATCTCGGGGATGAATAGTGAGGAGCAGGGTGTGGGGAGCTCAGGACGGTTATAGATACAGAGGTTGTGTTCAGATCATATGTCAGGTGTAAGAGCAGAAACCCAGTACAGAGACATTATCTGCAGCAATAAATATGTCACCTGCCAGGTCCCGGAGCAAGAACTAAGTACAGCTCGCTTCAGAGACATTATCTACAGCAATTAGTACATTACTGAACTGAGGTGGATTGTTATCTCCACATTCAGACTTGTTTATACTTACTGTGTGTATTTGTACCCATTCAATATCTTCAAGATTAATATGGGAAAATGTGATAATATTTGTATTAATATTTAAAATGACATCTCCACAGACATGTTGTCTAAAGATCCAAAAGGAGCTCAGTAGTGTTTTCAGGGGTGAAACTAAACACCATTTTCATTATTATTATAGTTAATTTATAACGCGCCAACATATTCCGTAGCGCTGTACATAAATTAAGTTTAGACAAAGATAAATACAGATAAACATTTAGCAAAGCAGGGAGGGCCGTGTTTGAGCTAGGAATCCAATGTCCATGGTGCATTCCCGAAGTACTTAGGATAGAAACTCGCAGACTTACAATCTAAGGTGGCTCATGGAGAATCATCCTACTGATTGTTCAGATATTTTAATTAATATAAAACCATTTAAAAATAAATTTTAAGTTGTGAATCCAAAATTATGATGTTGTGAAAAACTTCCTCCCCACAAGATCTATTACACAAGCTAGGTACCAGCCCCACACTGATAAGATACATTTTAAGAGCTGTCTGTCATCTCTCTGTCAGTCACTCCATTGGCTTCCCTCCAGAATAAAATGTAAAATCATGACCTTAACATATAAAGCACTCAACCACAGTGCACTCATCTCAAAATACTCCCCCAACTGTCGTTATTCCTCTCTATAGCACTACAAAATATGTCGGCATGTCACAAATAAAGGAGCATAATAATAATAATTTGAAGAACCAGGTCTTTTCTAATATCAAAGTGCTTTAGCCTACAAAACTGCAAATTTTTCAAGCTATGACAGGAAGTACAGAACAATTCTCAAAGACCTTGCCAGAAAAGCTAAGAAGTAAACAGAAATATGTACGGAGTTTAGCTGCTGTCTCTGTAGTTTTACAAATTTGAAGATCTCCAGTCCAAATGTTATGCAAAAGTAATTTCAATGTAACTTTTCTGATAAAATAACAACCTTTTAAGTCACAACAACTGAGCTGTTTATAATGATCGTTACTAATTAAAAGCTGGATAATTTCAGTGATCTTTTGAGCATTTCTTGAAGAGCATATTCCCAGACTGGATAATATATCTTCTCTTTCACATTGTCCAGTCTTCTCCTTTAGATAGGTTGGCCTGTACAATGCAGTATTACAACAGCACATTTGCAGTATGACTAAAAAAAACTATTGTAGGTGCTACTGGTTCTCCACCAATCTTACCTTAGAACAATTCTTGTCCATTTCTACAAAAGATAATGTAATTCCTACATTTCATACAAAATGTCAATCTGTTTCAACTGCCCTTCATGTCTAAAGCCGTTATAGATGCTCAGTTGTTGTTCCAGGGGTGAAAGCACACACCATTGGCTCATGTAGAAACCTGATCATTGTTGAAAGCTTCAAATGAATTTAAAACCTATAAAAAAACAACCTTTGAAACCTTAATGGGTGTGTTTTTCTATTAATGGAGGCATGGTGGAAAAAGATGGAGTTGCAAAGGGATTATGTTAAATTATTGGATATTTTGATTTGATACCTCCCACCTTATAGTGCCAGAAGTAGGTTGCCTGCAACTATAACTACAAGCCTGGACCTGTAAAAATGTAAATTCTACTCTCATGCACAGAATCTTTTTCTTCTTTATCATGAGTGACTAGAGAGTCCAACAGGCATTTCATGTTTATTGTTTACTGAAAGCTAGATCATTAGCAGGATATCACAGACTTGATTTTCTTTGAGGGATAGGTAACTAAATCAAATAATGTTCTCCCAGTTTTGTACAATAATGACTACTGAATGAAGTTTAACACAATGCAAATAGTAAAAACAACCAATATATAAAGAGAATTCTAGATTGCAATGGTTCAGGCCACTAGTATTCATAAGGTAACACACAAAAACTAAAAATACAAACAAACCATTGAAGAATAGAAGCACCACAAACCAAAATGTTGTTAAACCAGATCATCAAATGACTATACTTCTCCTTATGATCCACCAGATAGGCCATGGTTTTGGTTTTACATTAAAACCAGAAATAAGTTATATCTAATCGAGATTTATGTGTGCATATGTTTCTTTTTTTCTTCTTGAAGTATACAATAACTCTAATGAACAACAGGAGAAAACCAAGAGGGATGTTGTGAATCTTTGTGATAAACTCAATAAAAACAAGTTAAGAAAATAATTGTCTGTAGGAGGATATCTGTTATATTACATAATTGGCATTTCATTATTGACAGTAGTCATATTCTGGGTGGTGTAAACTGCTGCAGATATGTACTTGTAACCAATAAATCAAATTTGCTTTAAAACCACTGTACAATCTGACTCTTTTAATTAATCTCCTACAATTTTCTCCCAAACCTGGCCTCATTGTCATCTTCCATATAAAAGTCAGTCACATCCACCTAGTTTACAATTTTAAAATTCCACTCAAAAGATCAATCCTATGTCTCACAGTGCTGACTGCTTGAACAAATATCATCCACTGATAATCCATGTCATAGATAACTTTAACGTTTAGGACTTTCTGTTTATTTTTACATTATGTTTTATTTTACTAATAATTAATTGCATTAACTACCATTGTATACTCTATATCACTACCTTGCCGTAGTGAAGGAGCTTGTGTACCTCAGATGGTTACCCAAGATAGCAGAGAGGTCAGACAAACCTCGTTCCACTGGCGAAGGAACTGGCAACCCACTCTAGTATCTTTGCTAAGAAACTCTATAGATAAGCACAAAAAGAGACATAACGATATGGCACTGGAAGATGAACCCCTCAGGTCAGAAGGCGCCCACCAGATTACTGAGTAATAGTAGAGGACGAGTACAAATAGCACCAGGTCTAATGAAGTGGTTGGGCCAAAGTTGAAATGACACCCAGATATGAATGAGGGAATGGAAAGTCCGCTGCTGCAAAGAACAATTCAGCATAGGAACCTGGAATGTTAGAACTATGAATCAACATTGATGTCCTGAGAATTAGTAAAATCCTATGGATTGGAATGGGACATTTCATATGAGACAACCCCAAGATCTTCTACTGGTGGTCAAGAATCCTGGAGAAGAAATTGAGTAGCCTCATAATCAATCAAATAGTGGCCAAAGCAGTGCTCGGTTACAACCAAATAAATGACAGAATGATTTCAATTCAAAATCAAAGCAAGCCATTTAACATCACAGTGATCCAATCTATGCTCCAACCATGGATGCTGAAAAAGGCTGAAGTTGTCCAGTTTTATGAAGATCTTCAACACATCATATATATAACACCAAGAAAAGATGTTACTTTCATCATAGGAGATTGGAATGCTAAAGTAGGGAAACAAAAGACACCTGGCCTTGGAGTACAAAATGAAGCAGGTCAGAGATTAGTAGAATTCTGTCAAGATAATTCTCTGGTCATAGCAAACACCCTCTTCCAACAGCCCCAGAGATGACTCTACACATGGACATCACCAGATGCATACCATAGAAATCAGACAAAGATGAAGGAGCTCTATGCAGTCAGAAAAAACAAAACCATGAGCTGACTGCGGCTCAGATCGTGAGCTTATTTTTAAGAATTAAATTTAAGAAAAGAAGGAAAATTATCAGACCAAGCAGAAACAAAATAAATAATATCTCTTGTGAATATGCCGTGGAGGTAAAGAATAGATATAAGGGACTAGACATAGAATATAGATGTCTGAAGAATTTTCAACATACGTCTGTGACATTGTCCGAAAAGCAGCGGCAAGAATATCCCTAAAAGAAAGAAAACTAAGAATGCAAACTGGCTATCTGATGAGGCTTTGAAAGTAGCCCAGGAAAGCAAAAGGTATTTGAGATAGAAAAAGATTTATCCAACTGAATGCAGAATACCAGTGGATAGCAAGAAAAGACAAGGAGACTTTCTACAATGGGCAATGTAATGAAATAGAAGAGGATATCAGATTGCGAAGTCAAGAGATCTCTTCAAGAAAATTGGGGATCTCAAAAGCACCTTTCATTACAAAGTGGACGTGATAAAACAAAAAAAATGGTAGGGACTTAACAGAAGCAGATCAGATAAAGAAGAGGTGGCAGGAATACACTGAAGATATATACAGGTAGGATCTTAACATAAATAACCTCAATAGTTTGTCCAATGAGCTGGAACCAGACATCTTGGAGAGTGAAGTGAGATGGGCCCTAGGAAGTCTTGCTGATTACAAGACTTCAGCAGTTGATGAGATCCCAGCAGAACTGTTCAGAATCCTAGAAGATGATGCTGTGAAAGTGTTGCTTGCATAATGCTAAAACAATTGAAAACAATGGCCAGTAGACTGGAAAAAGTCAGTCTATATGTCAATCCAAAAAAGACAGTGGCAAAGAGTGCTCCAATTATCAAACAATTGCGCTCATTTCACATGCTAGCAAGGCAATGCTTAATATTCTGCAAGCTCGACTCCACCAATATATTGACCGATAACTACCAGATGTGCAAGTTGCGTTTTGCAGAGGCAGAAGCACAAGGGATCAAATTGCCAATATCTGCTGGATCATAGAGAAAGCAAGAGAGTTCCAGAAAAATATCTACCTCTGCTGCATAGACTATTCTAAAGCCTTTGACTGTATGGATCACAACAAATTGTGGCAAATTCCTAAAGAGAGGGGAGTATCAGATCATCTCACCCTTCTCGTGAGGAATCTGTATTTGGACTGAAAAGTAATGGTTAGAACTGAACATGGAACAACCAAATTGTTCAACATCGGGAAAGGAGTATGACAAGGTTGTATATTGTCACCTTATTTATTCAACTTATATGCAGAATACATTATGCGTAAGGGTCGGGCTGGATGAATCCAAAGCCTTAATTATTATTGCTGGAAGACATATCAACAACCTCAGATATGCGGATGATACTACTCTAATGGCTGAAAGTGAGGAGGAACTAAATGGTTTATTGATGAAGGTGATAGAAGAGAGTATGAAAGTTGCCTGCTGCTCAACAGTAAAAATACAAAGATCATGGCAAACGGCAATCTCAGTTCCTGGCAAATAGATGGGGAAAAAGTGAAGACAGTGACAGATGTTACTTTCATGGGCTCCTAGATGTTTTAAGATGGTGATTGCAGCCATGAAATTTAAAGACGTTTGCTTCTGGGGAGAAAAGCTATGGCAAGTCTGGACAAACTATTAAAAAGTAAATATATATCATTATCAACAAAGGTTTGCATAGTAAAAATTATTGTATTCCCAGTAGTAATATATATTGACACCTTTGAATTGTGATGTTGGAGAAAACTACTTGGAGTTCCTTGGACTGCAAGATGATCCAATCAATCCATACTACAGGAAATCAAGACAAACTGTTCACTGGAATGTTTGAGCATGAGGTTAACGCTCAAATATTTTGCCATATCATGAGATGACAGGATTCTCTAGAGAAGACTCTAATGCTGGGAAAGTTTAAAGACACACTAAGAAGGGGACGGCAGAGGCGGAGATGGATAGATAAGTTCAATAAAGCAATGAACACGTGCTGGCAGTTCATAGGGTCACAGAGAGTCTGTATAGTATATACAGTGCCTCACAAACTGGAATTAACATGGATTGTTTGAGGATTTGAATCATTTCATTTACAGAACATGCCCACAACTTTAAAGATGTTTTTTTTTATTGTGAAGCAAACAACAAACAGGACAACATAACAGAAAAAGTTAATGTGCATAACTATTCACCCCCATAAAGTCAATAATTTGTAGAGCCACCTTTTGCAGCAATCACAGCTCCAAGTCGCTTTGGATAAGTCTCTATGAGCTTTCCACAACTTACCACTGGGATTTTTGCCCATTCTTCCTTGCAAAACTGCTCCAGCTCCTTCAAGTTGGATGGTTTGCGCTTGTGAACAGCAATCTTTAAGTCTGACCACAGATTTTCTATTGGATTGAGGTCTGGGCTTTGACTAGGCCATTCCAACACATTTACATGTTTCCTCTTAAACGCACTCAAGTGTTGCTTTACCAGTGTGTTTGGGGTCATTGTCCTGCTGGAAGGTGAACCTCCATCCTAGCCTCAAATCACGCACAGAGTGGTACAGGTTTTGCTCAAGAATATCCCTGTATTTAGCACCATCCATCTTTCCCTCAACTCAGTTTCCCAGTCCCGGCTGCTGAAAAACATCCCCACAGCATGATGCTGCCACCACCATGTTTCATGGTGTTTCATGGGGATGGTGTTCTTTGGGTGATGTGTTGGGTTTGCGCCAGATATAGCGTTTTGATGGCCGAAAAGTTCAATTTTAGTCTCATCAGACCAGAGCACCTTCCTCCATACATTTTGGGAGTCTCCCACATGCCTTTTCCCATTTTGTTTTTTGCTGAAAGTAATGGCTTTCTTCTGGCCACTCTACCATAAAGCCCAACTTTATGGAGTGTACGACTTATTGTCGTCCTATGTACAGATACTCCAGTCTCTGCTGTGGAACTCTGCAGCTCTGCCAGGTTTAACTTAGGTCTTGGTGCTGCCTCTCTGACTAATGCCCTTCTTCCAGGTCCGTGAGTTTTGGTGGGCAGCCGTCTCTTGGCAGGTTTGCTGTTGTGCCATGTTCTTTCCATTTGGTTATGATAGATTTGATGGTCCTCCTGGGGCTCATCAAATATTTGAATAATTTTTTATAACCTAAACCTGACTTGTACTTCTCAACAACATTGTCCCTTACTTGTTTGGAGAGTTCCTTGGTCTTCATGTTTGGTTAGTGGTGCCTCTTGCTTAGGTGTTTCAGCCTTTGGGGCCTTTCAAAAGAGGTGTGTATATGTAATGACAGATCGTGTGAGACTTAGATTGCACACAGGTGGACATCATTTCACTGATTATGTGACTTCTGAAGGTAATTGGTTGCACTAGAGCTTTTTATGGGCTTCATAATGAAGGGGGTGAATACATACGCACATGCCAATTTTCTGTTTTCTATTTCTAAAAAATAGTTTTATGTATATATTTTTCTCATTTCACTTCACCAACTTAGACTATTGTGCTCTGATCCATCACATAAAATTCAAATGAACAAACATTGACCTTAAGGCTGTAATGTAACAAAATAGGTAAAAAGTCAAAAGGGGAATACTTTTGCAAGGCACTGTATAAAGATAGATATATGTAAAGATAGATAGATATTAATTTATGGGACACATGGTAGTGGTGTGTTTCTTTGAGGGGAAGGGAATTTTATTATTGTGTATCCTGATCTTCTGCTGCTATCTTTTATGAAGAACCATATAAGATCTACCCCTGAAGAGCAGATTTTGTCAACCAAGTGGCCGCAGTGGGATCCCTTTCCTTGAGAACAGCGTGGCTGACTACAAAAAATACCTACTGCTTAGCTACAGCACAGATCTAGACTTGAGGCATCAAATTGCCTGGTCCTAAATCCCTTGGTGTCATGATACAGGGGTTGAGGTGGGTAGATGAAGTGTTCCAGCAACTGGGTTGACCTGAAGGACCCTCTCTCATCGCAATACTACCCCGGCTGGGGGACCCACCAGTGATCATTCCGAGGAGAAGGATGAGGCAATACGGAGGTTCAGAGCCTGGGCTGCTATTATACAAGCAGCATCGCCAGGCTTCATATTTTATTGTCGTCATTTTTGTCGGGCAATTTCCTAGTATAAAATATATTTTCTGACAGCCAAGGGACACTAGGTGGCGCAGCCAATATTTTCTTCAATTTCTTGTTAGTGTTATAATTTAGGGGTTAGGGTTTTGGGTTATGATAGTGGCAGATGATAGATAGACAGACAGATGGCCGGACAGACAGATAGATAGACAGACAGATAGATAGATAGATAGATAGATAGATAGATAGATAGATAGATAGATAGATGATGGATAGATGGATAGATAGACAGACAGACAGACAGACAGATAGATAGATAATAGATAGATAGACAGACAGCTAGATTGATTCATGATGATTAGTAGTAACTGCTCTTTGATACTTAGGACATACTATAGTCTTACAGTCATAACTTGAAAAACATTCATTGTAAACTATTTCATGAGCAACAAAGATGGAGATTTCTAATTCACCTCCCCAGTCACACTTCTTTGATAGGAAATCTCAGCATATAATATAGATGTGGAGGAGAAAAAAGCTGATATCATAGAAATAACTAATCGAATAAACAGGAGAGCAGAGATATCACTGGTCTTAGGAAGTATCCTGACCAATGAAATAACAAGCAGGCATGAACATCACTAGTTACCAGGCTGTGTCCTAAATTAATAAAGCTCAGTTTTATTGTTACAGTTGTTTCTACATGGACCGCGTCACCATGGAAACCTGATTATATCCAGGTACCCATTCCTCTACTGTGTTGATTGGTTGCTTGTACTGAAAGGAATTCTGGGATTTGTATTTGGTACAGTCACTTCCGCATCATTGTTTCCTGATATATGTCTAAGATGGCGGCGTTGTGTTGATATGTTTCCGTGACCTCGGCAGGTGAATGCATTATTAATATTACAATTAGTTATAAGCCCCTAATTTATGGTCTTTTTTTGTCTAGGGATCACGTGGGGAGAGCAGGTGTGTGGCGAGCATGTGTATGTAATATATGCATATAAAGTAATGTGAGTGCCTTACTATAGCGAGGGGAAGGGCTGTGTGTGGATAGCAGGTGTATGTAATATTTAAATACATAGTAATATGAGTGTTTTTTTATAGAGTGTTGAGGGAGGTATTAGGATAGTGTCTATGAAATATTTATATATTAATATGAGTGTATATCTGAATGTAGTGTGGAGGGAGTGTTGTCTGTGTTTAGTTTGTGTATGTAATTTATAAATAGAGAAAGAGAGAGGGAGGGCCAGAGGGGAGCAGAGGAAGAAAGAGAGGGGAGCAGAGGAAGAAAGAGAGGGGAGCAGAGGAAGAAAGAGAGGGGAGCAGAGGAAGAAAGAGAGGGGAGCAGAGGGAGAAGCAGAGGGAGAAAGAGAGATGTGGGGGCAGAGGGAGAAAGAGAGATGTGGGGGCAGAGGGAGAAAGAGAGATGTGGGGGCAGAGGGAGAAAGAGAGATGAGGGGGGCAGAGGGAGAATGAGAGATGAGGGGGCAGAGGCAGAATGAGAGATGAGGGGGGCAGAGGCAGAATGAGAGATGAGGGGGGCAGAGGCAGAATGAGAGATGAGGGGGGCAGAGGCAGAATGAGAGATGAGGGGGGCAGAGGCAGAATGAGAGATGAGGGGGGCAGAGGCAGAATGAGAGATGAGGGGGGCAGAGGCAGAATGAGAGATGAGGGGGGCAGAGGCAGAATGAGAGATGAGGGGGGCAGAGGCAGAATGAGAGATGAGGGGGGCAGAGGCAGAATGAGAGATGGGGGGGACAGAGGCAGAATGAGAGATGGGGGGACAGAGGGAGAATGAGAGATGGGGGGGGACAGAGGGAGAATGAGAGACGGGGGGGGGACAGAGGGAGAATGAGAGACGGGGGGGGACAGAGGGAGAATGAGAGATGGGGGGCAGAGGCAGAATGAGAGATGAGGGGGGCAGAGGCAGAATGAGAGATGAGGGGGGCAGAGGCAGAATGAGAGATGAGGGGGGCAGAGGCAGAATGAGAGATGGGGGGGCAGAGGCAGAATGATAGATGGTGGGGACAGAGGGAGAATGAGAGATGGGGGGGACAGAGGGAGAATGAGAGATGAGGGGGGCAGAGGCAGAATGAGAGATGAGGGGGGCAGAGGCAGAATGAGAGATGAGGGGGGCAGAGGCAGAATGAGAGATGAGGGGGGCAGAGGCAGAATGAGAGATGAGGGGGGCAGAGGCAGAATGAGAGATGAGTGGGGCAGAGGCAGAATGAGAGATGAGTGGGGCAGAGGCAGAATGAGAGATGAGGGGGGCAGAGGCAGAATGAGAGATGAGGGGGGCAGAATGAGAGATGAGGGGGGCAGAATGAGAGATGAGGGGGGCAGAATGAGACATGATGAGGGGGGCAGAATGAGACATGATGAGGGGGGCAGAATGAGACATGATGAGGGGGGCAGAATGAGACATGATGAGGGGGGCAGAATGAGACATGATGAGGGGGGCAGAGGCAGAATGAGAGATGAGGGGGGCAGAGGCAGAATGAGAGATGAGGGGGGCAGAGGCAGAATGAGAGATGATGAGGGGGGCAGAGGCAGAATGAGAGATGATGAGGGGGGCAGAGGCAGAATGAGAGATGATGAGGGGGGCAGAGGCAGAATGAGAGATGATGAGGGGGGCAGAGGCAGAATGAGAGATGATGAGGGGGGCAGAGGCAGAATGAGAGATGATGAGGGGGGCAGAGGCAGAATGAGAGATGAGGGGGCAGAAGGAGAATGAGAGATGAAAGGGGCAGAAGGAGAATGAGAGATGAGGCGGGCAGACGGAGAATGAGAGATGAGGGGGGCAGAGGGAGAATGAGAGATGGGGTGCAGAGGGAGAATGAGAGATGGGGTGCAGAGGGAGAATGAGAGATGGGGTGCAGAGGCTGAATGAGAGATGAGGGGGCAGAGGGAGAATGAGAGATGAAGCGGGCAGAGGGAGAATGAGAGATGAGGGGGGCAGAGGGAGAATGAGAGATGAGGGGGGCAGAGGGAGAATGAGAGATGGGGGTGCAGAGGGAGAATGAGAGATGGGGTGCAGAGGAAGAATGAGAGATGGGGGGCAGAGGGAGAATGAGAGAGAGAGAGAGGGGGGAGGAGGGAAAAAGGGAGAGAGAGGGTAGAAGGGAGAGAGAGGGGAGAGGAGGGTAGAAGGGAGAGAGAGGGAAGAAGGGAGAGAGGGCGGAGGAGGGAAGTAGGTAGGGAGAGGAGGGAAGTAGGGAGGGAGAGGAGGGAAGTAGGGAGAGGGGAGAGGAGGGAAGAAGGGAGAGGGGAGAGGAGGGAAGAAGGGAGGGAGAGAGAGGGGAGAGGAGGGAAGAAGGGAGAGCGAGAGAGGGGGAAAGAGGAAAGAAGGGACTTCAGATTACCTTTAATCTTAATATTTTAGCAATTCAAATGATGGCAACTAAAATGCAACACTTATAAGGAAAGACGCTGTGTGTAAGACATAATAGTTATTTGATAGAAACCTTCAGGTATGTTAATAATTTATTAACACTGCTTTATTGAAAGGGTAGTAGATATGTAGCAGCCTTCTAGTTGTATAGACAGACACAGTAAAGGTATTGGAGTATGTCTGGTGTGAGCATTAACTGTCCTGCAGATACAATGGGCAGACAAATAGAACAAACCTACTTAGGTGTTGTCCGTTCTCAGATGAGCATCCCTGACTCTTTTTGTTTAGTTTTTCTCACTCCAAGGGTAATGGGGGACTCCAGACGTGGACCCCTTGCTCACTGTGCCTTAGGGAGTCCCGCTGTACCTCACTGACGAGGCCCATAAAGGCCGAAACGTGTCTGGGGTTTGTTGTTTCTCCTGTTCAGGGTAGAATTGCCTGGTATTTTGGGTCTGGGTCATTCTTTTGAGTGGGACCAGACTGATATACTACAGGATATTTCTCCCTGTGAAGGGCACAAGTGAGCTAAACGAGGTTGCTCTCTGACTAGGTAACCAAACCGATAGAGCAAACCTACTTAGGTGTTGTTCATTCTCATATGAGCTCTTGGTTGTTTGTGTGCTATGAGCAGCGTTGTGTTTTTTTTTTCTATGCCAATGAATAATTAATAAAAGAAGAAATTAATATACTTTACCTATTGTGAAGTAATATATGCAGGAAGTATTGTGTTGAAGAGCTGGCAATCTGATTTCATGTTGCTGCAGCATCAGTGCTGTGGAGCTGCTGTGTAAGCGTCATGAATGTGTGCAGTGTGTAGTGTAATAGTGTGCGTGCACGAGGCAAATCCTTTAGGGCAGCTTTGTTTTTCCGGATTGTATAAGTTATTGTTCTAAAATGGCGGCTAATATGTGTTATGCGGCTGTGGCTGATTTTGCGTCCTTGTTTTCGGATGTCGCCCGACTTTTTCGGAAAATCCGTAGGTGTTTGGTGGGGTTTTGCGGGTTTAGGGTGCTTTAGCCTCGTTTTCATTCTGTTCGGTGGCCATTTTTTCTCTCGCTTAGGTGATTTTCGATTGTCTAAACTTTGTAATTTGGACTTAAATCGAGCTGTAACTTCACTTCCTGGGTGCACCCTATTGCTGTGGGTAAGTTTTTTATGTGTTTGTTGTGTGTATTTATTGTGTTTCTAATGTTTTTCATGTCGCGCGGGTTGCGTCCTTGTTTTTGGATCTCGTACGTCTTTTTTGGAAAATCTGTAGGTGTTTGGTGGTGTTTTGCGTCTTTAGAGTCCTGTAGCCTCGCTTTTTGTATTTTTCGGCGGCCATTGTTTCTCTCGCTTAAGGGATTTTCGGCTACTATGCGAGCCCGCAGCGTTAGCAACAACCCGCCTGCTCACAACTATATATGTGATAAGACCTACATTTATAGTAAAGTATTTACTCTTACCTATTGTGTTTAAAAGATGACTCTGTCACCCAAAAATCTATTTTTTTGTTTTTTTTATATTCTTAAAGAGCATGAAAAACTGTCTGTATGATGTGTTATCATGTGAATAAGGGGAATCAATCCTGGCACATCAGCAGCTCACACATATTAATTAGCTGCATTGATGTGCTAATTAGGATTACAGTCAGCTTGTCTGTCTCTGTAGTGGCCAAAATAAAGACCTGTAATGTTATCTGGTGATTAGACCCCTCTCCTACCATTATCTGAGCCGCTTATTGAGCCACAAATTTGTTTACAGGAGCCACAAAATCAATTTGAAATATTACAGAAACAATTTAACGTAGAGAAACATTGCTAGTACAATGTATAACCACTTTTTAGTGCAGACCAAATTGGTGCTAATCTGTACCGATTTTTAAATCCTTTATTGGAACAGGGCTCCAAGATGAAAAGCTTGGTCTTGAACTAAGGACGGACAGTATGAGAGAAAAGAAAAGCCAATTCACAAGGTAGAAATCCATTGGGCAGGTGAGTAATGGAAATAATAATTTATCTGTTTTGTAGTCAGATTTAGTGATTCTTTTTTTGATGTAAAAATATTTTGCTATTAATATTTTTTTAAGGCACAAACTGTACAAACACAGTAAAACACTAATAGCCGTATGTGCTCCCATCACCCAGAGGAGGACCATGTGTCTGACCCCACCAGTCACACTGACACACATGGATTGGTACATGAGATCTACTTTACACCTGTCCCACCACCATAAAGATACACTGACACACATCGATCGGTACATGAGATCTACTTTACACCCGTCCCACCACTATAAAGAGATGCACGAGTCACAAATAACAAAGATGGGAGTCCATTCCATGTCCCTTTAAATATCAAGTGTTTACAGTGAAAAAAGACAACCATTAACTGGCCCTTTTTATGAGTATTGATGGGTTGGAGTCCAGATCTCCAATCCCTTTGCAACTGGAAATTAAAAGAAGAGCTGTTAAACTATCTACTGAAACACTGTGTAGTTTGACTTGTGTTTCTTCATGTCTCTGGACACAGACAGTTGCCAATTACCGTATCACTGAAAATGACAAGAAAAAAATACAATTCTCTAAAGATTTGGTGCTTAACACCTGATAAATGTTATAAGAAATATATTAAACTAAAGAAACAAAATACATTTTATTGAATGCTGCCATTTAAATGGCTTGCAACTAAAACAGTAAAAATATATTTTAGAGAAAGATCACTTCTATACTCTTTTTCCTATGTCTGTCTAGCTTACAGTGAGTGACAACCTGACATGTGTAAACAAAAAAGAAAACCAATACTATTGGTGGTAACCTCTATAAGGTAGTTAAAGTGTATGTGTGATCGGCTAATGTAAGCCTATGAAGCTTCTAAAACTATAAGGCTTCTAAATATTGAAGCATATGATACTCTAACAATACCATGGAGTGCAAAACAAATACTAGTGAAAATTAAATTATTAATTAAATGGTGTGGTGATAATAGATATTGTTGTTAACATATGGTGTTGGATATAGACCCCACAAGGGGGTAATTGTATTCCACTGTGTGTGTATTAATTAAAGTGGTGTTTTCCTAAAAAAGGAATGTGAAGGTCACTGCTAGAAAATGTTCAGACAAGACCATCCTCATATATACAACAAAAAATTGCAAATCATAGGATCGTCAAAAAAAGGGGGGGAGTATAGGGGTCTAAAAAAATATATATATTAAAACCAAAAACAGCATAGGAGAACCAGAGGGATGTTGGATAAATATAGCAGAGTATATGCTCAAACGCTGCAAAATATTGCCCGCTTAGAATGTACAAAAACCCTTGCCACTTGATGAAAAGCAAAAAATAATAAATGTGATGATAAATGGTCTAAATCTGCCCAATGCTTCTCACTACAGCGTGAGATGTTGCAAGCACTGGGTTTACCCTAATGAGGGGACCATATCATATCATATCATTGTGTGGCACAAAAAAGGGAGAGGTTCAAAATGTATATATATATATATACAAATGTAATTATAAATATGAATACAGGTATTCATACAGGTATACACACAGGCATAAACATGAACAGCTATATCAAACAAGTACAATGATATAGATGCAGCTTGCTTACTTACTCTGTTTAAATCTTTCCTCTGGTCTCCTAGCTTGTAATTAGGGGCCTGACCGGTTTCGTTGCTATTAACAGCAACTTTATCAAAGGCAGACTGTATCCATGTTGTTTTGCCCTTTCAAGGGCTTTTTATAAGGCTGTTTCTCCACCTATTCGCGCTGAAATTGACACTTCCGGCGATACGTCACTTCCGGTCCCTCACTTCCGGTTTCACTTTCAATGTGCCTTGCAAAATGTCACTTCCGGTGACTGTAGTTGATACTTTCGTTTTAATATGTTAGATATGAAAAACGCTGTTCCACACTTAGTGCTAGTCACCTTCATCATTCATAAGAATGGACATGTGTTCACTATTTTGCATGGCAAGTGTAACACCCCAAACACCACAGCACTGATTTTAAATTGTGGGTTTTGGGAAAGTCTACAGTAGTAATAAAGGTAACAGTAAGAAATGGCAACAGTCCAAATGTACATACATATATATATATCATATAGTTCCCAGCTGTTACACCATTTAAAATGATGTTTGTATTCAATTAAATTCTTACTTGTTCTCCATTCGTTTAAATAGGGTCTCCATATTATTTTCTTATAAGAAGGCTGAGAAGGAGGAGTCTTCATTCAATCCATTTGGGCTAAGAGCTTTTAACACATATATCCACTTACATTCTAGCTGTAATAATCTCTTCTTTTTATCACCTCCTCTAACTCCTGATGTAACACTATCAATTATATGAAATTTCAAGACATTCTGATTTTCATGATGATACAGTCTCACATGTCTGGAGACCGGGGTGTCCAGGTGATTCCTAATAGATCCCATATGCTCTAGGATTCTTCTCCTTAGCTGCCTGTCCGTTTTTCCCACGTAGATCTTTCCACATACACAGGTAATTACATATACCACCGCAGTGGAGGCGCAATTGAAAAACTTTTTGACAGGATATTTTGTTTTTTCGATGGGATGTTCAAACTCTTTTTCCACTTTTATATGTTTACATGCTTTACATCGGCCACATTGGAAAAGGCCTTTTGTTTCGGACAGCCAACTCTGTCCCTGTTTTTGGGTGGAGAAGAAACTGTGTGTGATTTTATCCCGAAGACTATTGCCTCGTCTGTATGTCACTGAGGCTTTTTCTGATATCACTTCAGTCAACAATATGTCATCTTTAAGGAGATGCCAATATTTGTCTAGAATCAGGCGTATTTCGTCACTGTCCGAGCCATAGGTTAATATACACCTTATTTGTTCTTTTGCTGTTTCTTTATCTTTATTATTATATAGTAGGTCTGATCTTTGTTTTCTCAAGGCATTCTTATATGCCAGTTTCAAAATTCTGTTTGGGTATCCTCGGTTTCTGAATCGTTGTTTTAATTCTTTGGCTTGTTCTTTAAAGTCTTCTATGGTATCGCAGTTCCTTCTAAGGCGAATGTATTGCCCTATAGGGATTCCTCTTTTGAGCGGTGTCGGGTGCTCACTGTCCCAACTTAATAGGGAGTTTGTTGCAGTATTTTTTCTGAATACCTTTGTATGTAGGTCACCTTTTTTGTCTTTACTGATATGGAGATCTAAGAATTCCAATGATTGCTCACTCGTGACATAGGTACATTTCAAATTCATCTCATTTTGATTTAGATCCATTATGAATTTTTCAAAATCTTTTTTAGAACCAGTCCAGATAATCAATATATCATCAATGAATCTTTGCCATAAAAGAATATCTTTTGTGAAGGACTCATATTTTTTTGTGAAAACAATAGTTTCCTCCCAGTAGCCAAGGAACAAATTTGCATAGTTAGGGGCACAAGCTGTTCCCATTGCTGTGCCCCTAACCTGCCGATACCATTTTCCATTGAAAAGAAAGAAATTCCTTGTTAGGACAAATTCTAACAGTGTTAGTAGGAAATCATTCCAGATTTTCTGATTTATGCCTTTCATATCCAGGAAATATCTCACAGCTTTTAATCCCAAATAATGCGGTATACTGCTATAAAGCTGTTCTACATCAATACTTGCAAGGAATGCCGTAGTTGGAATATTGATATTGTCTAGTCGTCTTAGAACATCAGATGTATCTTTTACAAATGATGGTAATGATGAGACAAGATCTTTTAGATTTTCATCAATGAGCCTGCTTATCCGTTCTGTTAAATTCCCGTTTCCAGAGATTATTGGTCTCCCAGGGATTGGTTGTAATCGTTTATGTATTTTCGGCAGTGCATAGAATGTTGCTGCCACTGGATAGCATGGAAGTAAAAAATGCAGGTTTTTTCCTGTGATGAGATCTCTGTCTTTTGCCTGTGTTAGGATTGATCTTAACTCACAGCGATATTCTACAGTGGGATTTTTCAACAGTACCTCATATGTATTGAAATCATTTAGAATTTTTAAGCACATATCTTGGTACTCTGTTTTGTCCATAAGGACAATATTTCCTCCCTTGTCTGCCGATTTGATCTCTAAATTACTTCTTTCTAGATCGTTAAGGGCTTCCCATTCCTCCTTAGGGAGATTATGTGGATATTTGTGCTTATATTTATTCTTTTTATTCAGGTCTTCCAGCTCTTTAGTTACTAATTTAACGACCATTTCTATGTTATCCTTTATTAGTGGCATAAATTTGCTTTTCTCCACAAATTTTGATTTCTCAGTTAGCTTGCCATCCTGGATATTTTCACTTTCTTCCAATAGTTCAACAAGGTTCTTTAAAGCTAAATGATCTTCATAGGGTATGTTCAGGGCCTGTAGTTGCTTCCTTCTTTTCTCTTCAAAATGCTTTTTCAATGCCAGTTTTCTAGAGAAGAGATTTATATCTTTGATGTTATTGAATAAATCTGAGGCTTTTGATGGCACAAAAGACAGCCCTTTTGATAGCACTGCACTATGTGCCTTGCTTAATTCAAACTTGGAGAGATTGATTATTGTATTTTTATCTTCATCCCTCTTTCCTAGTTCTCTCAGTTGTTTTGAGAGACTTGTACTATTGTCATTCACAGAGATTTTTTCCGTTAGTTCAATCTTATTGCCATTGTTTGTATTTTGATGAATTTTGTCTTGTCTATTTTCAAGATGTATTTTTTTATAATTATTATTATTAATGTTTAGACTATATTTTGGAAGTTCATCAATTTGTGTTTGTTCAACTTGTCTAGAAGGGGGTTCCTTTGATTGTAACCATTTACTATTCTTTGTATATTCTTGTTCTTTATCCAGAATGGGTGTTATTGATTGGATTGTCCTCTTTTCTCTCTTGCCTTCCCCTTGCCTCTGCCCCTTTTCACTTTTGCAGTTTTTAGGCCGCGCCCCCTGCCTAAAAAATCAGCAGAGGTGGGGGTGGTTGTGGTATTTCTTCTATCGAAGAAGGATCTAGTGAAGGCGCCTCGTGATGATTTAGCTGAAAAATTAGATTGCGTTCCCTCAGTAGAGGTTGATTGATTATCTTCCTGCTCGGAATAATCTGAAGAGCTTGGATCCACATTTTCTGTTTGTGCATAACTGTGTTCCACTTTGTATGCTCTTTTAAAATGGAAATCTTGTTTATCCCTCATAAATTTATTGTGCTTCCTTATAGTCAATTCTTTTTTATACTTTTCTATATTTTCTTCTAATCTTTTATTAAGTTTATCAAACTCAGGGGCTTCCTGAAATTTGATGAATTCTTGGAATTGTTTTTCCATTTCCTTGTTAAGAATTTCAAGATTATTTTTTTCTTTTGTCAGAATGAGAGACATTAAATCCAAAGAGCTCCTTGTTACAATAGTGATCCAATCTTGCACAAACTTTGGTTCTAACAGATGATTAGCTGGTATCAATTGGATCCTAAGCCCTCTGGGGACTATTTTGTTTTTAATATAATTCTGTATACTAGTGATCTCCCAAATTGTTCTTATCTGACGTCTGAAGATCTTTTGTACAGTTTTATATACTGAGGACAAATTTGCATTTGGTTCTATATTCTGGATTTCATCTTCCGTATTAAATGCTTTTTCAGCTTCTAATTGAAGTTTGCAGGGATCCCACCTACTTAGATCAGAGGTTGCCATGTGTATTTTATGGTCGTATTTATTAAGCGCTAGGTGTGAGTTTAATAGAAATGGTTTTTGGATTGAACCAATAAGGTAATATTACCAATAAAATTCTCTAAAGATTTGGTGCTTAACACCTGATAAATGTTATAAGAAATATATTAAACTAAAGAAACAAAATACATTTTATTGAATGCTGCCATTTAAATGGCTTGCAACTAAAACAGTAAAAATATATTTTAGAGAAAGATCACTTCTATACTCTTTTTCCTATGTCTGTCTAGCTTACAGTGAGTGACAACCTGACATGTGTAAACAAAAAAGAAAACCAATACTATTGGTGGTATCCTCTATAAGGTAAAAAGAAAAAAATACATTAAGATGTATAATGCTCGTTGTAGCGGAACCCATCACTGTTTTACCCTGTTTTATGATTATTATGGTTAAAATATGATCCTACTATATGTATGTTGGTTGATGCTCTGCAGAATATTGTCCCAGACATTTGCAGCTACTTGGCATGGGAGATAATCCTGTTACAGCGACTCCGCATAAGATAAAGGAAGTCTATTGTATACAGTGTTTTCATTCTCAGATAAGAACAAAGAAGTGTAATTGAATCAATGTCTGATTGTATCAAAGTTGCCAGGGAGGTGTGACCCACCTATTGTTCTCTTTATGTGTATTGTGCGGCCAAATATGGGCATGTGTATTACCTGTGGCCAAAGAGATGTATATATATTTCTGTAAAGGTAAATAAAGTCAGTATTCAGTTGACTCCCAAATTGTGTGTCGTCCAATATGGGAGGTCGGGAATGGTGAAACTGTAGTGCTTCTTGGGTATTTTACCGTATACCAGCGGAGATATTGGACTGCGTGTTCTAGCTCCGTTACACTCGTTATGCTTAGTCAGGAAATTCAAGTGACAATCTCTATAAGCTCTCACCATTTAATGTTTTTTGTTGACCACAAAGTATGTGTTACTGTGTGTATTTGTCAATCACATATAATAGTTGTCAACTGCAATTTCTCGTCACCCTTGCGAGCCTCGCAAGGCAAGCAGTGAAATAAATGCCGAAGGCGCTACTCGCGTGGCGAGCAGTTGAGGCATTGGAGCATACAGGACTTAGGCTGAAATGAGCGCCAAAGGCGAGCAGTTGATGCATTGGAGCATGCGGGACTTATGCTGAAATGAGCGCCAAAGGCGAGCAGTTGAGGCATTGGAGCATGCGGGACATGCAGGCGAAGCGAGGCGAGCAGTTGAGGCATGCGGGACTTACTTAGGCTGCAAGCAGTCGAGGAACGCGGGACATAGATAAAAAAAATCCGACCTTGGAATCTCGGGGGCAAAAAATCCGACCTCTGAAAAATACGAAGTCAACAGCCAAACCGCGGAAATCTAAAAACAAGAAAAATAATAAAAAATAAATTAAAAGACACTCACACACAGCACAGGGGGGGAGCCAGGAAGCCTGGGAGTGAGGTTGCAAGCGATTTTGAGCCTTATTTGATGTGTTTCGTCACTCAAAAAAAAATGTCGGATGAAAAACGTAAAAAATTATGAAACTGGATGAAAACGAGGCTGAGCAAAGCCAGGCACGCGGGACTTAGAAAATACACAAGGGCAAAGACACTAACACTTACACCGGCAAAAGGCCAGGCACGCACAACTTTGTTTTATTTTCAAACTGCAGTCAGAGCGCGCTCCACACAAACATTCAGCACACACATAGAGGAGAAACACACAGGGAAGGGACAGGGGGGAAAGGGACACATGGCATTCCCAAGCACAAAACTTGCAGGTTAATGAACCCTGCAATGGGCGGCCCTGTACAGTAGGTGGGAGGAAAGGTTTGCAATGAGTGCCGAAGGCTCTCCATCGCGGGGCTTGTGATGAGTGCCGAGGGTGCTCAGAGAAGCAAAAGCTTCACATTGTGTGGCAATCAGCATTTCCTGTCTTACAATTTTATTGTCGTCCTTTTTTGACGGGCAATTTACTTGTATATTTATAATATTTGTCTTGTTTATGTGTTTTTCTTATGACAAATGTGTTTTTTATTTATTTATATAAAGCACAAATTTATAATCCTATATTATATATTTATAGACAGCGAAAAAGAGAAATCATCAGTAGTCTTAAAGCTTGAACCAGAAGAAGAGACAAATATGTGGAGTCACCATCAGGTTAAGGAGGAGGAACTTCCTGTAAATATCAGTGAAGGTGAGTTATTATCAGTAATGTGAATAATAATATTATTATTATTATTATTATTATGCAACTTAGCAAACAGAACAAGATACAATATTAACACATAATCAAAGTATGAAGGGCTCTGTCTTTGAGCTTCAAATCTAATGTAGATAGTGCTTTTCTTCAAAGCACCTTCCAAGATTGACAACTCGCAGACTTACATATCTAAAGGGAGAGACAGAAACCTGTGTAACAGTGGATAGGTCAAGAAGGCATAAAGTTTGCTTAGGTAGGAAAATGTGCAGAGTGACAAAGAGGGTTCATTTAGTAGAAGATGGAAGGGATCTGAGGAGAATGGCTCTAGTATGTAGATTATTGCCTTCTCCTAGTGGTCAGATGGCAATGTCAGGTGATTGTAATGTGACTGTTTATAAACCTGCACAGTTGGGAGGGTATTGCTTGAATCCAGGTGTTTAGGGGTGCTTTGAGCCTGTGGTCTCTTGAGTTAAGGTAAGGAAAGAGAATAGCATTATTTGGTTCAAATGCATAAGTGTGGAGAGTGGGGGAGGGTCATGGAGCCCTTAGCTTTACCGAGTGGGGGAAGTTAGATTTGGTATTATCAGGAGTTACAAATACATGGTAAATACACAGATGATACAAGTTGCAGATAAAATATGAAAAAGTTTGCATGGCTGATGCATGAAGGACAGCTCTTCTTAAAGGGATGGTTGCTTTCAGGTGGCGCTATGAGCCAGTGGTCTCTGAGCCCTTCTTAAGGGGATGATTGCTTGAACTCAGGCGATGAATGGTGCTGTGATTACTACATTCTTTAAAACAAGTGTTGTGATAAACATTATTGGTTTAACATAAAGAGAGTGAGCTGTAAGAAATTCACCATAAAAGCAGCTCTTATTGATCTGTCAGGATCAAGACTTGTTCTTTTAAGATGCAGTGCCTCGCTGTCTTGACTTCTTCTTCTGATGAGACATGATTCAGCAATAGTATCAATCCTACCCCCTAGGTCTACAGTCTGATTCAATACCCCCTCCTTTGGAATGGCTATGTGATGTGTAAAGTAACATACACAAGCCTTCTTCTTAATAACACCATGTATATGTGTTCCATAGAGAACATAAACGTAATTCCATGGTGCCCCTTCTTATGCCCTTGAGCAACAATGGTAAATAGTAACTGTTTAATAATAAAAAAAACTATTGGACTTGGGAATGAGCCTCAGGATTTTCCCAGGGGTAGACAGGTGCTAGTATGTCTGCATCTAACAATGGGTGGTCTACGTGACGCTCTTATATGTAACAGGGATAGGCGTGCAGGCTAATACGAGACTCACTTTACCAGCTTCTTGTAAAGTGTTGGCTGTGCCATATAATCAAATACACCCAGTAATTTCTATTTATTCACCTAGACTGTGTATACGGCTATGCTATGTAATATCATTCTACTTGTTTACAATATTTACAGGGCATCGTTTTTACCCTGATCTATAATACTTTATTCTAGAATCGTATTCTGTGTATATACAGTCAGGTCCATATATTTTGTGACATCGTCACAATTCTAAACTTTTTGGCTCTATACACCACCACAATTGAAATGAAACTAACAAGATGTGCTTTAACTGCAGGCTTTCAGCTTTAATTTGAGGGTATTTACATCCAAATCAGGTGAACAGTGTAGGAATTACAACAGTTTGTATATGTGCCTCCCACGTTTTAAGGGACCAAAAGTAATGGGACAATTGTCTGCTCAGCTGTTCCATGGCCAGGTGTGTGTTATTCCCTCATTATCCCATTTACAAAGAGCAGATACAAGCTCCAGTGTTCATTTCAAGTGTGCTATTTGCATTTGTTGCTGTTAACTCTCAATATGAGATCCAAAGAGCTGTCACTATCAGTGAAGCAAGCCATCATTAGGCTGAAAAAACAAAACAAACCCATCAGAGAGATAGCAAAAACATTAGGTGTGGCCAAATCAACTGTTTGGAACATCCTTAAAAAGAAAGAACGCACCGGTGAGCTCAGCAACACCAAAAGACCCGGAAGACCACGGAAAACAACTGTGATGGATGACCGAAGAATTATTTCCCTGGTGAAGAAAACACCGTTCACAACAGTTGGCCAGATCAAGGACACTCTCCAGGAGGTAGGTGTATGTGTGTCAAAGTCAACAATCAAGAGAAGACTTCACCAGAGTAAATACAGAGGGTTCACCACAAGATGTAAACCATTGGTGAGCCTCAAAAACAGGAAGGCCAGATTAAAATTTTCCAACCAACACCTAAAAAAGCCTTCACAGTTCTGGAACAACATCCTATGGACAGATGAGACTAAGATCAACTTGTACCAGAGTGATGGGAAGAGAAGAGTATGGAGACGGAAAGGAACTGCTCATGATCCAAAGCATACCACCTCATCAGTGAAGCATGGTGGTGGTAGTGTCATGGCGTGGGCATGTATGGCTGCCAATGGAACTGGTTCTCTTGTATTTATTGATGATGTGACTTTGTGAAGTTTTTCCGGCAATATTATCTGCTCATATTCAGCCAAATGCTTCAGAACTCATTGGACGGCGCTTCACAGTGCAGATGGACAATGACCCGAAGCATACTGCAAAAGAAACCAAAGAGTTTTTAAGGGAAAGAAGTGGAATGTTATGCAATGGCCTAGTCAATCACCTGATCTGAATCCGATTGAGCATGCATTTCACTTGCTGAAGACAAAACTGAAGGGAAAATGCCCCAAGAACAACCAGGAACTGAAGACAGTTGCAATAGAGGTCTGGCAGAGCATCACCAGGGATGAAACCCAGCGTCTGGTGATGTCTTTGCGTTCCAGACTTCAGGCTGTAATTGACTGCAAAGGATTTGCAACCAAGTATTAAAAAGTGAAAGTTTGTTTTATGACTGTTAATCTGTCCCATTACTTTTGGTCCCTTAAAAAGTGGGAGGCACATATACAAACTGTTGTAATTCCTACACCGTTCACCTGATTTGGATGTAAATACCCTCAAATTAAAGCTGAAAGTTCATTTCAAATCCATTGTGGTGGTGTATAGAGCCAAAAAGTTTAGAATTTTGTCGATGTCCCAATATTTATGGACCTGACTGTACATGAGCTTTTATTTACACCCCTCCCACCACGATAAAGAGATGCACGAGTCACAAGTAACAAAGATGAGAGTCCATTCCAAGTCCCTTTAAATATCATTTGATTACAGATGAAAGATGACCATTCACTGGCCCCTTATGTGAGTGTTGATGGGGTGGAGTCCAGATCTTCCATCCCTTTACAATTGGAAATTAACAGAAGAACCATTGTCAAACTATAGATTCTGACTTAAATATGTTTTAACCTATATGTAACTATATAGATCTACTGTCAATAGAATAATACAAAATGGGAACTTTATTTATAATTGTTAAAACATGAAATTCGCGGGTTTTTAAATAGCCATCACTGTGGATGAGATATGGGCCTTGGCAAAAAATAGAACTACTGCGGTCCTGCCACTACAATTATTGGGATTTGTAGATGTTCTTACCGGAAGCAGATGGACTTGGTTTGTCACAATATGATTCTTTATAAAGAAATTCTCCTTCAAACTGCTCGATAGCTAGTAGCCATATACCATCCTATGTCCCTTTTTCAGAGACCTCCTACCTCCAGGGCTACAGTGTGCCCCGCAAGCTGACTAGAGACCCTGCAGTAATGCACAATTGTGCCAGAAAAAGCAACAAGCAAAACCAACTTAATCAATCCACAGGTAGGCAATTGAAACTTAAATTTATGATACGCATTCACACAGCTAAAAACAAAAGTTATTTTAGCCTGATAATTGTCCAATTGGAAAAACAGGAACTACCTCTGCATTATAAGGGAAAAACTTTTACCCTTGCAGAATAAACCACAACAGGCTCAATTGTAGTGCTTAATCACAAATACTATAGTGTGGTAGCGAATTCTGAGCAACCTGACGGGTGAAAACATCCGTTTCGCCCAATGGGCTTTGTCAAAGGCTAAAAACGTACTAAGAAGCCAGAGCAGGGTTGGAGTGACTTTAAATAGACTTAGGAAAAGATCATGATGTCACACGTTCTAGTGCACGTTGCCGGGATCATGTGTGAAGACGTCACGCCCGTGCAGGTGAATGCGTGCATGCGCATGTGTGTTTACCTATACAAGACTGTAAGGAGCCATAATAGACTCAGAGGAGACAGACTCAATTCTATGGGGCACAAAGCAAAGAATAGGGAAACCTTATCTGAATTGATTTCATTTGTTCTATAAGGGTAAATGTTTTTCCCTTATAATGCAGTGGAACTTCATGTGTTTCCAATTGGACAATTATCAGGCTAAAAGAACTGTTGCTTTTAGCTGTATGAATGTGTATCATAATTTTAAGTTTCAATTGTCCACCTGTGGATTGATGAAGTTAGTTTTGCTTGTTGTTTTTTTCTGGCACAATTGTGCATTACTGCAGGGTCTCTAGCCAGCTTATGGGGAATCCCATAGCCCTGAGATAGGGAAATGGGACATAGGATGGTATATGGCTACTAGCTATTGAGCAGATTGAAGGAGAATTTATTTATAAAAAATCTCATCCACAGTGATGGCTATTTAATAGCGGCATATTTCATGTTTTAACAATTATAAATAAAGTTACCAATTTTTATTATTCTATTGACAATTCATTTGAATAGTGTTATGCACTTGGACATGTGATATCTCTTTTAAACCTTTGTTTGTGTTCAGGATATTCAAGTGACAATCTCTATAAGCTCTTACCATTTAATGTTTTTTGTAGACTCAAAAGTATGTGTTACTGTATTTGTTTATATCAATATATTTGTCTTGTTTGTTTAATATTCACTGTTTTTCTTAGAAAATGGGTTATTTATTTATTTACCAAATATTAATGTATAGTCTTATATTACATTTATGGTAGAGTGTTAATTAAAACCTATAGGACATTCCTAATGTAGTTTTACTGTTGTTCTTAAAATTATGCTGTTTCTAGTGTATTTTAATGCTTGCAGTATATTTTATCTGTTCATTGTTTTGGTCTTAAATAGAGAAAGAAAAATAATACCTTTCAAGCAGCTTATTAAAATATTAATATTTGTATAGGCAGTGAAAAAGAAAAATCTTCCGTTTTCTTCAAGCATGATCCAGAAGAAAAGACAAATGTGGGAAGTCACCATCAGATTAAGGAGGAGGAACTTCCTGTAAATATCAGTGAAGGTGAGTTGTTGTTGATAATAACAATATTATCCTTTATATATGATGATGATGATAATTATATCATCCTTTTATATGTAACTTACCAAACAGAACAAGATACAGTATGTCTTTGCGCGTAACATCTAATGTAGAGATAGTGCTTTTCTTCAAAACACCCTACAAGATTGAAAACTCGCAAATGTACACATCTAAAGGGAAAGACAGAAACCTGGGTAAGATTGGATAGGCCAGGAAGGGATACATTTTAGGAAAATGTGTAGAGTGACAAAGAGGATTCATTTAGTGGAAGGGATCTGACAGGGTGGCATTGTGATGAGAATGGCTCTAATATGTAGGTTATGGTCTTCTCCTAGTGGACACATGGGATTGTCAGGTGATTGTAATGTCATTTTATAAAACTGCCCAGTTGAGGGAGGGGGCTGCTTTAATCTAGGTGGTTAGTGGTCCTGTGAACCTGTGGTCTCTGGGCTAAGGGAATGGAGTTCCCTGATTCAATGTGTGGATTTTAGTCATACTGCCAAAAGAATCAAGTTTGATATAATAGACCATTCCTTCCATTTCTGTCTTTTACCCCTTTTTGGTGTGTTCACAGTTTACACATTAACACGATTTTTAGAATTTTTCTTTCAAGAGGGCTTGAGCTTCTCTCGTATATATATTCACAGGTAACAAATATTTATGAAACATATGAGTCAGAGATGGTGTTTTATAAACGCGTATTATTAGATAATATAGTGGATTATTGTGTTTTTTACATTTGACACACTCTCATTTTTGATATACAGTAGACTCTCAGTTATCCGGCACCCACTGAGATTTGTAGAAGCCGGATAAATGTTGTTTCTGGTTGCTTGAGAGTTACTATTAAAAGAGGCCTAGATTAGCTGCACATAGGGTGCCCTGCTAAGTATATTTGTCAGTGAGGGCTGTTCTAGCAGCAGCAGCTTTCACTCCTCACACACAAGTACGTTCAGCTGGAGGGTACGGTGCTGACCCCGGGGAATGTAACCACAACACTGCCCCGGCTCAGTCACTCATCTTCTTCCAGGTAAAACTGAATTGCAGAGACATATAGTGGGTGAAATCTAGGTGCCTGTAAGCATTTTGTGGCATGACAACCTGGCTCCTGGCATTTGTTGAGCCATGTAAAATTTTATTTTTTATTTAAAGTAGTTCAATTTTTTTGAGAGTCTACTATATAATAAATTAAATTAGAAGATCACAATAATTTCAATTATAGTACATTTCTATACACACTTAAATGATTTTGGATGAGCAACATGTAAGGGAACAGTTTTATAATTTTACTATGAATAATAGTGTGCACAATAACTTATGATACATTTTTTGAATAGTATATTTATTTCATGATTATTAGAGAAGGTTACTTTAACTGATAGCATGGATTTGGCATTAGTGATCTAGAGGTATATTTCAGTGATTCTTATAGATCTGTCTATTTAGTTAGAAATAAGTAGTATCATTATGAGGACCATCATAAAGAGAATGTACTGTGTGCTGACATTTATAGGTTGGGAAAATCCAACATTATCAAACTGGTGGTTTGTTTTACAAGCGTTATAGAACAATATATATTATGTACAAAGAATATGCAACTTAATATCAATAGGCAAATGAAGAATAACCAGAACAAAGATATAGTATTGTCCACAACTAATTTTTATTACACATCATGATGGCGAATGTTAGGTAAACAAAGATCCAGTTACATCCATATGAATAATAACCAAGTAAAGTTTAATGAGATCATTGGTGGAAGACAGCATTAATTATTAAGATGCTCTATTTAAGAAGTAGATTGTTCCACTAATGTATCAATGCTGATATTCTGTGTGGAACTTTTATATTGCACTAATTACTTTAATATTGGGTGCAATTTCCGGATCGAGTATTGATTACAGTATCTAAAACCTATAATGTTCTGATCTGAGCTGGGAATTGAGTTGGAGCTCCGATTTGTTGTTGTTTTGATATGCAGAGCCAATGGGCTAATAGATAAATCTTGCTTTCAGTTTCAATACAGTTCAACAGCATTATGATTTGTTAAAATGGACGCGAGACTAGTGTCAAAAAGCCCAAGCGTGCGAGAATGCAAGATATCGGGAGATATGCAAGATAGCGTTCTATAGCTTTTTCTTGCGAGATATGTGAGAGTGCATAAAAATGCTGTCACTGCCAATAACGGCTGGGCTATATAAACCTTCACAACTCTATATATCCTTTGATTGCCTTTGAAAAAGTCCCTTATGTGGAACCAACGGCTATTTAGCGAATTTAAAGTCGGTCACCTTTGCCCAATGTTTGCAAGCCAGTATTAGGCACAGTTGGAACCCTTAGGTCTGCTTGTCTTACAATTAATTACTATTACCAAACCCAGATAGGGCGTTTGAAAACAATGTCAATGTATAGGCTCTAAGAGGCTGAGAAACAATAAGGCAAAGTAGAGAACATGTTGTTATTAACAGTACTAAAGTCTATATAGGGACACAAGTTAGATTTGGGTCTTCAGGTCAGCTGAGCATCGTAGGTAGTAGGTATCTAATTGAAGATCTAAGGTCTATCTCTGCCTCAATACTGTTCCCTGTTAGATCTAGGTGTTTAAAGCAGGTTTTTATAGCAGCATTGTTAAATATTAATAAAGGATAGCATTCAGTTTAGTTTTTATGGTTGAGTCACAATTAGTAAAGATAAGAGTCCATTCCATGTCCTTTTAAATATCAGGTGATTACAGTGAAGAGACAACCATTCACTGGCCCCATTTGTGAGTGTTGATGTATTGGAGTCCAGATCTTCAATCCCTTTGCAACTGGAAATTAACAGAAGTACAGTTGTTAAACTAGAGATTCGGACTTAAATATTTTTAGGCCTTAATATCTTAATATCTCTGTGTTGTGTCTGTGACTCTTTAGAATTATAAATCTGATTGGGAAATTATTTGAGAGACAACGGGTTCAGAAATCTAACGTATCACTGAAAAATGACAACAAAAAGCTACATTTCAAATCTCTGTCTCCTCAAACATTAAGATGCTCTTTTATGTTTAGTCAGCAAATTCAAGTGACAATCTCTATAAGCTCCTACCATTTAGTGTCTTGTTGTTGATCCATTGGTATGTTTTACTGTATGAATTTATGCCATTATATTTATATTTGTCTTGTTTATGTGTTTTTCTTAGGAAAATGTGTTATTAATTTATTTATATAAAAAAAACAAATGTATAATCCTATATTATACCTATTATATAGGCAGTGCAAAAGAGAAATCATCAGTTGTCTTAAAGCATGAACCAGAAGAAGAGACAAATATGTGGAGTCACCATCAGGTTAAGGAGGAGGAACTTCCTGTAAATATCGGTGAAGGTGATTATTATTATTATCCTTTATTTGTAACTTATCACCCAAAACAAGAAACAATATTTACACATGATAAAAGAATGGAAGGCCCTGTCTTAAAAAAAAAAAACTAAAAAAACTAATAAAGATGGTGGTCTGAAAGCACCTTACAATATTGAAAACTTACAAATCTAAAGGGGAAAGCAGAACATGTGTAAGAGTGGATAGGTCAGGAAGGTTATAGAGGAGTAGATAGTGTGCCAAGTAACAAAGAGGTTTCATTCAGTAGAAGAGGGAAGGGATCTGATAGAAAGTAATTGTGATGAGAATGGCTCTAATAGTATTTTGTCTTCACTTAGTGTTCAGATAATTAGAATTAGAATCCTAAATTAAATTAGGTATTTTTGTGTGTTCAGAAATCTAAGTTGTCACTGAAAATTACAAGAAAAAATTAAATATCAAATCACTGTCTCGTCAAACATTAAGATGTAAAATGTTCTTTATGTTTGTTTAGTCAGGAAATTCAAGTGACAATCTCTATAAGTTCTTACCATTTTAATGTATTTTGTTGACCCAAAAGTATGTGCTACTGTATGTGTTAATGTCAATATATTTAGAACATTTGTCTTGTTTGTTTAATATTCTTTGTTTTTCTTATAAAATTGGTTACTCATTTATTTAATGAATACTAATATTTATCTAATACTAAATTACATTTATGGTAAAGCTTTAATTAATACCTATGGGACATTCCTAGTGATACAGTGTATTTTTTTCTGAAAATTATGCTGTTTTTAGTGTGTTTTGCAGTATATTTTATTTTTTTATTGTTTTGGTCTTAAATAGACAAAAAAAATAATACAATTCAAACAGCTTATTAAAATATTAATATTTGTATAGGCAGTGAAAAAGAAAAATCTTCAGTTGTCTTAAAGCAGGTTCCAGAAGAAAAGACAAATGTGGGAAGTCATCATCAGATTAAAGAGGAGGCATTTCCTGTAAATATCAGTGAAGGTGAGTTATTGATGATGATGATGATAATAATAATAATAATATTATCCATTATATATAACTTACCAAACAGAACAAGATACAATATTAAAACATGATAAAAGATTGGAGGGCTCTGTCTTTGAGCTTAAAATCTAATTGATTGTGATTTTCTTCAAAACTCCTTACAAGATTGAATACTCACAAATGTACAAATCTAAAGGGAGGGCCAGGAACCTGTGTAAGATTGGATAGGTCAGGAAAGGATAAAAGTTACTTAGGTAGAAAAATGTATAGAGTGACAAAGAGGATTCATTTAGTGTAAGATGGAAGAGATCCGATAGGGTGGCATTGTAATGAGAATGGCTCTAGTATGTAGGTTATTGTCTTTTCCTAGTGGTCACATGGGATTGTCAGGTGATTGTAATGTGACTTTATAAAACTGCACAGTTGAGGGGGGGGGGGGGGCTTCGATCCAGGTGGTTAGTGGTCCTGTGAGCCTGTGGTCTCTGAGATAAGGGATGGAGTTAACTGGTTCAATACAAAAGCGTGTGTAGAGAGGGGAACAATCAGGGAGGCATTTAGCTTTACCAAGAGGGGGAAGTTGTATATATATATATATATATATATATATATATACTGACACACGGTGTAGTTTGACTTCTATTTATTCATGTCTATGGGCCCAGAGAGTTGCCATTTAATTAATATTTCAGCCTTGTGTCTGTGATGCATTAGAATCCTATATCTGATTGGGTCAGACAACGGGTTTAGAAATATATCACTGGAAAAAAAAAAAGAGAAAAAATGCAATATCCATTTGCTGTCTCCTCAAACATTTAGATGTAAAATGTTCTTTAAGTTTAGTCAGCAAATTTAAGTGACAATCTCTATAAGCTCTTACCATGTTTAATGTTTTTTGTTGACCAAAAAGTATGTGTTACTGTATGTATTTATGTCATTATATTTATAGCATTTTTCTTGTTTGTTTAATATTCTTTGTTTTGCTTATGAAAATGGGTTCATTTATTTATATAAAAACAGTATTTTATAATCCTATATTATACCTATACTATATATTTATATTTATAGGCATTGGAAAAGAGAAATCATCAGTTGTCCTAAAGCTTGCACCAGAAACAAATTTGGGGAGTCACCCTCAGGTTAAGGAGGAGGAACTTCCTGTAAATATCAGTGAAGGTGAGTATTATTATTATTATTATTATCCTTTATTTGTAACTTATCAAACAAAACAAGATATAATATTAACAGATGATAAAATAATGGAGGGCCCTGTCTTTGAGCTTAAAATCTAATGTAGAATTAAAACTCTCAAACTTACAAATCTAAAGGGAGAGACAGAACCTGGGTAAGAGTTTATGGGTCAGGAAGGTATAAAGTTTACTTAATTAAGAAAATGTGCAGAGTGACAGAGGATTCATTTAGTACAAGATGGAAGCGATCTGAGGAGAATGGCTCTAGTATGTAGGTTATTGTCTTCTCCTATTGCCATATGGAAATCGAAGGTGACTGTTTATAACCTGCACAGTTGGGGGAGGCTTGCTTAAATCCAGGTGGTTAGTGGTGCTTTGAGCCTGTGGTCTCTGAGTTTATACAAGAAAAGGGAATTAAGTATCTGGTTTAATGCATAGAGCATGCAGAGAGGGGGACGATCAGGGAGGACTTCAGTTTATTGAGAGGGGGAAGATAGTTTTGGAAACAACAGGAGTTATAACATGGTAAATACACAGCTGATACAAGTTACAGATGAAATATGAAAACAATTCTATCCCTGAATGATGAAGGATACCTCTTCTTAAAGGGATGGCTGTTTTCAGGTGGTGCTGTGAGCCAATGGTCTCTGAGCTCTTCTTAAAGGGATGGTAGCTTTAACTCAGGCGGTGAATGGTGCTGTAATTAGTACATTCTTTAAAAAAAGTGCTGTGATAAACATTATTTGTTTAACATAAAGAGAGTGATCTGTAAGAAATTTACCATAAAAGCAGCTCTTATTGATCTGTTAGGTTCAAGATCTATTCTTTTAAGATGCAGTTTTTTGGTACCATGACTTATTCTATTGATGGTTTTGAATCAGCAATAGTATCAATCCTACCCCCTACGTCTACAGTCTGATTCAATACCCCCTCTTTTGGGATAGCTATGTGATGTGTAAAGTAACATTCACACAAATCTTCTTTTCAATAACACAATGTATATGGGTTCCATAGAGAACATAAACTTAATCCCATGGTGCCCCTTCTTATACCATTGAACAACAATGGTAAATAGTAAATGTTTAACCAGAAAAAACAACAATGCGCAAATTTCATATATTCCCTCCCTGTCAGTGGGGGAGCCAATGACAATAGAGTATGGTAGACGCTCATCTGATTAGCTTTTTGGCCTCCAAGTTCACCAATCAGGTTGTAGCAGCAGATTGCCTGATCGTGCATTTATTCAAGTGTATCGGACTTGGGAGGGAGCCTCAGGGTTTCCTCCAGAGGTAGACGGGCTCTTGTATGTCTGCCTCTAACAATGAATAGGTGGTCTACGGGACACTCTTCTCACTCAGTTTAATATGTAACTGTGATACATGGGCAGGCTAATAATTGAGGAAGCGAGTGTGAGAGGGAAGGTGTAGGAAATAGGATTCAAGGAGATATTGAGTAGGGTTAATGGAGGGCGTAAATAGTATAGAGACATAGGGTGTGGAGAGTGTGAAGGATCTCTGTGTGTGCTCCAAACACAGGTACACAAATGCACTTTATTGTGTGTATGTATGTGTATGGGTGTGTGTGTGTGTGTATATATATATATATATATATATATATATATATATATATATGTTAATTCTACTTTATAAGAAATGTTATTTTAGCTGTAGTTAACCTGCAAAGATCATGAAGGACACTCAATGGCGTGTTCATAAAATATGTCAGTTACTTGTATGAAGAGAAAAAATATTTGAGAAGTTTATACATGGTTTAATTGCTATGCAAATCGCTAAAGAATTTATTTTTACTGCTTCATATTTGATTCCCTTTAGAAAAATCACTGTTTACAGATTATAGTCATGCCCAGAGAGGCCAAAGGTCTTCTAATTTTTACTTTTACAGTAAAAAACAAAATGTTACTGAACATGTCTGACTATAACATGAATCTATTAATAGTTGATCAGCAGTCCCTGTTCTCTAAAATATAAATCCATCAGTGATAAAGCATATAAAGCATAGCATGCAAAAGAAAGAAATATAAAAATATGAAATTATATCATGGAGAAGACAAAGTATACAGAGTACTACTCTGAGTCACATAATGATTCCAGCTCTACCCAACACACGGACAGAGGAGAAATAACTAGCTGTCAATCACTAATAATAAATTATACTCCTGTGGTAATTTAAGCCTAATACATTAAAAAAGTTCATAACATAGGGATCTGTTGGTGAAGTATTTTGTATAATTGATACTACTATGACCCTAAAGGTATTCTAATAATTTTATTTGAACGATAAAATCATCCTATTGCAAATACATTTTTCAAATCATCATTGAGAAAGAGATACCAATGAATCATTAAAACCATCAATCTATCCATATTACAATTATACTTAATTATAACTGCTCAATTTCCCACTTTTCCATCAGTGGTAGCATTCAAGTAATTTCTACTATAAAATATACTACACCATAAAATCCCTAATTTATTAACCTCTCTTCTCTGTAATGTTAATATTACTTTTAAATAAATTGTATTAAATAAATCTTTAATGCAGACATCCGTGTATCAAGCAGTTCAGTGATTTATTGCCTATATTTTTGTAAAACTAACTGCTTTGATGAGGTATTGTCTGTTTCAAACCCGCCTGTGTCAAATATTGTTCAAGGATAATTAACTATATACGTTACCATAACTATAGATGACTTATTCTAATCCATACTTCCCATCATTAACCTCTTCCAGGATACCATTCGCTCCAAATTTTCCCAAGCAGTATGGAGATAATGCATTCAGCCTGGTGCCTTTTGTTATAGAAAAATGTGTCTTATTGACTGGAAAATAAGGTATATAAATCTTCTTAAAATATCAGTTAGTGTCTCATTTTAAGTGTTAAAATAAATTGTTGAAAATAAAGTGCATAATTTTTACCTGCACAAAAATGAATCGTTGAGAGATAAATATCTAAAAACATAGGTAATACATATGATGTTGCACATATTTATTGGACAGGCTGGGTAATTCAAGTTGTATTTATTGTGCAGTATACATCGCTATAAATCTATTTAACTATCTACTGGTTTAACAGGGCTCCCATATTACAATATGCACATGGTTACAATAAAACAGGAAAGAGAGGATGAGAGAGGAGAAAATAATACTTCCGATCCATGCACAGGTAAGTGATATATATATTATTATTATTATTAATAATAATGTACATGTGATTGTCCTCCCTACAGTAAACTTCAGTCCTATAACTTTGCTGATTTTCTTTCTTTTTTACCATAGGAGTTGTATTTGTCTGGCAATTTACATAATGAGGTACTTTTAAGGGAGATGGGCTTAAAATGAGTCCTGACTTTGCCCTCTCGGTGGATGTCTCCAGATTGAAAGTGCGCCGATTTCTAATTATGTGTCCAAAATATATTGTGTATGGTATTTTAATGCTTATGAAACATAATGATGTATATTTCAAGTTCCAGAGCTCTTAAGTTATTCTATATTGAGTACTGTGAATCTTTGCCATACAGCTCAAAACACTTCCAGTTGTATACTAATAGCAAAAGAACACTGTTTATTAGTTTGACCGAACTTCTTAAAGTTTCGGGTTCCACTCTGTAGCAGTAAGCCCTCCTCTAGCACCGATGTAGAACTCCTCTGTGTATTTCTACTATATACAGTGCCTTGCAAAAGTATTCACCCCCCTTGGCATTTTTCGTGTTTTGTTGCTTTTGAGGATATGCATCATTTAATTTACAGAACATGCAACTTTGAAGATGTTTTTATTTTTTACATTTTTTTTTATTGTGAAGCAAACAAAAAATAGGACAAAATAACAGAAAAAGTCAATGTGCATAACTATTCACCCCCCTAAAGTCAATACTTTGTAGAGCTACCTTTGGTGGCAATCACAGCCTCTATGATCTTGCCACACCTTACCACTGGAATTTTTGCCCTTTCCTCCTTGCAAAACATCTCTAGCTCATTCAAGTTGGATGGTTTGCGATGTGAACAGCAATCTTTAAGTCTGACCACATATTTTCTATTGGATTGAGGTCTGAGCTTTGACTAGGCCATTCCAACACATTTACAGGTTTCCCCTTAAACCACTCAAGTGTTGCTTTAGCCTTGTGTTTGGGGTCATTGTCCTGCTGGAAGGGGAACCTCTGTCCTAGCCTCAAATCAGAGTGGTACAGGTTTTGCTCAAGAATATCCATGTATTTAGCACCATCCATCTTTCCCTCAACTCTGACCAGTTTTCCAGTCCCGGCTGCTGAAAAATGGTATGGTGTTCTTTGGGTGATGTGATGTGTTGGGTTTGTGCCAGACATAGCGTTTTCTTTGATGGCCAAAAAGTTAAATTTTATTCTCATCAGACCAGAGCACCTCTCCCCATACATTTTGAGAGTCTCCCACTTGCCTTTTCGCAAACTCAAAACGAGCCATTTTGTTTTTTGCTGAAAGTAATGGCTTTCTTCTGGCTACTCTGACATAAATCCCAACTCTATGGAGCGTACGGCTTATTTTCGTCCTATGTACTGATACTCCAGTCTCTGCTGTGGAAATCTGCTGCTCCTCCAGGGTTACTTTAGGTCTCTGTGCTGCCTCTCTGATTAATGCCCTCCTTGCCCGGTCCGTGAGTTTTGGTGTGCGGCTGTCTCTTGGTAAGTTTGCTGTTGTTCCATGTTCTTTTCATTTGGTTATGATAGATTTGATGGTGCTCCTGGGGATCATCAAAGATTTGGATATTTTTTTATAACCTAACCCTGACGTGTACTTCTCAACAACATTGTTCCTTACTTGTTTGGAGAGTTCCTTGGTCTTCATGGCAGTGTTTGTATAGTGGTGCCTCTTTCTTAGGTGTTGCAGCCTCTGGGGCCTTTCAAAAAAGGTGTGTATATGTAATGACAGATTATGTGAATATAAACACACATGCCAATTTTCTGTTTTCTATTTATAAAAAAATAGTTTTATGTATATATTTTTCTCATTTAATTTCACCAACTTAGACTATTGTGTTCTGATCCATCACATAAAATTGAGATTAACAAAACATTGAACTTAAGGCTGTAATGTAACAAAATAGGTAAAAAGTCAAGGGGGTGAATACTTTTGCAAGGCACTGTATATATCTACTGACACACTGTGTAGTTTGACTTTTGTTTCTTCATGTTTCAGGACACAGAGAGTTGCCAATCAATTCATATCTTTGTGTTGTGTCTGTGACGCATTAGAATCCTAAATCTAATTGGGTAATTTTTTGAGACAGACAATGGGTTCAGAAATCTAAGGTGTCACTGAAAATTACAAAAAATAAATAAATATCAATTCTCTGTCTTATCAAACATTAAAATGTAAAATGTTCTTTATGTTTAGTCAGGATATTCAAATAGCAATCTATGAGTTCTTACCATTTAATGCATTTCGTTGACCCAAAAGTATGTGTTACTGTATGTATTTATATTAATATATTTATAACATTTGTTTAATATTCTTTGTTTTTATTGGGCTTCTAGTTTATTGTAATGCTCGCAGTATATTTTATTTGTTCACCGTTTGTGTCATAAACACACATAGAAAAATAATACCTTTCAAGCAGCTTATTAAAATGTTAATATTTGTATATGTATAGGCAATGAAAAAGAGAAATCTTCAGTTGAACCGGAAGAAAAGACAAATGTGGGGAGTAACCATCAGATTAAGGAGGAGGCACTTCCTGTAAATATCAGTGAAGGTGAGTTATTGATAATAATAATAATAATATCCTTTATATGTAACTTACCAAACAGAAAAATGCAATAAATCTTATTTCCTTGTTTTGAGCTATGCACTAGGGTTGAGTACTTTCACTTATATATATATATCCTACCTTATAATGCCTTATGTATATCTGATAGACATTATATCGTTTTCTTAACACTTTTTATAAATATTTGTACAGGGCGTTCCACTGTTAATCCTTCGACTGTAAAGCTTGAGCAAGAAGAAGACTTGGTTATTGTTCCTCAGGTTAAGGAGGAGGAAATTCCTATAAATATTGACAATTGTGAGTAAAACAATCTAAAGATATTCTTCAGAAGGAATCACAGCCTTGTGGGTTGATGGATAGCACAAAGTGGAAGTTAAGCATTGCCTCTCTTGCATACGTCAAAGTCTAATAACACTAAATATTAGGAGGAATCAGAAATATTAAATAATTGATTTATTAAGATCACAATAAATACTAATAAAAAGTAAACTTACACATACATATGAAACAACAAACAAAACAAAAAAAAACATTTTCCTTATTGTCATACATGACTAAATTGGTCCTTTACTCTTTATTGAATAAGCTGGTTATTGTGACCCTTTATAAGTTTAGAAGATTCATTAATTGTTTTGTTTTCTTAAACGTGCGTTTTGTCCAAATGTCCACCAAAAGATTTATTTTTTGCATTGGTTAAACTGTTTATTTTCTCTCTAATAGTAATAGTTATTATTTGTACTACCTTTATGGATTAGAATGCGTTTATAACAGTACATAGATGTACATTTTCATTTTTTTATTGTATTTTCCACAGCAGCTGCACCCATGAGCTGGAATAGTCTTGAACAAGATCACAACACTGATAGACCAACATCTTGGGTTGCTGGAGAAGCAAGCCATGAGGAAAATACGTCAGGCAAAAATGGAAGCAAATTGGTTCAACGTTTGGAGAGCAGTGAACATGTGGAAAGTTCTATATCTTATTCTCAAAACATTTGCAAAAGAGATAAACCATTTGTATGTTCCTTATGCGGAAAATGTTATAGTGAGAAACGAAATCTAATTAGTCATATGAGCACTCATACAGGACAGAAACCATTTGTATGTTCTGAATGTGGAAAAGGTTTCAGTGCAAAGCGTAGTCTCATTTACCACGAGAAAATTCACTTGGGTGAGAAACCATTTCCATGTTTAGAGTGTGGAAAATATTATACTATGAAATCAAGTCTTATTAAACATTTAAAAGTTCACACAAATGATAAACCATTTGTATGTTTTGAATGTGGAAGTAGCTTTAGGGAGAAGTATTTGCTTGATAGGCATCATCGAACTCACACAAGCAAGAGAACTTTCTCATGCACTGTATGTGGGAAATCTTTTACCAATAAATCAGTTTTTGTTTCCCATAAATCAGTTCACGCAGGTGAGAAACCATTTGTGTGTTCTGTATGCGGAAAATGTTTTACCCAGAAGTCAAATTTCACTAGTCATCAGAGAGTTCACACAGGCGAGAAACCTTTTGCATGTTCAGAATGCGGGAAATGTTTTAGTAGGAAATGCGTTCTTGTTATCCATGAAAAAATTCACACAAAAGGGAAATTCTTTGTATGTTCTGAATGTGGAAAACGTTTTAGCGATAAGTCAAGTCTTGACAGCCATCAGAAAACTCACACAGGCGAGAAACCTTTTACATGTTCTGAATGTGGAAAATGTTTTAGCAAGAAATCAACTCTTATTTGCCATGAAACTATTCACGCAAATGTGAAATCATTGGCATGTTCTTAATATGGAAAATGTTTTTTCATCAGACATAACATCTTATTTATTAGAGATCTTGCATGTTCTCTATGTGGATATTAGTAAGTATTCAGCTAAGCATAAAAATACAAAATAGCCAAAAGAATTGTGTTGGTTAACAAATAGAAAATAAACAGATATTTCAACTATAAGAAAATATTTGCATAATCTGAATACTGAAAGCCTTTGAGGTAGTAAAAGGTCTAGCTCATGGAGGTATTTTAGTTTTATGCTGACCTAGGCCCATTCAGACTTAGGCGCTTGAATACCATATTTACTTGAACGCACCCACGCCCTGCAGCCCAGGTATTACCCCTCTTATCTTTTTGCTATATCCCAAGTCATAGGATTATGAGTATTTATGTATATCAGAAAGTGATAGTTTACAAACAGGAATTTATGTGCCTATGTAAGCATTATTTTATGGTACTGTATTGGAATCCTCATACAGCCTGAACCCCCTGAAATGTGTGTTTAAGCCTAGACATTGTGTGCCTAGGCCCAAACTCACCACTAGTCTAGCTTCAATATTGTTATAAAATGACTTGTGCAAGAAGAATGTGTGAAGTTAGCTATCTGTACTGATATTATGGTGTTTACTTTTCCAATAAAATGTTTGTTTCTTTTTGAAAATAGACTTAAAGGCATACCTAACTGAGCTGGGTTATTACATTTTTTGCACTCTTTATGCAAAAAGCATCAATTATGTATGCTGCACATTTCATAAAACATTTTATTTGTATTAATATCTAAAACTCCCACGAATGATTATGTTTACACCCTCAGGGGTGGCTATACAAGCCCCTGGTCCCCACCCAAGCAGCATGGAGCATTAGGGGAGCAGTTTTTAAATCATTACATACCCTGTGTGCCTTCTTCAGCCTATAGCAGTGCACTGATGTCCCTGTCTCCTGCTGCAGTCTGCTCTCTGTCTGTTCTGCCCATGCCTTTCACCACAGACAAACTGCATTTACCAGGCTGCTTTTCAGCATAAACAAGAACCCTGCGTTAATTCAAAAGTTTCAGCTAACCTGATTGGCCAAAACATTATTTTACATTGTATTCTAATTTAACTTTGGTTTGGAGGGTATTAACCCTGATTTACAACTGTGAGAAATTACATGATATTTTGCAAACTTCAAGGTAAGTGTTTACATGTTTTTTTTGGGATTATTTTTATGCACATTTTTTTTTGCATACACTACTAATTCCCCTCTATCATATGCACCCAGAATCCAGCTCACTCAGATATTACTTTAAGTGAGAATTGCATAATATCAAATGTGTTCAATCTATTTATATTACATGCAACTTTTAAAAACCTGTAAACTTGAGGCTTTTGTAACAATTCACAATTATGTTCAATAAAATTTAGCTGATTGATATGTTCAATAAAATGGTGTGAAACTGAGAAAAAACATAAAGTAGCCTCTTCTTTTGGGGCTTAGCAGTTTTTTGCTGGGGAGGGAAATGTTGCAGAATTCCTGGAGATGTCACTTTTTGGTACATGTGGAGTGAACTTGTCAAACCTTGTTTTAAACTTAGCTTTATATGGTACTTACACAAACTTCTCATCAACATCCTCCCAGTACATATCAGGCATACACATGTTTTATCAGTATTTTGTGTATTTAGCTCTATTATCATTATTATTATGTTTTATTTTTCGAGCACCAGCAGTATCCATATTGCTGGGATTACAGTAAACAATAGAAAACAGATACAATAAGACCACCTTTGAACATATACAGTATTACTTGAGGAGATGATAGCCCTGCTCTTTGGAGACATTACAATCTAAGGGGTGATAGCAGGACAGAAAAATGAGATATGGCAAGATGACTGCTGGATGGATTAATGATTAGGGAGAGGTATGCAAAGCAGAACCGTAACCTAGTATAAAGTTGTGGATGATTAGTTAAGGAGAAATATGGTAAGCTTCTATGAACAGGTGGGTTTTCAGAAAATATTTGAAACTAGGGCACTAAGGCACTGCCTTATAGAGCAAGGTAAAAAAATTCAAAAGAATGGGGCTGATCTTAGAAGTTATTCAGGCTAGTGAGTAAGAAAGTAATGGAAGACATATTTTGACATGGGCTAGTAGGGTGGGGGATATATCTGGAGGGGAGAGATAGATGTGGGTATCTTCCATATTCCCTGAAAGAGCTATTTTCCCCAATTGACTTTACATTGGGAGGTAGGTATCTCCAGGATTGGTCTTGTAATTACCCACTTGGAGGCCCCCCTTCTCCTTGCACCTTCCTCAAATATGGTTGCAGTCAATTCCTATTCCTCCCCCACCTTTCCAGTCCCTGCTAATTTCATCACCAGAGACAGGAACTGGAAATAATAATTATAACTATCCATCTTGATAAATAATTTGTCAGATGGGATTTTCTATCAGTGGACAGGAAATCCAAAACCCTGCTCTAACTTGTGTTTAAGTTTGTGATGTAAATACCAACTTAAAATGTTTTAGGAAATTTCTTCCAAGGGACAGGCCTATAAATGTTACCACATATTAATTCAAATATACATTATCTGTTAATAAATCACTATCCCATTATCATATGAAAGTATAACAGGCCAAATCTCTCAATGGTAAGTGTAAACCAACTACAATGCTAACGAACAAGACACTGTATGGCCATTGAGTTTTTCTCATCAGGGAACTAATCATTCATTGGCAAAGACATAGTACCAATATTATGTTTACAAAATAACTTTTATTAATTAAAGTTAAAACACACCATTTAAAAAAACAATGATTGACAAACATTAAATAAAATTGCTGTATTGTATGTATGATTATAGCATAACAGGAGTTTTAATTTGTAATCAAGTTAATGATTGAAATATTTGAACAAATAGCAATTACAAGGTAATGTTGGTTCTATGTCTTTGCTAATGACTGATTAATTCCCCGATGACAAAAACTCAATGGTCATACAGAGTGTCTTGTTCTTTAGCATTGTAAATACCAACTCATCCTGTGATGGGATTAACTTTCGTACCCCCCCAGGTTGGACAATGACGTGCTACAGAGGGCTGATTGAGTTAACGGATTAAGGGCAGGTAAGTTAATCATGTTTGTGGGTTTAACCAAAGTGGTATTGTTCTGTTTGCCTGGAGATGTTTCAACTTTCCCCAATAAAGACACATTCTTCCAGGGAACATAAGCAGGGTGTTCTGTTAACCGCTTGATCCCTATTCTGGATCCTAATGGTACTGGAATAAAAATCAGTCACCAAAAAGCCCATCCACTTCACGGTCCAAGGGAGGTTTCCTGTAGCCAAGACAGGAGGATTCTTGAGTTTAATCAGATCTCCCTCACCTTGATTGTGACCGCCACATAAAATATGGCACTGAAAACAATAGGATCTGATGAGAAAAGCGCCATGTTGAGTGAAAAGCAAGATATCTAACACTGAGCCTTCCTTGTGGACTTCATCAAAGATGTAGTAAAAGGGATCTAGGTACCATGGTAAGAGACTGTGAAGGAACAGTTGGAAATATAAGATTTAAGCCATAAGAGGCTTATACCACATAGGCCTGGGGAATGGGGTGTTTGTGGGGGAGTCAACTGGACTTACCAGTCACTAAGTTGTGTGTTACCTTCATGGGAGCAGTCAGTTGAGTGTTGAGGGGGAGGCCAGATTATAGTGGGCCATATAGAATGAAAATCCATCTGGAGGAGTAAATAATTGCCTATTATTATTATACGTTTTTGGTGTATATGACATAAAAGCTCTGAATTCCTTTGTTTGTTTTTAAGATGATTTAAATTAAGCTTTAAACTTTAATTAAGCCATTTTTTTTAGTCTCTAAACTGTTTTATTTGAAGTAAAATCGAGGTGTAAGTTGTATTTTTGAGGTGCTGGGTGCTCCCTCTTGGTGTAGGTAAGTTTTTTATGTATGTGGTGTGTGTATGTATTGTGTTTGACATTTTGTAATGTTCGCGAGTTGCGTCCGAGTGTTGCGAGTCCGTAATGTGTGTGAACGTGTGTCGTATGTTGTTTGCGAGTGTCGTAATGTGTGTGTCGTACTGTTTGGGTTGCGACGTGAAGTTTGCGAGGGTCGCAGTTGCTGGCAAGGAGCGCCTTCGGCGCTCCATGCCAGCAACTGCGGCCCTCGCTTTGCGAGGTCCTCAGGTGCTGGCATGGAGCGCCTACGGCGCTCCATGCCAGCAACTGAGGCCCTCGCTTCGCGAGGGTCCTCAGTTGCTGGCATGGAGCGCCTTCAGCGCTCCTTGCAGCAACTGAGACCCTCGGGCAGTGCCCTCGCTTCGCGAGGGCCTCGGCTCGCGTAGCGAGCCCGCAGCGTTAGCAACAACTCGTACGCTCACAACTATATATGTGATATATATATATATATATATTTATTTATTTATATTTATTTATATATATTTCTTTTTTCTTCTACATTTTCCTGTATGCTTTATTTGATTTGACCTTTAGTTATTTACTATTATATAAACAGCTGTAAAGAGTCCTATAGTAATGCACAATTATGTTTGTTCAATACAATACAAATATAAATTAAACTATTTTAAGTAACATTACCGCTGTAGGTGGCGCTTTGAAATTGTTTCAGGGTGTGTTACAAACAAGAACAAAAGTAGAACATATAGGCAAAATATACTAAACATGGGGTTTCATTGAACTCTTGGAGATGTCACATCTTAATTCGTATTCAAATGCAATTTGGCCAATTGAATGGGGCTCTATATAAGCACATAGCATATTTTTTTTAAAGAAGTTTTTAGTTAGTGAAGACCTTGCTTTTGGATAGAAGTTCACTAACTAAAAACTTCTGTAAAAAACATATGCTATATGTTTATATAGAGCCTTCTTCAACTGGCCAAATCACAATTGAATGAGGCCCCTAATCTCATACCCCGGTGCATAACACCAAAAACTTTTAATCCTCAATTAAATATGAGAAATAAAACATAACCTTTATTTAATATTTCTAAAAGTGTGCTAAAAAACTTTTCCTACGAGCTGCACCTTTTACCTTGAGTATACCTCAGGTTATATTGTCTCATTTGATAATTCCCCCTTAATACACAATGTTTGGATTGAAGGGCAATATATCTACTTCTAGTGATATGTACTCTCACTCTTGCTGTGAGCAGTCATTCTTACTAGCTGTGGCGATCTGATGCTATAATAGACTAAATCTAATCAAACGGCCGTCTTGAGTTGTGCCGTTCAGGTACACCCTCTCTCACTACTCCTTAGCAAGAATACAGCAAGACTAAATAGGTGCAGCCCAGATGTATTAAAATAAAATAAAAAAAACAACACGCGTTTCGTCAGACTATTCTGACGTCTTCAGGGGGAACAGCGTACTTCATGTTGAGGGGTCTTATAGTGTTTAAGACTCGTGTCTTCCCTCCTGACTGGCTGGCGCTGATTGGCGTGCTGTTGATATAGCAACGACTGACGCTGTTGGCACTTACAGGTGGAGCATTTGCAGATCGGCGACCGTAAGCTGTCACAGTTTAGTGATCATGCGTTGGCAGATCTGCAGTCTTGATCTAGATGTCAACTGATACCAAGTATCATGTGATCGGTGTATGTGAAGTATTATTCAAAGATGTAATGCAGCAAACTGTCACAGCAGACAAATTCCAGACAGCACAGCGACTCGGCCGCTTCAGCATTATGTTGGCAACAGTTGTCTGCTTGTTCTAACACCCATTTTTCTATATATATGAAATATTATTATTTATATAAATATATTGTTACTATATATATGTGTATTGTATGTATTAAATACATCATTAAGAAATATTGTGTTAACTTGAATGCGCACACTTAATTGACTTTTGTGCCTTTATATATTTGCTCACCTTCATTGAATGATGTGTTTTGATAGTGAATTTTGTGCTGTTGATATCTTCTTTTATTTTCTAACTCTATATTGTTATAAATATAATGGCAATGAGCAATTATGACACCTATATTTTATTTTACTCATTTATATTTGAAAATTATGTACAATACTTGAATAGGTTGATTAACTTTACACCTGGTCAATGTATCTATAAGATCTATCAAATGAACACTATTTCAAATTACATATGATTTTTATATATTATTACAAAAGACCGGAAAAAAATAATAAAAAGTAGTTAAACAAATTGTTTTTATTTATGTGTATTTTTATTATTTTTTTACTATTATGTTTATTTGACATTGCATTCAATAATTCCTTATGGTGTATTAGATACATTTTCTATATAGGTGTACCTTCACAATATACCAATACACACACACACATATATATATATATATATATATATATATATATATATATATATATATACTTTCCCAGGTATTAGGCTCTAATAGGCACTGTAGCCTACTGTGTATTACGGTCAGTTATTGGATGGCTTAGATAAAGCCACTATAAAAGAATCATTTAGGCCTTTGGGAGACTGTGAATGTAGGCAGTAAATCTATCTGCATTCTATCTACAAAAGTCTCCTATCTGTATCCCCTTGTCTTGGTCTGACTTTTGCTCCATCAATTGTCGTAAAGTGGATGTGATTTTTGTTGTTACCATGATATGTCCTCATATGCCTGGCAATTGGAGTATCTGCTAATTTAGTAATTCTGTATAGATGTTCCCAGATGCGCCGCCTGGAGATTCTTGATATTTTGCCTACATATATTTTGTTACATAAGCATTGTGCCACATAAATCACTCCGACCGTTGAGCAACTGTAAAAGTCTTTGATGTTAAATTGCTCCTTAGTGTCAGGGTGTATAAATGATTTACATTGTTTCACTGATTTACACTCTGCCCAATGTCCACACTTATAACAAACAACTTTTTGGTTTTTCTAACCAGGTGTTTATGTCAGGTTTATAGAAACTCCTGACTAGGGTATCCCTTAGATTTGGTGCCTTTCTGTAGCTAACCACTGCTTTTTTCCTTACTAATTTTCCAATATCTTTGTCTAATCTTAGGATATCCCAATGTTTTGTTAGCTCTTCTTTAATTTTTACCAGTTTTCACCATATGTGAAAACTGCTCTTACTTTAAAATCTGATGTTTTTGTGTTTTTCAAATTCAAAAGCTCATTGCGATTAGAATTAAGGGCACGTTTAAAGGCTTCTTTGAGACACCTGTTTCGATAGCCTCTTGCACAGAAGAGTATCCTTAGTTGATTGGCCTGCTTTTAAAGGCAGTAATATTGGAACAATTTCTGCGTAACCGCAGATATTGCCCAATTGGGTTACCACGCTTAAGTGGTTTAGGGTGATGACTCTTCCAGTGTAAGAGTGAATACGTCGCTGTTTCTTTATGGAGGCAATTTGTTTCAATGTTGCCAAGATGGTCTTTGGTTTTTAAAAGATCTAAAAAGGCAAGTTGTTGTTCACTGACTGTGTAGGTAGATCTCAAACCTAAATAATTTTGGTCCAGGTTCGCCACAAAGTTTTTAAATTGTTCAGAGTCTCCATCGCACAATACCAGCACATCATCAATGAATTTCAGCCATAGCAAAATCTTGTCTGTATCATTTTGCATACCATCATTGAAAACATACTGACTTTCCCACCAGCCGAGGTACAAGTTTGCGTAGCTAGGGGCATATGGAGTGCCCATAGCAGTACCTCTGATCTAGTGGTACCACTTCCCATTGAACAGGAAGTAATTCATTGTTAGGATACATTTCAACAGTTTTAGGATGGCTATGTTCAAAGAATCACTGGCCGAACCTCTACGGTTGAGAAAGTACTGTATCGCTTTTAAACCATGCTCATGAGGTATGCTACTGTACAGTGATTCCACGTCTATACTTGCTATCATTCCCTCTGATGGACTAGAGATGCCATCTAATCTTCTTAATGTATCTGAGGTGTCTTTGATATAGGATGGCAAAGTATAGACAAAATCCTTCAAATGCATGTCAACATAGAAACTAATCCCTTATGTCAGGTTATCATTCCCTGACACAATTGGTCTTCCTGGTACTGGATGTAGTTTTTTGTGGATTGTGTATAAAAAGTTGAGATCGAAGGGTTTTTATGAAGTAGGTATTCATGTGGGTCTTTGTCAATTAGACCATCTGATTTTGCTAAATACTATTTTTTTTTTTCATCTCTAAAAATCCTGGTGGGATTTGATGGTAATATATGATAGGTAGTCCTATCCTGTAAGATCCTATCACACATTTTGAAATACACATCTGAGTCCATAACCACAATATTGCTGCCTTTGTCTAATGGTCTTATCTTTGTCTTATCACTATCTTTGTGTTGTTTTTTAGTTCTTTCAAAGCTCCCTTTCATAATAACTTAAGTTTCTGTACATGCTGTTGTTTTTGTACTGCAACTTATTATACATTCTTTCTATTTCTTGTGTTACTAGTTTTACAAATATAGTTATGTTTGCATATTCTGTGAATAGAAAATTGATCTAATACATCATAAGGAATTATTGAATGCAATGTCAAATAAACATAATAGTAACAAAATAATAGAAATACATAAATAAAAACAATTTATTTAACAATTGTTTATTATTATTTTACCATTTTTTTAAATAATATACAAAAATCATATGTAATTTGAAATGGTGTTCATTTGATAGATCTTATAGATACATTAAGTTGTAAAGTAAATCAACCTATTCAAGTATTGTACATAATTTACCAATATGAATTAGTAAAATAAAATATCTGTGTCATAATTGCTCATTGCCATTATATTTATAACAATATAGTGTTAGAAAATAAAAGAAGATATCGACAGCATGAAATTCACTATCAAAACACATCATTCATTGAAGGTGAGCAAATACATAAAGGCACAAAAGTCAATTAAGTGTGCGCATTCAAGTTAACATAATATCTCCTTATGATGTATTTAATATATACAATACACACACACACACACATATATATATATATATATATATATATATATATATATATATATATATATATATATATATATATGTATAAATAAACTGTAGTAACAATATATTTATATAAATAATAATATAACATATATATAGAAAAATCAAGAACAAGCAGACAACTGTTGCCAACATAACGCTGAATCGGCCGAGGCGCTGTGCTGCCTGGAATTTGTCTGCTATGACAGTTTGCTGCATTAGATAATCTTTGAATAATATTTCACACTAGCGATTTGCCCGTCAAAAATGACGGGGAAAAAATTGCAAGGCAGGTAATGCTGTTTGCCATCTGGGCTGCACCTATTTAGTCTTGCTGTATTCTTGCTAAGGAGTAGTGAGAGAGGGTGTACCTGAACGACACAACTCAAGACTGCCGTTAGATTAGATTTAGTCTATTATAGCATCAGATCGCCACAGCTAGTAAGAATGACTGCTCACAGTAAGAGTGAGAATACATATCACTAGAAGTATATTGCTCTCCAATCCAAACATTGTGTATTAAGGGGGAATTATCAAATGAGGCAATATATCCTGAGACTCAAGGTAAAAGATGCAGCTCGTAGGAAACGTTTTTTTCAAAAAAGTTTTTCAGCACACTTTTAGAAATATTAAATAAAGGTTATGTTTTATTTCTCCCATTTAATTGAGGATCTTAATTCATACGCCACACTGAATGGCATGAGAATGGAGAGGTTCTATTGTGTATCACACTTTAGTACATCAGACCAATGGTTTAGTATGGTGGCCTGATGTGACCACTGAAGTGTCATATTTATAGTAAAGTTCTTCAAAAGAGTAGACCGTGAAACTGTACATCTACAATCCTAATAGCAAGTAAGCCTAATACCAAATGCTGGTTAGAAAGTTTCTACAGCAATATATTTCTGAAGACTTGTCCTTAAAGTTATAATTTACTTGGATGCTAAAAGTGGCATTCTAAAAGTGAAGAGCCTAAGCTACTACAAAATGTCATAGTACAATAGCACATTGTCACTGAGTATAATGATATTACAAAGATGGTATTATGAGCTGGTAATTGTAGGCCTCCTGAGTGAATTGAATATAGAGATTTACCATACATCTGTTCATACCTAGACACAGTGTTTTTGTGTATTGCTCTCAACATAAGAGTGTAACAACAGATTCTCATGTGTTAATACAAGCAGGCCGCATTGGTGTGGGACTATTATGGGCAGTCTCTACCGATACCAAGTATTTGGTTTACATCTTTACTTAAAAACATTTTTGTTTATATTACTAACATCATTTAAAAGATAGTGATCAGCCAATTTTGTGATGTCAGTAATTTACCGCACTTTTCAGTTCAGAAGGAGCCCTTTCGAGGGTCATAGTGATGTTGGTGTATTTACCCTATAAATCAATTTAATTGTTTTTACATGATTTTAAATAACAATGTATTTTATTATTTCCCCCACCTTCATTTTAATGTTAACACATAAGTGGTAAAACCATGTTCTATCTCTGGATGCTCCTCTTTGGTTTTAGTTGGAGAGTATTTCAAGGTGCACCGAATCTCCAGCCACGTGTTCTGTGACAAAGGAGAATCCATGCATCACATTTATTTTAGTTGCTCCAGACATCAGCCCTTCTTGGTTCTCTTGAGGGGCCTCCTCCTGCAGCTCTGGCTGCATTTCTCGTGTCTTCTTTTTATTTTTGGGTATCCAGTGTCCCCGGGCATCAGCGCCAGGGACCTCTTCGTGAACCTGCTCCTGGCATTAGCCAAGCTGGTCATTTATAAGTTAATGGTAGCAAGTGTTTAGCTGAGGAGATCCCATTGCCATGCAAGGTCATGTTCTGAGCACTGGTGCGCTCTCTTATGCGAGTACCACCTGGCTTTGTCCATAGGGAGGATGTTGGAGTTCACCTCCCAGTGGGCTACAAATATGTGTAGTCTGCTTGGTACTTCCTCTTCAGGTTACATTTTTCTCTCATTATGGCTTGACATATTCCTTTCCACCACCATTTGGGGATGTGACTAACATCAGAGTGGCTCAATTACCTAATAAAGTGTATGTGTGTCTGAGCTAGCAAATAACGGGCTTTTAGGAGCTGTAAACGAATGTATCGCTGGGTGCTGGGATTTCCATGTTTGTGGCAGGTCTAATGGAAGGCTTTTGAGATACTGGTGTCTGTTCTAAATGGTGAGGCTTGGAAAGGAACTCTGTGTACGGACTGAGAATTAACCCTAGACTTGGTAGCAGTGGAGGGATCTACACCTACTGAAGATAGGCTTGAGGCAAGTTTTAACCAGACCAAGGAGCCTAGCTAAGATAGAGTCAATACCCTCAGAGAAAGCCGAGCTGCAATTCCAGATCCCTCAGCAATTTAAGGGAATGCTCAGCACTGACTCAGAACACAGAGGGAAATCTGGGCTAATTTGTTCCAATTTGAATTCCACATACAAAATGCACCTTCACCAAGGTTTTAATAGGTTTCCAGTTGATGAACATTCTTTTCATGTCTGACATCATTTATTTCCTCACTGATGATTCAGTGTCTAGATCATCATTGTGGAGTCCTGTTAAATTCAACAGACATTTACATTTGAAAGTAAGAATAATTCAAATGTTTGTTTTTTGTAAACGTTTATTTCGGTTTTGGACTCTTCTGCCCCTCTGTGCTCTCCCCCAGTGCTGCCCATACCCCACCTTCCTCTCCTAGTCTCCCCCCATTAAGGAATTCCCGACAAGAATACGCGCTGTGGAGGATGTGGTAAGGCCTTGGGGACAGGGGGGCATGGAGGGTCACAAAGGAGCCTGAGAGAGAACAGGGGGGGGAGGGGCTCGGCATGGGGGTCCAGGAGAGGAAGGGGACATGGGCAGCACAGGGAGATCATGGAGCAGCCTGGGAGAGGAAGGGGAGTATGGCAGAGGAAGGAGGGAGCACAGGAGACTGGCAAGGCACAGTGTCCAGATGTGTATTGTCATGAGTGAGTGGTGTGCATGTCTATTGGGAGAAGTCTGTGATTGGAGGAGCTTTCCCCATTGACTTACAGTACACCTTAATTTAAAGTAGTATGTGGAAGCTGGGGAATATGGATTCAATGTAAATAAATATTAAAATCAAGTTAAAAACGAGACTTTGATTTTTAGATTTAAAACAACTTGATCTGTCAGCAGCATCACAGCAAGTTGCATGAGGTAACTGGCCCTTCAAACAAATTGGCTTTGTTACCTTATACAAACAGCCTCATCTCAGTCTCTTCATATACTTCACACACTTTCCTGCACATCCTACTCCTAATTGTCTCAGCCACATCTAGCCAAACAATAATCATATTACTATATTGATGTCATGAGTCTGGGGTCATTACCCTAAAAAGACACACTGCCCTTCGCACTGTAAAGCTAAAACAAATTGGTCCATTACAAATACATGTGATAACGATTTATAACATAAATAAACCAACAAGGGCAGTAGAGTGGCAGGGTATTTGTCTCATTCGATTCCTTTATTTTAGTATATAAAGATTTTGTTGTTTTAATTAACAGTAGTAATGTATTTCCTGTGTGGTTGTTTGTAAAGTGCAGTAAATGCAGATAATGTTACCACTCACTGATATCACTTAAAACATCAGTTGGTATTTACACTAATATTGGCCATAACAAATATGGCGGCTCCCTGTGTAAACTCGCAATGATGGGACAAATGAGAGAAATGTAGTTTGTGTGAATCGTGATGCAATAACAAGCAAGTGGCGGAGAGACCTGAGATGGGAATTTTCACTGAGGAATAGTTATCAAATATAATAGTTGTCAAATTACGAAACGTTGTCACGCTTTGCGAGCTCGCAAGAACTGCATCCCTCGCAAAGCGAGGGATGCAGTTCGGGTTGCAAATGCGGACCCTCGCAAAGCGAGGGGCCGCATTTGCGGGAGGTGGAGGCTGTACGGCTCATGAGTTGCAAACAACACAACCCCACACACCTCTAAACTCGCAGCACTTAGTCCTACGGCGCCCCAAACCACCCACACACCTTTAAACTTTAACCCTCTCGCAGTGGAGAACCCCGATCGCACACGATCGGGGACCCCCGCTGAAATCAAAATTCTAAATTCCCGCCTTACAGGTCCTTAAAGGACCATTAAGGTCCTTAAAGGATCCGTAATTAAAAAATCAACCCCTAAATGACCCTGTCACTCATGGGGGTCAATCCAGACCCCCATAAACACTTAATTAACCCCCTCACCCATGGTGCTCAATACAGACACCCATAAACCCCTAAATGACCCTGTCACTCATGGGGGTCAATCCAGACCCCCATAAACACTTAATTAACCCCCTCACTCATGGGGGTCAATACAGACCCAAAAACCCCTAATTAACCCTGTCACTCATGGGGGTCAATACAGACCCCCATAATACATTAATTAACCCTGTCACTTATGGGGGTCAATACAGACCCCCATAAGCACTTAATTAACCCCCTCACCCATGGTGGTCAATACAGACACCCATAAACCCCTAAATGACCCTGTCACTCATGGGGGTGAATACAGACCCCATAAGCACTTAATTAACCCCCTCACTCATGGGGGTCAATACAGACCCAAAAACCCCTAATTAACCCTGTCACTCATGGGGGTCAATACAGACCCCCATAATACATTAATTAACCCTGTCACTTATGGGGGTCAATACAGACCCCCATAAGCACTTAATTAACCCGGTCACTCATGCGGGTCAAACCAGACCCCCATAAACCCTTAATTAACCCTGTCCCACATGGGGATCAATACAGACCCCCTGAATCCCTAATTAACCCTGTCACTCATGGGGGTCAATACAGACCCCATAAGCACTTCATTAACCCTTTCACGCATGGGGGTAAATACAGACCCCCATAAGCACTTAATTAACCCTGTCACTCATTGGAGTCAATACAGACCCCCATAAGCACTTAATTAACCCTGTCACGCATGAGGGTCAATTCAGACCCCCATAAGCACTTAATTAATCCTGTCACTCATGGGGGTCAATACAGACCCCCATAAGCACTTAATTAACCCAGTCACTCATGGGGGTCAAACCAGACCCCCATAAACCCTTAATTAACCCTGTCCCGCATGGGATCAATACAGACCCCATTAATCCCTAATTAACCCTGTCACTCATGGGGGTCAATACAGACCCCATAAGCACTTCATTAACCCTTTCACGCATGGGGGTAAATACAGACCCCCATAAGCACTTAATTAACCCTGTCACTCATTGGAGTCAATACAGACCCCCATAAGCACTTAATTAACCCTTTCAGGCATGGGGGTCAATACAGACCCCCATAAGCACTTAATTAACCCCGTCACTCATGGAGGTCAATACAGACCCCCATAAGCACTTAATTAACCCTGTCACGCATGAGTAAATGCAGACCCCCATAAGCCCTTAATTAACCCTGTCACTCATGGGGGTCAATACAGACAAACATTAGCACTTAATTAACCCTGTCACTCATGGGGGTCAATACAGACCCCCATAAACCCTTAATTAACCCTGTCCCACATGGGGGTCAATACAGACCCCCATAAGCACTTAATTAACCCTGTCACTCATGGGGGTCAATACAGACAAACATTAGCACTTAATTAACCCTGTCACTCATGGGGGTCAATACAGACCCCCATAAACCCTTAATTAACCCTGTCCCGCATGGGGGTCAATACAGACCCCCATAAGCACTTAATTAACCCTGTCACTCATGGGGGTCAATACCGACCCCCAGAACCACTTAATTAATCCTCTCACTCATGGGGTCAATACAGACCCCATAAATCCCTAATTAACCCTATCACTTATGGTGGTCAATAAAGACCCCCATAAGCACTTAATTAACCCCGTCGCTCATGGGGGTCAAAACAGACCACCATAATCACTTAATTAACCCTGTCACGCATTGGGGTCAATACAGACCCCCATAAGCTCTTAATTAACCCTGTCCCTCATGGGGGTCAATACAGACCCACACATCGGTGTCAATACAGATGCCCATAAGCACTTAATTAACCCTGTCACACATGGGGGTCAATACAGACACCCATAAGGCCCTAATTAACCCCGTCACTCATGAGGGTCAATACAGACCCCCGTAAGCACTTAATTAACCCTGTAACTCAGGGGGGTCAATACAGACTCCCATAAGCCAAATAATAACCCTGTCACTCATGGGGCTCAATACAGACCCCCATAAGCACTTAATTAACCACATCACTCATGGGGGGCAATACAGACACCCATAAGGCCCTAATTAACCACGTCACTCATGAGGGTCAATACAGACCCCCGTAAGCACTTAATTAACCCTGTAACTCAGGGGGGTCAATACAGACTCCCATAAGCCAAATAATAACCCTGTCACTCATGGGGCTCAATACAGACCCCCATAAGCACTTAATTAACCACATCACTCATGGGGGGCAATACAGACACCCATAAGGCCCTAATTAACCACGTCACTCATGGTGGTCAATACAGACTCCCATAAGCCAAATAATAACCCTGTCACTCATGGGGCTCAATACAGACCCCCATAAGCACTTAATTAACCACATCACTCATTTGGGTCAATACAGACACCCATAAGGCCCTAATTAACCCCGTCACTCATGGGGGTCAATACAGACCCCGTAAGCACTTAATTAACCCTGTCACTCATGTGGGTCAATACAGACTCCCATAAGCCAAATAATAACCCTGTCACTCATGGGGTTCAATACAGACCCCCATAAGCACTTAATTAACCACATCACTCATGGGGGTCAATACAGACCCCATAAGCCCCTAATTAACCCTGTCACTCATGGGGGTCAATACAGACCCCCATAAGCACTTAATTAACCCGGTCACTCATGGGGGTCAATACAGACCCCCATAAACCCATAATTAACCCTGTCACTCATGGGGGTCAATACAGACCCCAATAATACATTAATTAACTCTGTCACTCATGGGGGCCTATACAGACCCCATAAACCCTTAATTAACCCTGTCACTCATGGGGGTCAATACAGACCCTCATAAGCCTCTATTCAACCCCATCAGTCCCATAAGGGTATATTATGACCCTTATGAGGCAGTTACAACCCTTATATTAACCACATAAGTGCCATGACGGTCCTCAAGGACCATCATGACACAAAGTACAAACACTACACTGCACTATACCCCCCAATAAACCATTAAATCTAAACTAACCCCCCTCTACACTAACCTATTAACACCTTCCCTACCTACCTACACTACTTACCTACTCCCTAATAACCCCCCCATCACCACTCTAATTACAAAAAATAAAAAAACCTAAGTCACAAAAAAAATCTACATTACAGAAAATAAAAAAATCTAAGTCACAAAAAATAAAAAATGGAAAGGTGAGTAGAATATTTAGAATGTTTATAATGTTTATTTATTGTGCGTTATACTAATGTTTTTCCCCCTAGTTTGGTGATCTGAAGGGACATCTGCAAAGGTAAGTGGTCTTAATTATTTTATTTTCGGTTAGAATTAGGTTTCTGTATGTAAATAGTATTTATTGTATGTTAGATAGGGGTATGTATTTTAGATAGTTAGGATTTATTGTATATTATATAGTATTTATTGTATGTTAGATAGGGGTATGTATTTTAGATAGATAGTTTTTTTTGTATGTTAGATAGGGGTATGTATTTTATTTAGTTGGGATTTATTGTATATTATATAGTATTTATTGTATGTTAGACAGGGGTATGTATTTTAGATAGATAGGATTTACTGTATATTATATGGTATTTATTGTATGTTAGATTTGGGGATGCATTTTCGATTGTATTGTATTGTATGTATTCTATATATTTCCTTTTCAGGTGTGTATTTTTTTTTTCTGTAGTGGGGGTGTGGGGATGTAATGTTCCTTTTTTATTTTTTGTGACTTAGGTTTTTTTATTTTCTGTAATGTAGATTTTTTATTTTTTATTTTCTGTTATTAGACTGGTGGGGGGGGGGGTTTATTAGAGGGTAGGCAGGTAGTGTAGGTGTTAATAGGTTAGTGTAGAGTGGTGTTCGTTTAGATTTAATGATTTATTGGTGTGGGTTTAGTGCAGTGTAGTGTTTATACTTAGTATCTTGAGGGTACTGGAGAACCCTCATGGCACTTATAGTGTTATTACATGCATTCATTAGTGTGTTATAGGGGCCTATATAGTTGAGGCACACAGTACACTCACATTGTGTGACAAACAGCATTTCAACACTTTTTTATTGCCCCGTCAATGACGGGCAAGTCGCTAGTTATATATAGTGCTTAGTGGTAGGAGTGATGGTTTCCTCTTTTTATAGTTACTTTTTTTATGACAAATTGTCCACAAGATGGTGCTGCAGGATAAGGAATGGGATTGATGTTGTTAGACTGGTAAAAGTGCTGGAGAAGCAGCAATTAAACAACCAAGTCTTTTGGGGAAATGGTCAGAATCATCAATGATGTTAATATATTCTGAGTTGGGACCTCATTCATATTGCATCAAGCGGTCTGCTAACCCGTTCCTATAACATTTGTTTAGTTTTGTATCTGTAACTGTAACCTGTACACGCTGTACTTTATTCTGCTTTGTAATAGCTCTATGGAACATGGTGGCTCTTTATAAATGAAGAGTGATAATAATAATGTTTATAGGAGAAACAGATCCTCAGTTCTGTGGATGTCCAAAGAAAGGAGTGACCGGGGTCAGATTTGCTGACTGGTAGCTCTCCTTAGTTATCTTCCTTGTGCTACTGATGTCTGGTGGCAAGGAGGCAATGCTCAGGTTACTAGGAAATCCATTTACACTGGACGGTGGGTTGTGGGTTCTCTGGTACCTGGACTATAGGAAGCCCATTTATTTTCCTTTTCTCTTTTATTTCAATTATCTCTTGACATACATACAATATATAAAATGTTCAAAACGTATTGTTGTCCATAGAACGAACATATCCACTTATACATCCAAACTTACAAACAATTCATATTGATTCAATTTAAAAGTGTTGAGAGGAATAAGAATAGGATGGGGTATTAATGAGCAATAAGATCAAAGTACTTGTTTTCATGCTTCTCCTCTTTCCAAGACCCAAAATTCCCATTTTGTTTTGATTTTGTTATGTCTAATTGGTTCTAAAACCAAAAAGTGTTGTTCGTTTTGTCTATTTCTATCGACCATGACTTTTATTTCCATCCATAATGGGAGTATGGATTTTTTCCACTTTAGTATAATCAAGAATTTTGCTACCAAACAAAACATTCATGACAATGCTGGACTTCTTATGATCAATTGCTTCAGTGAAGATATGAAAGAGAATAAGTTCTGGGGTTACCTTTAGATCGTAATTGATAATTCTAGCTAGATGGTGTATACAGTCTACCAGAATGTTTGTATAATATGGCATGATCACCACATGTGTTCATGTATTCCCCATTCTTTACATCCTCTCCAGCATTGTCCCAAGTTTTGTTGAGGAGCTATTTTCCCCAACTTATTTGGTGTTAAGTACCATCTTTGGTTTAGCTTAAAGTAGACTTATTTTAAGAAAATACATATCACAATTTTCTCTGTAAGTTTAAAAGCTTTAAACCATGTCTCAGTGTCAAATTCTATATTAAGATCTTTCTCCCATTTTTGCATCTTTATAGTTTTATTATGTTTCATAGATTTTATACTTTTATAGCAATTAGTTAAAGACAATCCCCCCCACCCTGTCTCTTAATAACTTTTCAATGTGAGTGAGGTCTCTTGTTGCTGTTAGAGAAAATTCAGATTTAAGTATTGTATTTAACATTGAGTTATATTGTAATCATTGCTGTATTGGGACATCCTTTTCCTGGACTAGCATTTGGAATGTCTTAAATCTTCCATCAGAATATACTGTAAATTAGAGTATTTAAGCCCCATTGTTCCCAATTTTTTTTTTTTTTTATTGGAGAACATTTTGTACATAATGTGTTTAATGGGGTAATTGGAAATGGAAATTTTATGAGATTAAATTAAGAATTAATTTTATACCATTGATTTACCAATGATTTGACCACTAATGGCAGGTATTAACTAATTTCTTATCTTCTGTTTTTTTTCCATATTATATTGTCTAATTGCAGATTATTTGAAAGGAGTTTTTCAATTTGTAAAAATGTAGGTATTTTTGTTTTAAGGGAAAACCTCAAAATGTGGGATGGTTAAATAGCTCTAGAGTAGTCAAATAGATCAGGGGAGGCTAAGCCTTCTTTCGAGAAGTCTCTTGAGACTATGGGCTTCATGCAATTGCGATTTGGCCAATTGAATGGGGCTCTATATAAGCACAAAGCATTTTTTTTACAGAAGTTTTTAGTAAGTGAACTTCTATCCAAAAGTAAGGCCTTCACTAACTGAAAACTTCTGTAAAAAAAAATGCTCTCTACTTATATAGAGCCTTATTCAACTGGCCAAATCTGCATTGAATAAGGCCCTATATCTCTATTTCAACATTTTTTTTAAAGTTAACATTGGGATACTCCACCACCGCAAATGCGGCCCCTCGCTTCGCTGCGCAAGCCCGCAAGCGTTAGCAACAACTCGTATGCTCACAACTATATATGTGATTCTGATAATTGATTTGTCTGAAAGTGTTTTCTATGGAATTTCTATCAATTATAGGGTCTGCACACAAATTTAAGGCACAGCATATCACCAAGAATCCTTTCTTGAATTTTGTTATATGATTTAACTTTCCATTCAGGAATTTATTTTGGTTGCTGTTTGGTACATAAAGATTAACTATTGTATATTTTCATTATTTATCAACCATATCCAGACTATACATATCTTGCTTCCACGTCTGCTTCTCTATATTCCTCTTTTATTCTGTTTCTTTTATTAAAAATAATTGATACCCCTCTAGCCTTAGATTTATAGCTTGCATGAATTTTTAAACCAAAAACTCTTTCCTAAAGACTCTGTTCTTTTTTATTTGTAAAGTGAGTTTCCTGTAAACATGCAACATCTGTTTTCCTTATGGAGAAAGTTCATTACTAAATGTCTTTTAAGACATTAACATTCTGCAAGAGTATTTTTAACCCCATATAGGTAGATCAAATACTCTTTTAATTCTATATTTTATTTGATGTCTCACCATACATTCTATTCCCATTTTGTTTATATAATCCATAAAATATCGACAGTATTCCCATTGACCTGATATCCCATTCCATCCATTCCTTTCCTCTCACACCTTTCATACCATATACATCATATTTACTACAAATAGTTTGACTACAAGACAGCATATTATTCCAGATCTCACAATCTGAAGGTTTGAACTTGTCTGTAGTAAATTCATCTCTAGACAGTAGTTTAAAAAATATACATATACTGTCATTAGGAGATCTTTCTCCAATCAGATTGAGAGACACAAGCTGGTTGGAGTCACAGGCTCAGATGTAAGACTTTTTCCCCTCTAGACATACATAAAATATCCTGAACAACCCTTCAACCCCTCCATTCCCTATTTTCCCTTTTTCATCTCTACTATTTCTTGCCTTTACTGAGTATTATTATTTCATTAATGTTCCTTAGTGGAAATTATTAGTATTACTATACTGCATATCCTTTTTCTTTTTGTCTATGTTTATTTCTTCTTTCCCCTTGTTCTTCCTCTTAGAAATAAGTGTTTACATTTAAACATATACTTTTCCGTGACAACAATGTCTGATGATATATAGTATTGAGTTTACCTTTTTCCTCGCTTTTTTCCCTTCCCCTCCCATTTTGTCTCTCTTCTTTCTCCATCCTTTCCCTCTGAGGAAAGTCCCCACCTTTTTCCCCAACCTTCAATCCACAGTTGGATAGAGGGAAAGTTACAGAAATATCGGAAGAGAGTCAGAGCAGTATGTAAATATTTAGTTGGGGGGGGGGGGGGGGGAGAAGTGGCAAGGGAAAAGAGAAACACAAAAAAAAGGAAGGAAGGAATTTATGTAACTTGATACTTGTAGTGTATTTTTCATATATATGTTTATTTATTTTTTCTCTTTTCTCCTTTTCCCCCTCTTATTAGTTTTCTTGTGTCGGTTATAAAGGAATAATAATTTTCTTTAATTTAATTATAAATTATTAATAGGTTTTGTGTAGAGATGAGATTAATCATGCAGGTTCATACTTAGTTTCTAATACTCATGATTAAGATAACATTTTACAGTAAATCCCAACCATGTGGATTTATAGTTTTAACGTGCTGTATTAATTGATTAAATAAATAAGTGATTTGTTTATAATAATAGAAAAGGGGAAAAAAGTGACTTTTATTAATTATACCTGATCAAATCCGTTTCCTTTTATGTAAAGATTTATCTGCAGTGATTAGTGAAAAGGGTGTATTACATTTTTGTTCTAGAAAAAATAGGTTATTGTGAATTTAGACGTCTAATTAAGCCTTACTTATTTAGTTCCTCTTAATTGTCTTAAGTGCTTAGGTGGAGAGCATATTTAAAATAATTCCCTACAACGTGTTCCTTCCTTTCTTTTTTCCTCCCTTTCTTACCCCTTTCCCTCCTCTCCTCTTCTCCCCTCCCTCCACTACAAAAAAAAGAAACATTTTGTTTCTCTAATATTCCCTCCCCCGTTCTCCACATTCCCATCTTCCAATTTTCACCCATGGATGTATCTCAAACTTTTCAAACTTTCTCCCATTCTTTTAGGGATTTAATTGATCTTATGTTATCAGAAGGATATTTTTAGGTAGATGTAAAATGTATTCACCATTCTTTTAGTTTATTCTCTGCTTCCAACCCTGAGTTAATAGTAAACCTTTGATTATCTCTTATAATCACCAGTTTGACCATAAAGCCCCATCTATAAGGTATATTTTCTCTCCTTAGGGAGTTTGTTATTTCTCTGAATTGTTTTCTTTTGTTAAGTGTTTAATTTTAGAGGTCTGTCAAAATTTTTAATTTTTCATACAGGGATTTGAAAAGTCTTTTCTCTTTGGCTGCCTTCAAAACCATTTCCTTATAAGTATAGAAGTGCAGTCCCTTGTGTAATTTCTTCTGTTAGTGTGGTTTGAAAATCTTAAAGCAATTTTTTCATATTCGTAGTAGTCAAGATTTCTTTAAAGCCAGTATCTGGTATTTTAACCATATTAGTGTCCTCTAATTCTGTATTATCTGTCGAAAAGATAAGTAAGTCTGATACATATTAACTTTGCCCCCTTTCAATCATACTTTCATTTCCCTTATCTCTAGGGGAGAAAAAGGAAGTGGAAGCCTTAGAGTTTTTTTTTTTTCATTGTTTCTACTTTTCCCCTTTGAAGAATTTTGTTCTTTGTTGTTCCTCATTTTTCCTCAATCTTGTCTTATCTTTCTCTCCTCTTTGTCTTGTCTCTGCTATACCTTTAAACAGCACAATTTCGCTTGCAATATTAAACGTCTTAAACTTTTGTTTAAATAATTTTCTTTAAATCACCTCTTTTAATTTAGAAGAAATCCCCACAGATATGATATAATACCTAGTGGTGTCTTCTTTTTTTTTTTTTATCTTGAAATTTTATTTACCGTTCATGTAGTTCTAAAAATAATTTTCTCTAGCCTTTTCTCTCTCTTTCCCCCTTCTTCCTTCCTTCTTTTCCCTTTTCTTCCCTTCCCCTTCCCTTTGGTTGTATATTTCTACTATTACACAGGTCCAACACCAAGTTCTATTTGCCAGTAAATCAACATATAGTGAGAATTTCGGTTTTACATTATATAGATAGACCTAAGTCTCTAGTCTAATACTTTTCAAAAGATCAAACAATTATATATTTTAACTACTCATAGAGAGTGTAGTATACTTAGAAAAATAGATCTATCAGCAAATATATACGGTTTTACGTCAAAACAAGGAAGAAATAACCTTTCCCAAAAGAAGAAAAAAAATAGAATAGCCTCCCTATGTTACAGGGATATGTTGACAGTGTTATTGTTTTCAACTGCAATTTTAGTGAAAAGTCATTGTAGATTTCTAAAGAAATTATTTCACTTATAATGATGTCCTAAAGTGGATATACCTCATGACAACTCCACTTCTTAGGTTCCACTTTTTGAGGAAGTTATGTCCATGCACTTGTCACTTCTTCAATTGCTACTGGACTTAGCATTAATCCATTGGGCTTTATGGCAGAGTGGCCAGAAGAAAGCCATTACTTTCAGCAAAAAACAAAATGTCACATTTTGAGTTTTCGAAAAGGCTTGTGGGAGACTCCCAAAAAGTATGGAGGAAGGTGCTCTGGTCTGATGAGACTAAAATTGAACTTTTCGGCCATCAAAGAAAACGCTATGTCTGGCGCAACCCAACACATCACATCACCCAAGGAACACCATCCCCACAGGGAAACATGGTGGTAGTAGCATCATGCTGTGGGGATGTTTTTCAGCAGCAGGGTCTGGGAAACTGGTCAGAGTTGAGGGAAAGATGGATGGTAGTATAATCTGGGTATATTTACAATTTGGCCAACAAGTTTATTAAATTGTATTCAATAATTAAATAATAACAACGACGAAAAAATAAAAAAAGGAAGATTTAAAAACACTTTAAAATCAATGGAAAAAAGGAAATTCTCCTCTGAGAAATTGTGATATAATTCACTTATGAGAAATATATAGAGACTTAAACTTTCTCTTATATAATCGAGGAGAATTATAATGTTCCACTAAAGGTAACTCTGTTCCAAAATTGCACTAAGTCTATTATATATTAACCTTCCAATTGAAGAGTTAGTACAGACTTTCTTTAGTGTGAATTTATTGGAAATAGTATGGTGAATCAAAAAAGGCACTACCTTTGATGTAAATAAGAAGCCAGGTAAGTATGATATCTCTATTTAGTAGGTATAGGAGACTTGATTTTAGGAATATCTCCTATTTATAATCTATGGGATTGTGACATGCCAATCCCAATTTGCTAGGACTTCTTACACCCACATAGTGGTCTGTGACAGGTATTTACAATACTATTGTCTTCATTGGTGGGATAAACCCTATTGTGGGCTGATGTGTCCTTACTTATTCTATATTTTAAGGTAAAAGTATCCAATAGTGTATACAATTACTAATACTTGCTTCTTTTGACATCTAGTGGCCTGTATATAGATCCTAGATAATTCTGAGGAAACCATACTAAATTGTAATAGAGTTACCTAACTAGTGCCATGCTTCTTAATAGGAACGCTAATGCTGCATGGCTTCACTTCCTAGTATAGCGTGGACAGCGTCGTGCGTGAGGACGCATGTGTGCGTGTACACGCCTCTGCCTGATGCGTTTCAACGTGCTGTGACGTCTTTCTCAAAGGGGGGAGGCAGTAGTGCCGTCGCTGATCTTATATAGTAGCTTGGTTGCCTTGGAAACCAGTACTGGAATCGTGGTTGGATAGGGGCCATGTTTAATGGAAATACAGGCCTCCTTTAAATTTGTGTGTACTATATACCGAATAATATAAACCAAATGGTATAAACGGCTCAATCTAAAGCAATCATTGGCTGGCACAAAGATCTGGGAACAAAATATGATATGATATTTTAGATGGAAACATAATAATAACCCTGGTCATATATACCGATAAAGTATGAGAAATGTACCCTATATTATGAATTATTTGGGATAGATAATCTGAGTGCTGGAAGGAATAGCAACTCTCTCTTTAAAATATATCAATGTCCCATAAATCTCTAGATAAAATAGGATATATTAACTGGGGACATAAAAGATCTAAAATCCTATGTACCAAAGCTATATATTGTAAAGCTGTATATAATCTGTAAAGTATATAATTAAGTATACGGAATAGCCTCTCAGTGTTTGAAGGTGACATTAAATTGAGGCTTTATGTGCAATCCAAAAGGGGTGAAGTTCACTCACTACATTAATATACATGTTAGAACAATAATGTCTTAACTGTATATAAGGCTAATCTGAATTCAGCATATATTGAGTCAGAATGTTTATAAGTACAGTATATAGTGGAGTAAAATTCTCCACTTTGAGGTTGTATATAATCAAATAAATTCATCCATCTTAATATCATATATACCAAGGCAGTCATACCATAAATTCCAACATGGAACTAAAATATATGAATATGAGATATAGATTTATATTCCCTTATCACATAAGAATCTTCACCAAAATAGGGTCTCATGTGAGGTGAGAATTATACTGTGAGTCTATGTATAGTAAAGAAATTCTACCATAGCAATAACATGTATAATGAGACGAAAATGCCATAGGATCCAAAGAGAAATAATATATATGGATTAGAAGTATAGTGACTAGTAAAAACCCGTATCGTGAGTGAATAGGTCAAATAAGGTCTCCTAAGGACGTGTAAACTACTAAATAACTAGTAGTTGGGAAAACAAAAAAATATATTGATGAGGTGTATTCTGTGTGCCAAAAAATAATAAATAATAACTTGAGAAATTCAAAGAATCACCAGAATATGAAAACCTTTGCACAAAACTAAATAATAATATTGATACATTTAAGAAAGAGTTAAAGGAACGTAAACAACGTAAGTTTTGGAGGGACCAAAATGATTTCAAACTAGGGAACATATATAGGAGATTTCCCTCTGGTAAAAAAAATGTAACATCAGACATAAGTTCATCAGAGTGCGACAACTCAGATATGGAGGAAAGTGCTCCTAGAAGCTGGAATAGACCAAATACATCCTATAATAGGGATAGATATGATACCAGATCAAGATCATATACTAGGACACCTATAAGGCCCTACAATTTGTCTTTTTTAGAGAGAGGCCAAGCTCCCCAAGGGCAACCAGACCTTCCAACAAGAACCAGAAGGAATCAAAAACGATAACATATAGCTAAGATAATACAAGAGATACTAACCCGGAGAGTCACCTAGTGGTTAATTTATCTGAATTAACACTTAATGAGACCCATATCTCTATTCTTACAAAAGGACTAACTTTTGTTCCCACATCTATAACTAACTCCTTTACCCACATTAAAGATGTCAACCTATTTGCAAGAAAATTGGCTCTGAAAAAATTCAATCTAAACAAAAGTCAGAGGGAGTTCCTACACTTAGGAGTAGGAAAGGAGGATATAGATGCATTGAAGGCCTTAATGTCTTTACTAGAAGAAAATGAACTGAATACTAACAATTTGCCTGCAAAGAAATAGAAAAACAAAAGCACGTTCACACCCCAACTTAAAGAATATGCTAATATATGGGTTTTTCTGCAACAAGTTTGTAATGAAATTGAACAGATTGACCAAAGAATGATAACTAGGAAATATAACCTCTCTAAGGAGGAGTATGAAACTTTAAAAGAGCTAAGAGCAAATAAAGAAATCCAAATAAAACCTGCAGACAAAGGGGGCAATGTAGTAGTTATGGGGAATAGAGAATACAAAGAAATGTGCAATAGGATTCTTCAAGACAGCACTACCTATGAAGTTATATCCAAAAATCCAACAATATAATATAGAAAGATATTAAAAAACATCTTGGATAAAGTTAAAACAAATGGAACTCTAGATGAGAGCACTTATAACTTTCTACTGCCCAAATTCCCTGTTATGTCTACCTTCTATGAACTACCCAAGGTACACAAGAAAAGTACACCTATCCCAGGTAGACCAATAGTCTCAGGCACAGTTAACTTGTCACACAACTGTAGCCTATTTTTGGACTACCATTTAAGGGGATCAGTGATAAGCCTTCCCTCATATGTGAGGGCTAGTATGGATATCCTTAATCAACTTGAATATCTTAATGTACCTAAACAGACCTGGCTAGCTTGCATAGATGTTGAAGCCCTATACAGCAGTATCCATCATAGTTATGGTATTAAAGCAGTTGAATATTTTTTGCAAATGAGAGATTCAAGATCTGCTGAATTTAACCAATTTCTCCTCACCCTTCTTGAATTTGTACTTAAACATAACTATTTTATGTTTAATGACCAATGGATTCACCAATGTAAGGGTACAGCCATGGGCACACCATGTGCTCCAAGTTACGCCAATCTTGTTTTGGGGTGGTGGGAAGAAAAGTGTGTTTTCAATGAAACACAGACCAATTGCACTAACAAAATCCTGCTATGGCGTCGCTACAGACGACATCCTAGTTGTATGGGAAGGTACAAAAAATGAATTTGAAACCTTCATGAAATCTCTAAATGACAACACCCTAGGTCTAAAATTCACTCATGAGATGAACAAAGAGAAGGTAAATTTTCTTGATTTAAAAGTCTTCAAAGACAGTGAAGGTAACATCTCTACCTCTACTTATAGGAAAGATAAAGCGACAAATACCTTACTACACGGGTATAGTCAACATTATGAACCTATCAAAAGAGGCATCCCCAAAGGACAGTACCTGTGTATCCGAAGAAATTGCAGTACAGAGGATGAGTTCCAAATTGAAGCTGACAAACTAAGACTACGATTTAAGGAAAGAGGTTATCCTAAGAAATGTCTAAAATTGGCCTACCAACATGCCCTAAGTTGTAATAGAGCAGATTTGCTCAATGCTCATACAACGAATAAGACTCCAAGGATAGATATAACCACAAATACCATTCCTATAGAATCAAAACAGAAATTGCCAAAAGATAGACAAGGAGAAAACACACCAAGGTGTATTATGACCTATGGATATGACTCTGATATCATCAGAAATATTCTAAGTAAACATTGGCATCTGCTATTAAGTGATGATGACCTAGAAGACATCTTACCAACTAGAATATCTATTACCTATCGTAGAGGCACTAACCTCAGAGATATGCTAGTATATAGCCATTTCAAAGAGAACAATCCATGTCAAACATGGCTACAACCACCTAAAGGATGTTTTAGGTGTGGGCGATGTGCAAGTATATAAAACCTATAAAAAGATATGAACATCCAATTACCAAGGAGGTATTTGAGCTTGATAAATTTTACAACTGTCTATCTACAGGGGTTGTATATGTGGCTACATGCCTCTGTAATAAAATCTATGTAGGCAAAACCCGTAGACAGCTGCGCCGTAGAATAGGAGAACATATCTATGCTATTAATAACTCCTATGACACACCTATTGCACGCCATATCAAATACTATCACAACAATCACAGTAACGTTCTTCGTTTCTGTGTGGTTGATAATGTTGAATCAGGTCCTAGAAAGGGAGATCTTGAAAGGAAACTTCTACAATGTGAGGCTAGATGGATCTATAAATTGAAGGCCCAATCACCTAGGGGACTAAATGAGGGTTTCTCGTTTACTCCATTTATCTGAAAAAATATTGAGAAATAAGGATCCCTTATCCCTATCCTGTTTATCTACACCCATGGGACATATTAATAGCTTTATTAGCTGAACATAGTGGATGTCTTAAAAAGTGTATATATAACCTTTTCACTTTGTAAAGACTAGAACTATAAAGACTAACCCATTCATTTTTTCCAATATATTTTGTTCTTCCTACTATTGGTGGTAGTCCTACATATTTATACAAGAGTAATGGATTTATTCTTTAGGACCTTCTCATAATCACAGAGGCATATTGCCCCTTTAGATATATTTCACCTGAGTCCATGTGGCTTTAGGCCAATTACACTTTCTGTGTACATACAAAACATTGTACACTTACACACTGGACACCAATACAATTAATCACCAATTCACTATATATTTTAGTTACTTTTACTTTATATTGATTCTCTCACTTATATTATAGACTAGCGACTTGCCCATCAAAAAATGACGGCAATGTGATGTATATGTTTGTCAAGTTGTTTAGTTATTAACATATATTTTTGACTCTTGTAAGTATTTTAATATGAACGTGTATTTTTGTAAAATGTTGATGTAATGGTTTTTTAAAATGTAATTAGTATCTGAAGAATTGTTAACTTTAATATACATTGAATGAATAGGAAAGCAAAAAGTAAAAACCCTTCTTTAAACGTCGCGAATTTTAACATGAAGTTTAAACTATATGTAAGCAATAACCATCAAAGTATATATTTTGAAACTTGAACTTTATTTTTGATGTAAGTTTAGATATTAACAAAACATTGTTATAATTTTGAACATTATAAACAGGAACATAGTGAATACATTTTGTAACCTAATTTTTTATTAAAAGTATTAACATTTGAATGTAAAAACAATTGACATTTAAATTAATCAGTATTAAAATTCAATTTCTATCCCAATAATTGTTAACTTGAATATATATTGAATGTAGAGGAAGGCATACAGTAAAACTCTTCTTAAAACGTACGTAATTAAAGTAATTTATTACTGAGCACATAAACTGGCGATAAACATTAATGTAGGTAGTAATCTTAAGATAACAGACAATATTTACATTGTGACTTAAAAAGTGCTTGACCTCTTAACATCCACTTTGTAATCTGTTGAATGAAATAACTTGAAAATATATTTTTAAAACTTGTAACATTAGAAACATTAACATAGTGACTTAACATTTTAACATAATTTTTACTAACAATGCAAGGCAAGTATTTTGTGAGGCAAATCATTAATAAACATGACTTCCATTAATTATGACTGAATTAAACAACGAATTGTTATGTATTTTGCAATGCTTTAAAAAAATCTTGGCATCGTTAATTTGTATCCTTCAAAGTTATAGTACTTCATAGTAGACAATGTTTTTAGTAAAAATACGTCCATCTTCTAATAAATCACCTTGACTTTCATTGTTTTCAATGTAAACTTTAATAGCCTGTGGATTTTTGCACCGTGACAACGCAACGTACAATTGACCATGTGCAAAAACTGGTTCTTCCAAGAAAATACCCACAGATTTGAAAGTTTGACCTTGTGATTTATTAATGGTCATGGCAAATGCCATAATAATGGGAAATTGTCTTCTTTGAAGTATAAAAGGGAGACTACTTTCACTTGGTGCTAAATCTATTCTTGGTATGAAAACTCTCTCTCCTTTATGGGTCCCAGTTAAAATTTCAGCATCTATAAAATGGTCCTTTAATTGTTGAACAATTAATCTTGTGCCATTGCATAGGCCTTTTTTGGGGTTCATATTTCGCAGTAACATGATAATTGCACCTTTCTTTAGCTGCAAAATATGTGGTGGCATTCCAGAAGGAGTTAAAGAGTTTATGAATTCAGTCGAAAAGTTAGCCTGACTTTCATTGTCATCAGCAAGTACAGAATCAGCACTGTGATAATTTCTTTGTGGTGCATAAATTTTTTTTAAGATTTCATTATTGAGGATTAATGCATCTTTATTTTTACACGTCAGTATGACTTGGTTGGCAAGCTCGGAATATTCTTCGTTATTTATGCTCCCTTCAAATATAGCCGATATAATATCTTGTTGACAAATCATATGAGGTGGGATCTCTACAGTGTCATCAGGTAAATGTAGTATTTTTTCTGTTCTGCCTTCTCCAATTTTAATAAGCCAATCATTGAAATCAGTTTGGCCTTCTGATCTCATATTTTGTTGCAGTTGAAGATGGGTAAAATGTTTCCATACTATACTTGACTTTATACATGTTTCGATAATGTCAGTTCGATTTCCATGTACAACGACAGGTAATGTTTGTCTGAAATCGCCACCCAACAACATTACCTTTCCACCAAATGGAAAAGTATTCTCCATGACTTCACGAAGCAAACGGTCAATACATTGGAGGGCATAGCATGACATCATTGTGGCCTCATCTATTATAATTAATTTACATTTCTTCAATTTCTTTGCTTGTAAGGATGTCATGCGAATATCTGACACAGAATTTTCTAAAATAGGCACTGGCAGTTTAAATCCACTATGAACAGTTCTTCCACCTTCTAATAAAAGTGCAGCAATTCCAGTAGTGGCAAACGCCATTGCTATTTTTCCTTGTGCTCGTACTGAACTCATTAATAAATTGTACAAATATGTTTTTCCTGATCCGCCAGGTCCATCAAGATAGAAATAACGCTCTGTCACCATGTCATCATCTATAGCATTTTTAATGGCATGAAATGCTTGCAATTGTAGTGTATTTAAAGTTGCAAGTCTTTCTTCTGTTCTTTCTGCTTGTAGTTGAATGTCATAGTCTTCAAAGTTAATGTCATCTATAAGACCTGGATCAGGCAAATTAAAACTTGCACAACTTAATCCATGAGTTAAAAAGACTTCTTGGATTTCCATTAACGCTTTTAAGTGTGCAATGGGTTCATTGTATCGTCGCATAAAGTCTTCAGCCATATTACTTTTAAAAGTCTCCCACAAAGCTAATGCATTTGGAGCATTTGAGAAGATACAAATAAAAGCAAATTGTTCTCTCATCTGTCGTGGCATTTGACATTGTGCTGCTTCTTCTAAACATCTTTCCCACTCTGTATCATCAGCGAGTAAGTTTCTATGTCTTGCAGCTAAATGGAAGGATTCATATACAATGTCATTAACAGTTCTTAAGTGTTCAAAACTTTGTGCTCCAGGAACATTTAAAAGTAATATCCGTAAGCAAAAACGTTCCACATCTCTTGGACTGACTGTGTAAATTCTTGGAATAATTTTATTGCCTCTGGTTTTTCTTGGTCTCCATAATCCATTCACAAAAACATAGTGATATGGAATTTCAATATATAAGTATTGTGTTGCTTCAGCATCAGTGGAATTTAATGCAAACCATGCAGTTAGTGTAGTGTGACGATCTTCACTTTGGGCCAATGCATTCATTTCATTTCCAGCATGGAAATAGACTAAATGTCGTTGTGGCAAATGTACTGCTAACCTATATACTGCATGTGATCTATCATGCATTTCAAATTTTAAAAGCCGCCACATAGCTTCTGGCGCACTGACATAGCGAGCATCTACATGAGATGCAAGTTCATCATGTACTAACTCACTACTTTCAGGGTTGTCTGCACTTTTGACGACTACAGTAGCTGCATCGTAACCTTTGTAAATATATTTGTAGACATATTTAATGGATTTGATGGAAGTGCAGGCTTCTACGTTGATGTGGGCGTTGTACTTCATGAGTAAATGTGGATTGTAGGGTACTACATATCTATTGTCCACTTTTTTTCCACGAATAATGGCACTATGTCCTTCTCTTCTTTTATAAAGTGGATATCCATCACAATTGGCATAGGTTTTGTCTCTATAATCTTTTGGAAATTCTTTGGAACATTTATTATTTTCCATACATGGTGATTGTGGATTAAGGTCACCACAGGGTCCATGAATCATGCGATGAGTAACAATCTCATATAGTCTACCATATAGTTCTGGATCTGGTAGTTCAGCAACAATGACTGCATCCACTTTGTCTGAAGTATCTAATTTATCTTTTTCTTGAAGTATTATTAGAAGATGTGCATGTGGAAGGCCTCTTTTTTGAAATTCAATGGTATATACATAAGCAAGACATTTGCCAAATAACTGATTTATAGTGAAGTCACGTATTAATTCATTTAATTTAATCTTAAAAACTCTGGCTACTAAATCTGGTCGATCTGAAGCAGTTTGTCCAAGAAGTAGATTTAGTGTAATTTCTGGCCATTGTGGATTACATGTAAATGTCACAAATAGATCGGGTTTGCCAAATTTTGTCACAATAGCCATAGCATCATTGTATCTTTCTCTCATATTCCGAGGAGATCCTTGAAAGGAAGATGGTAAAATGATGGCTTTGCCAGCTGTCATGTCTCTGCTTGTAGCCACGTCAGCAACATAGTCCATGAGTCCAGAATATTGTTCTACACGGAGTTTATCTTGTTGATATTTGATAAAGTTTAAATTATTTGCCTCAACTTGCACATAAAATTGGATTAAATACATTGCGAATGGCAATTTGAGCTACTTTAAATTCAAGCATAGAAACATTATTTCGGATTCTGGCTTTAGCATTTGGGTAACTGGGAAGAGTTAATTTTGGTTGCCAACCTGCTTCTCCGTGTGGGAAAAAGATGGGATATGTCATTGGATCTAAATTTGGACTTAAGATACTCATATTAATAAACGGTTGGTCCTCATTTCTAGGATATATTCGAATGTCTCTTTGAAATGGTGGTTCTCCTTCATCATTCTGAAACACCATTGCAACCTCATTTGTTGTTGGCAAGTTATAACGACGTTTATCAGTATGTCTGTCTCTTTTAAGCACCATATTAACCTTCGGCATTGGTAATTGATGTGTTTGTGAATGAAGTAGTTGTTCATTTTCTACTTCTGCCAATTTTTTGTAAGCTTTACTGTAGGGATTGTTGTCCATAATGTTATTTAGCTCTATGAAAACAGTGGGTAAGCATTTTTTATTTTCTTCCATCTGCATACGTTGGTCAACAGCTTCCATTGTATCTAGGACATATAGTTGAGCGAATTTTCTTTTATTTCCTTCCTCTGGATGTAAATGGGAAGTGCGATGATAAATTTGTCCTTGGACTTTAAAACAGTAAGGACCATGTCCTGGTACATTAGCAGCTAATGTTGCCCCCATGGATGCAAAGGATATGGCACTATTGTAGGATCTTATGTTTGTCTTAAAATTTTTGTAGTTTGGAAAAGTAGGTTCAGTCATAATATTTTGTAAATAAATTGGAAATTCTTTCCTTTCTGGAAGTTTGAACTTGCCTTTTTGACAACAACTAATAAATTGTCCATCTCTGGGTCTCTCCTGTTTAAAATAATAAGCCTCACAAAACTGACATTGAGTAGTCATGTCCCCACAACTATGAACCTCTATTGCTAAAGACTTGAGTAGAGGACAATTTGCAAAGCATATAGGATTTTGACTTTCATATTCATCAGGTGAAATGTCATATAATGTTTCAACAACAGGTTCTAAATGTTTTGTTTTTTTCGTTGCTTTTCTTGGTATATGTTGTATTGTTTGAGGTAAAATGTCATGTAATGTTTCATGAAACGGTTCTAAATGCTTTGTTTTCTTTGTTGCTTTTTTTGGTATCTCTTGTATTTTTTCTGGTAAAATGTCATCTGATGTTTGAGCAACAGGTTGTAAATGCTTTATTTTCTTTGTTGTTTTTTTTGACATATCTTTAATTTCTGCAAGTGACAGTCTTTTGCTTGCAATTCTTTTGCGTTCTTTTTCTCGTCGAATTTCCTTCTTCTCCGGTGTCTGCTGGCTGTCTGCTCTCTGTCGTCGTTCTCTAGCTTGGCGTCTTTTCTTTTCTTGTTTACTCTCGTTATCAGCCATGTTAATCTGTAAAAATAAAATAATGTACCATTAGTTTATTTTGAGATGTTAAGTTGTTTTTCATGACAAATAGTTATCAATAGTGTGTTAACATTTCATACTTAATCAATTTCAATGCGGTCAATTGAATAAAAGTCTAAATAAGGCCATCAGATAATTATTTAAAGAAATTTTTATTTATTAAACATGTATCCAAAAGCAAGTGTTTCAGTAACTAAAAAGGTATTTTAAAAAAGATGTTATGTCCTTATTTACAGCACTATTCAATTTGTCAAATGGCAATTAAATTAGGGTTTAGGACTGGAATGTTACAATGACAAATTGTATAGATTCTGTGTTTTTAGACTTTTTTGGACTATGCCAATTTATTTTTTAAGTTTACATTGAAGTTTGTATTTAGTGTTAAAGATTATTGGCCCTAAAAGACAAATAAGAGATAGATGATAGATATTACTTTTTATACTGTACCTTGGTTGAAGTTTGATTTCAAGCAAAATTCTTTGTTGGTCCTGTGTTGAAAGCCTTCGTCCGATGGTCTGGTCCTGTGTTGAAAGTCCTCGTCCGATGGTGTAGTCCTCTGTTGAAAGTCCTCGTCCTCTGGTGTGGTCCTCAGTTTCAACTCCTGTTCCGATGTTCTTGACGCAGTATCTGTTATAAAATAAAAATGAAAATGTTATGTTATTTGAATGTCTTTGTATTAATGAAAAAATGGCATTATTTCTGTGTTTTTCTACAATCCTTTTTGGTGCGCCACAATTTTGGTATGCTTCTGTAGGCTATTTTCTAAGGCTTATAGGTGGTTAAACATTAAAGAAGAATATTAATTAATTTTTCTCTTTTTTTACTTGTTATACTGTACCTTGGTTGAAGTTTGATTTGAAGCAGAATCTTTGTTGGTCCTGTGTTGAAAGCCTTCGTCTGATGGTCTGGTCCTGTGTTGAAAGTCCTCGTCCAATCGTGTGGTCCTCTGTTGAAAGTCCTCGTCCGATGGTGTAGTCCTCTGTTGAAAGTCCTCGTCCAATGGTCTGGTCCTCTGTTGAAAGTCCTCGTCCGCTGGTGTGGTCCTCAGTTGAAACTCCTGTTCCGATGTTCTTGACGCAGTATCTGATATAAAATAAAAATGAAAATGTAATTTTATTTGAATGTATTTGTATGAACTAAAAAATGACATTATTTCTTTGTTTTTCTACAATCCCGTTTGGTGTCCACCACTTTTGTTATGCTTATTTAGGCCTTTTTCTAAGGCTTATAGATTGTTAAACATAAAATAAGTATCTAAATGTACTTTGGTATGTGTTTGTGTGAGTTTTCATACAATCCTGTTTGGTGCGCACCACTGTTGGTATGCTTATTTAGGCTTCTTTCTAAGGCTTATAGGTTGTTAAACATAAAATAAGAATGTAAATGTAGTTTGCTATGTGTTTGTGTGAGTTTTCATACAATCCTGTTTGGTGCGCACCACTGTTGGTATGCTTATTAATGTTGTTTTGTAATGCTTATAGGTTGTTAAACATAAAATAAGAATGTAAATGTAGTTTGCTATGTGTTTGTGTGAGTTTTCATACAATCCTTTTGGTGGGCACCAATGTTGGTATGCTTATTAATGTAGTTTTGTAATGCTAATAGGTTGTTAAACATAAAATAAGAATCTAAATGTAGTTTGCTATGTGTTTGTGTGAGTTTTCATACAATCCTTTTGGTGGGCACCAATGTTGGTATGCTTATTTAGGCTTCTTTCTAAGGCTTATAGGTTGTTAAAGATTAAAATAAGAATTTAAATGTAGTTTGCTATGTGTTTGTGTGAGTTTTCGTACAATCCTATATGATGGGCACCACTTTTGTTATACTTATGTAGTGTTTTTTCTAATGGTTATAGGTTGTTAAACAAAAAGAATATAAATGTAGTTTGCTATGTGTTTGTTACAATCCTGTTTTGTGTGTACCAGTTTGTGTGTACCATATGTTGCATACTTTGGCCCTCATTCAATTGCAGTTTGGCCAATTCAATAGGGTTCTAAATGTGCTTATTTGGAGCCCTATTGAATTGTCCAAAATATCAATTGAATGAGGGCCTTTGTTTGCTGGATTTGTTATATTGTGAGGGCCTCATTGAATTTGGTTTTTCAATAGGGCTCTATATAAGCACAGAGCATATTTTTGAACAGAAGTTTTTAGTGAAATTGAGCCAAATGTGCTTATATAGAGCCCTATTGAAATGGGCAAATCACATTTGAATGAGGCCCTCGGCCATTAAACATATTTAGGTCCTGAATCAATTGCGTTTTGACCAATTGAATAGGGCTCTATATAAGCACATAAAATATTTTTTGACAGAAGTTTTTAGTTAGTGAAGACCTTGATTGTGGTTAGAAGTTCAGTAACTAAAAATGTCTGTCTAAAAAATCTATTATGTGCTTATATAAAGCCCTATTCAATTAGCCAACTCACAATTGAATAAGGCTCATGGTTCGGTTCTTTTTTATACTTAATACTGTACCTTGATTGAAGTGTGGAATGACAGAGGGTCCCCTCCTGCCAATCTTAATCCGCCGGTCTTCTTGTAGTGTCTGTTTGAAAAATAAAGTGAAATAGTGAATTATAGAATTTTTTATTTGTATTTAACAAACCATGGCCTTTTCAGCATTTAAAGTATTTTTGTATCTTACCTCTTCTTCTTTGTTGGTGTTCTTTAAAAGGGATTGTGCTTCACAGTGCACGGTGCAAATTGTTGAGAGACACTGTTGATGCAGAGTCTGTTTGAATATTAAAAAAAGTTGAAAGATTGAGTTTTAGGTGATCTATTAAATTGCAGTAAATTAATTTCATTGAAATATACTTCTGTAATTAATTTGAATTAACATTATTTTTTGGTGGGGTCTACACACATATGTCACATACATGAAGCACATTTCCATAGTTGAAAGTAATTTTTTTGTGTGCGTGTGACATATAACTATACATGAATCATATTTTAATTGTTAAATTAACCTTATTTTTATTTTTGGCCAACATACATAAATGTGTGTGTGACATGTGACTATAGATGATACACATATATGTGCGTGTCACATATCAGTATACATGACTCATATTTTAATAGTATTTTAATAGTCCCAACTTATTTTTTTGTAATGTAATTTAAATGTAGTTGTTTAATTAGTTTGTTGCAGGGGCAATACACATAAATGTGCATGTGACATGTCACTATACATTATACGCATAAATGTGCGTGTGACATGTCACTATACATTATACGCATAAATGTGCGTGTCACTTGTCAGTATACATTATACGCATATATGTGCGTGTCACATGTCAGTATACATTATACGCATATATGTGCGTGTCAGTATACATAAACCTCTTTGTCTTCTTTAATTTTTTTTTTTGATGTCCTGTCTTGATAATAAAATGTAATATATTATAGCTTACCTCTCAGTTGTAATTTGCACAATGTAAAGTAGTAAATTAGGAAAGAATTATCTTCTCAAGTTTTAGCAGCAGTTATCTCCGAAGTCACTCTGTTCATCACCTGAGGAGAAATGTATTTTTCTCTGTCAAATAGGCAGTATTTATAAACTTGTAGAACATTCTGGAAAGTTAGACCGTTAGAACGCAATACGCATGCGCTATTTGCGTTCCAGCTTACAATTTGCGTTCCATCCGCCATTTTGTGCGTAGTAGTGGTTAAAATGGTGTTTAATATGAGTGTGATCCGTTCCGCATAGTATGTGTTTCATTATTGCGAGTAAGTGTAGTTACGTCTGGAGCCTCGTTTTCGTTTTGTTCGGCGGCCATTTTTTCTCTCGCTTTGCCGATTTTCGGTCGTTTAAACTCTTTGTTTTGACTTAAATGGACGTGTAAATGAACTTTTGGAGGTGCCGGATGCCCCCCCGTGCTGTAAGTAAGCTTTTTATGTGTTTGTTGTGTTTATTTCTTGTGTTTGTGATGTTTTGATGCGCGGCGGTTGGAATGGGTCTTTCGCGGCCATATTTTTTTCCGATGCGGCCGTATTTTGTTGCGATGTTGCCGTATTTTTTTGCGATATACGCAGTTAGCTTTTACGTGTACGACGCAGTGTATTTGTTTCTAAGTCGTGCGTATGTGTGTTAAGAGCGTGTGAAGGGCCTTTTTTACTGTTTTTTTGTTAAGTCTTGCGTCTGTGTGTCTGGGTGTAAGCGGGTGTGAGGCGACTTTGAGTTTTTTTTTTGTTATGAAGTTGTGTGTGTGTGTATGTGTGTTAACACAGCCGATGTTGGGATGCTCCCACCACCGCAAATGCGGACCCTCGCTTCGCGAGGATCCGCATTTGCGGGGACGTTGTTGGGTTTTTGTTGGCTGGGCGGTTGGGTTTATTCTGTTAAAAAAGTCGTGTGTGTGTATGTGTGTGTTAACACAGCCGACGTTGAGCCTCCACAACCGCAAATGCGGGCCCTCGCAAGCGTGAGCAACGCAAGCGTGAGCAACGACTCGTACGCTCACAACTATATATGTGAATAGATAGATTTTATTATTTTTTGGCACACAGAATACACCTCATCAATATATTTTTTTGTTTTCCCAACTACTAGTTATTTAGTAGTTTACCCGTCCTTAGGAGACCTTATTTGACCTATTCACTCACGATATGGGTTTTTACTAGTCACTATACTTCTAATCCATATATATTAGTTCTCTTTGGATCCTATGGCATTTTCGTCTCATTATACATGTTATTCCTATGGTAGAATTTCTTTACTATACATAGACTCACAGTATAATTCTCACCTCACATGAGACCCTATTTTGGTGAAGATTCTTATGTGATAAGGGAATATAAATCCATATCTTATATTCATATATTTTAGTTCCATGTTGGAATTTATGGTATGACTGCCTTGGTATATATGATATTAAGATGGATGAATTTATTTGATTATATACAACCTCAAAGTGGAGAGTTTTACTCCACTATATACTGTACTTATAAACATTCTGACTCAATATATGCTGAATTCAGATTAGCCTTATATACAGTTAAGACATTATTGTTATAACATGTATATTAATGTAGTGAGTGAACTTCACCCCTTTTGGATTGCACATAAAGCCTCAATTTAATGTCACCTTCAAACACTGAGAGGCTATTCCATATACTTAATTATATACTTTACAGATTATATACAGCTTTACAATATATAGCTTTGTCCCCAGTTAATATATCCTATTTTATCTAGAGATTTATGGGACATTGATATATTTTAAAGAGAGAGTTGCTATTCCTTCCAGCACTCAGATTATCTATCCCAAATAATTCATAATATAGGGTACATTTCTCATACTTTATCGGTATATATGACCAGGGTTATTATTATGTTTCTATCTAAAATATCATATCAAATTTTGTTCCCAGATCTTTGTGCCAGCCAATGATTGCTTTAGATTGAGCCGTTTATACCATTTGGTTTATATTATTCGGTGTATAGTACACACAAATTTAAAGGAGGCCTGTATTTCCATTAAACATGGCCCCTATCCAACCACGATTCCAGTACTGGTTTCCAAGGCAACCAAGCTACTATATAAGATCAGCAACGGCACTACTGCCTCCCCCCTTTGAGAAAGACGTCACAGCACGTTGAAACGAGTCAGGCAGAGGCGTGTACACACACACGTGCGTCAACACGCACAACGCTGTCCATGCTATACTAGGAAGTGAAGCCATGCAGCATTAGCGTTCCTATTAAGAAGCATGGCACTAGTTAGGTAACTCTATTACAATTTAGTATGGTTTCCTCAGAATTATCTAGGATCTGTATACAGTCCACTAGATGTCAAAAGAAGCAAGTATTAGTAATTGTATACACTATTGGATACTTTTACCTCAAAATATAGAATAAGTAAGGACACATCAGCCCACAATAGGGTTTATCCCACCAATGAAGACAATAGTATTGTAAATACCTGTCACAGACCACTATGTGGGTGTAAGAAGTCCTAGCAAATTGGGATTGGCATGTCACAATCCCATAGATTATAAATAGGAGATATTCCTAAAAACAAGTCTCCTATAGCTACTAAATAGAGATATCATACTTACCTGGCTTCTTATTTACATCAAAGGTAGTGCCTTTTTTGATTCACCATACTATTTCCAATAAATTCACACTAAAGAAAGTCTGTACTAACTCTTCAATTGGAAGGATAATATATAATAGACTTAGTGCAATTTTGGAACAGAGTTACCTTTAGTGGAACATTATAATTCTCCTCGATTATTTAAGAGAAAGTTTAAGTCTCTATATATATTTCTCATAAGTGAATTATATCACAATTTCTCAGAGGAGAATTTCCTTTTTTCCATTGATTTTAAAGTGTTTTTAAATCTTCCTTTTTTTATTTTTTTGTCGTTGTTATTATTTAATTATTGAATAAAATTTAATAAACTTGTTGGCCAAATTATAAATATACCCAGATTATACTTCTATTCAAATTAGTGGAAAACACTACAAGGGAACTAACTCCCTAGGACCATAAAAGATGGATGGTGCAAAATACAGGGATATTCTTGAGCAAAGCCTGTGCGTGATTTGAGGCTAGGACGGAGGTTCACCTTCCAGCAGGACAATGACCCAAACACACTGCTAAAGCAACACTTGAGTGGTTTAAGGGGAAACATGTAAATGTGTTGGAATGGCCTAGTCAAAGCCCAGACCTCAATCCAATAGAAAATCCGTGGTCAGACTTAAAGATTGCTGTTCACAAGCTCAAACCATCCAACTTGAAGGAGCTGGAGCAGTTTTGCAAGGAGGAATGGGCAAAAATCCCAGTGCTAATATGTGTCAAGCTCATAAAGACTTATCCATAGTGACTTGGAGCTGTGATTGCTGCAAAAGGTGGCTCTACAAAGTATTGACTTTAGGGGGAATAGTTATGCACATTGACTTTTTCTGTTATTTTGTCCTATTTGTTGTTTGCTACACAATAAAAAAACATGCAGGTAGTATTTAAACCTCACAAGATTAGCTAAACATTTCTGCGGAAATTCAGTGTGTTGCTTCCACGATTGAGGTTTTAACACTTGAGAAGAATCTATCAGTGCCACCATACCTATACCAATTTGTCCTTGCTCGTTGATTTACTAAGCAGTCCAATACAATACCACTCAAAAAATACATGGTCGAGTCACATTATTATGACCAATGTTCCAAATAACCTCACGGACAGCAGCTAGGTGGCGTGGTAGTGAGTCAATAAGATGCTGGATGGTTGGCAAGGGTATCTGGAGCCATGCAGACTGCAGTGCATCCGACAGCTGCTGAAGAGTGCGTGGTGGAGGATTCATACGGCAAACATGGATATGATGGTGGTCCTACAGGTGCTCGATAGGGTTCAAGTCCTGGGAATTTAGATGCCAGGGAAGTACTTGGAATTCTTTGTCGTGCTTCTCCAACCACTCCTGGACGATTCTGGCCATATGATATGTTGCATTGACCTGATGGAAGATCCCATCCGCTCCAGTCAACATGTAAGGGTGTCCTTGAAATGCAAAGATGGATAGATTATTATTATTATGATTATGATTATTAACCCAATCGGTTGAGAGTTCCTTCCTTAGGTGTGAGTGGACCCAGACAATGCCAAGTAAACATTCCCCAATCCATAACACTACCAGCTTGTATTCTCCAAACAATGGTTGCAGGGTGTGCGTTCTTAAGGTTTTGCTCCTGATATGCCATCCAGTTGATGGAGAAGGATGTGACTCATCAGAGAAGGCAAACCTTTGCCAATAGGAGGAAGCTGTTTCTGCCAATGAATCCTCGTCAGCATGGGTGCACTGACCAGCTATTTGCTTCGGAGCCCCATACACAACAGTGTTTACTGTACTGTCATTTGAGACACACGTCTGGTAGCCCCCTGGTTTGTTTGGATGGTGAGTTGCTCATCTGTTGCGTGTCAGTTGGCCCTCACACACCTTCGCAGCTGATGTTCACCTATGACATCAATGGCACGCGGTGCTCTGCAAGTTCCATGCTGTTTATTTGCACTGGTGCCTTTTGTCAAGTCATGGTACACTTTATGGCAGTTGATACGCGATATGGCTGTGCATAAGTACTAGGTTATCATAACCAGTACAAGAACTGCAAGTATTATCTTTCCATTGATATTAATATTGTGATATTGTGCTACCACATTGTTTTTGCCCTATTAATATTACAGGAATTATACTCTGGCTCATTTTGTTTTTAGTGTGTTTTAGATGTGTTCTACATTGCTTTGTTGCAATCCTGGGATTAAGCAGTGAACCATTTTTATGGTTTTGCAATGTGTCATTGCATATGAGGATTGTTTACATTTCCTATAGCAATTGTAGCGTATGGAGTATGCACCATAATTGATTTTTCCCAAATTTGGATGCCTCTAAGCAATCTAACACTTTTATCTTCACTAAGTGGTGTGTTTTCCGGTTTTATATATACTATTTAAGTACACTTTAACCACAACAGTTTCAGAAATATGGCCACCCTTGGCCTAAAAAGCCAATTATCATCCCATTTTCAAAGTCGGATAAACTACACATTTCACCCATGACCGCGATGGTTGAGATTTGTAGAATGCCTATTTCAACCTTATATACCCACCAAGCCAGCTCACAAAACGTGCAGTATTTCAAAGGCTAGGCGCTGCTCACTGTTTACAATGTCATCATCACTCCCACCTCACATTGTCTTTGGGTTTATTGAACCTTGCCCTTTCTTTCATTCCTCACATACAATCAATAACACAATCATGATATTTTTCCCTAAAAGAAATCTCCAAAATAAGTCACACAAGACACAATTAACATTCTACTCTCATCATATCTCGCCTTGACTACTTCAAATTGCTCCTTGCTGGCCTCTACATCACCCATCTGTCTTCACTTCAATCCATACTGAATGCCACCACTACACTCATCAACCATACTCAATGCTCAGTCTCTGCAGCACCTCTCTGTCTGTCATTCCATTGGCTACCTATAGTCTCCAGAATAAAATGTAATATCATGACCCTATCATAAATCCACAAACATGTGGCTACTCAATGTTTGTTAACAAAGAACATGTCAAAGGGTGCTCCTAGAAAGTAAATTCAATATATTCAGTGATAAAGAGAGGTCAGATCTCTTTACAGAATTCAAGGGCTCTACTGATTAGGTTATATCCTGATATTAAAGGCATATTATAAAGCAATGCAAAGATTCAGTATTTAGTTTGGATAATATTAGAATGCCTACAATAAATGAATAGCACTGGGATGCAAGAAACTAATCTATATTTAAGCCCAATAATATTTTGAAAATATCTTTGGCAGATTGTGAGAAAATAATAACTCAATAACTCAACAAAACAGAGCAACTCACTCTTTTAGCGCTTTAGTAATCACTGGCACCTTAATAAATTAGTTTATTTGAGAATATCCATATTATTGATGAACACCAATGAATTTTGACACTGAGGCACTTTAGAAAACATTTGTATTATAATAAGCACTTTATTCATATTTATTTGATGCACTAGGACACTTTGTGCTACCTTTACTTAAATATTCATAATATTTATTAAACCATGAAGAATGTCAAAGTCACTTTATTTGTCAAAATTACATTCAATAAGATAAAGGCACGAATTACAATTCTGTCATTCCTGTGCAAATAGAGCAAATTATGATATTTTGTCACAGTTAATTTACCATATACAGTGGTTATTCTTAAAGCCTTAGGGCCTCATTCAATTATCGGCCGTAAAACGTCCGCAAGGCTGCGATTCCTTGCGGCCGTCTTACGGCCCCGTGTAGAGCTACCTTTACCTTGCAATTCAATTATACGGCGCCGCAAGGATATTCCCTTCCGGCCGGCCGCATATCATGCAAACGGCCGGAAGCTTTTTCCCAGCGCCCGTGAATCCTGTTTTCCGGCCGCAAAGTCCGAAAACTGAAAATGCAAATATAAAATCGAGAATGCACTGTAAAGCTGCGTAAATGCTAGGCATCATAATGGGGGACATGAGGATTAATAGCAACACCCTCTCAGGCTTGCACATCAGCCCAAATCCGATATATTATTTACGGATTACTTTACGTCCCGTAGTTCCGCGGGCTCGTCCTTGTTAAAACCCGTACGGGTTCGGAGATGGAGGTCCGCAAACCAAGCATTGTAATAGCCAATATTTATTCAATCCAGCACTGCAAAGCACTGTAAATGATGGGGAACATAATGGGGGGGGCATGAGGATTACTAGCCAAACATTCTCAAGCTTGCACATCACCAAATTGTACTTTAATTTTAAATTCCGTACAAGTCCCACGGACTTCAATGATCAAGCCGTAGCTCTGTATTCAAGCCCGTGCGAGCTGTCCTCCAAGCCCGCAGGTCGTTTTTAAAGGCCGTACGTGCTTGGAGGTTGAAGGTATCCATTTTGTTACGGCTTTTGCAGTCTGCATGGTTTAAGCCTGTAACCCTAAAATGGAGGCCCAAGCATTACAGCCTCCAAATGAACAATAGTTCAAATTAGTTTCATATTCCTCATATGTTTGATTGGTCAGCACACATACAGGTTCCATTGTAGCCTCTAAAACAGCCCTATAATAGAATATGTCACCCCAACATTGGCGCGCACAGCAAATGTGTTTTGACAACATGTAGCTGGAATGAGCGGTCCCACATCATTGTGCAGTTGTAATATTTTTGACTAGTGCGCATTGATGAAAGGGCGCAAGTGATATGACCTAATGCCATAAACCCTTCTAACCCTTGTAGCCGCAGCCTAATCCTAACCCTTACACCCCACAGCCTAATCCTAATCATTAGATCCGCTAGCCTCCTGTCGGGCCTGCTGTTGTTGATGCGCGCATGTGTCGGTGCGCAGATGACAGCGCACATTCGGTGCACGCTATATGGTTGATCAACGATAGAATACACATCTCGCTCATCACATCTACATTAGAGAATACAAACAGTGGCCAAATCAGACCGCCACTTGGCATATATCAAGTACCAGGGGAATATTTAATTATATGTGGTTAAGTTCTTCAGTTGTGTCCGACTCTCCGTGACCTTATGGACTGCAGCACATTCAGCTAGGTCTCTGCCTGTGCTGTTCTCCAAAGTTTGAAGGCCAAAGAGATTGGAGTGGGTTGTCAGTTCCTCCTCTAGTGGATTGGGATTTGTCTGATCTTTCTGCTATGACCTGCCCACCTACAGTAGCTCACAGCTTCATTCAGGTACACAAGCTGCTTCACCACCACCACCACTTAGCAACCCTCACCCATGTAAATTGATAAATAGCAGAACAGTTTGGAAGTTCACCAAATGGGAATAACTAGACACCTGGCACATGGCTCCCACCAGGATGGGCGTAGCAGAGATTATGCCGGATGGCGGTGAGTTTGCTGTCGATCCCAGAGCCTCTGGACAGTCTCTGTTTGTGCATGCAGCCTTTCCTGATGGGTCAGAGTAGATATGTGTGGTGTATGTTCCCCTGTTCCCCTGGTCCCCTTCAGCATTGCTAAGTTGTGTGAAGGGGCTTGTGTACCTGAATGAAGCTGTGAGCTATAACATGTAGGGCCACTGTAGGTGGGCAGGTCATAGCAGAGAGATCAGACAAGGTCCAATCCACTTGAGAAGGAACTGACAAACCACACCAGTATATTTAGCATGCAAACCGTGGATAACAGCACAGGCAGAGACCTAGCTGAATGTGCTGCAGCTCATAGGGTCACAGAGTGTCAGACACAACTGAAGAACTGAACAACATACATTACATTTCCCTGCTACTTGATATATGCCACGTGGCGGTGTAATTTGAAAAATAATTGTGTTACCAAATGTAGATGTGATGAGCGAGATGTATATGCAATTAGATAGAGATTTAAAGGATCACAATAGAGCTCATGTGCGTGGCAAAGGGTTCATATGACCTGACTCATGTTTTACTCTTGCTATTGAATTGGGTAGTGTGGCTTCAATCATATTATGCATGTTGCAGCATTGTTTGTCATATTGGCATGTGCATGGCCATTACAACATATGATAACCAAAGGATATTTAGCCAATGCATGTTCATTATTGGGCAACTAACTGTATTCACACATATGCTAAGTGATGTGGGTGAAGGAGTTTGTGTACTTCAATGAAGCTGTGAGCTATCCTACATAGGGCCAGTGTAGGGGGGTACGTCTTATCAGAGAGGTCAGACTAATCTCAATCAACTAGAGAAGGAACTGGAATAGCACTTCAGTGTCACCTGTCCTATTCATTGTAGGCCCTCAGGGGAATGTTCCTACTTCACAGTATCGCTAATTAGACTTGAAATGGGTATTAACCCTATATTAGTAGTAGATATGATATTTGGGATCATATGATATCTAAAGCTATTCTGACTCCTCAACAGTTTTAGATGTATTGATCTATTGCATGTTAACTATGGCTCATCAGTTTACATTTAGAGGAATGTGACACTAATGTAATGCATGTGGATTTCACAGAACCAAAAATATTCATAACACATGGGCGCATTCAGAAAGGTCTAACAAAGCTTTATTTTTTACACAGACCACAATCAGCAGTGGTCAAGATTGTGCATTCACATAACAGTATAACAAAGCTTTATTTGATAGACAGACCACAATCAGCAGTGGTCAAGATTGTGCATTCACATAACAGTATAACAAAGCTTTATTTGATAGACAGACCACAATCAGCAGTGGTCAAGATTGTGCATTCACATAACAGTATAACAAAGCTTTATTTGATAGACAGACCACAATCAGCAGTGGTCAAGATTGTGCATTCACATAACAGTATAACAAAGCTTTATTTGATAGACAGACCACAATCAGCAGTGGTCAAGATTGTGCATTCACATAACAGTATAACAAAGCTTTATTTGATAGACAGACCACAATCAGCAGTGGTCCAGATTGTGCATTCACATAACAGTATAACAAAGCTTTATTTGATAGACAGACCACAATCAGCAGTGGTCAAAACTGCATTAATATCATGGGTGTGGTGTGGGCGGGTCCTTGAAGAGCAAGAGGCTGGAAAAAAGGGGAAACCTACAGGGGTCAATCTAATAGTCTAGAATAAGCATGATGCATAGCACCTACCAGGGTCACATGCTGCAACCGGAACCAGAAATCTCTCCATTTAACTTAAGAAACCATTTATGTGCATAGCACTTACAACTTGTAACTAGATCTGCTCAATGAAACAGATGATTCAACCTTTGGACTGTGTAATCCAATCCAGTTTCACACATACAGTGTGTTGATCAAACAAAAATCTGAAATAAGTGTTCAAATCAAAAAATGCGGAGGAGGATCCAAAACAATTTAGAATCACGATGTATGTACAGTACAGTTCTAAATACTGTACCAATATACCAACTCACCTGATTCCCATCTGCAAGCATTACTAACCTTTAGCTAGGTCTGTGGATAATCAGAAATATGGGCAAATAGCCATTATTATGGAGAGGACACAAAGGTCAGCGGCCAGAGTCACTGTCACTTACATCAGACCCAAAGATCTGTTCTCAGACCGATATTGAGGTCAGGATCACATGCTTCACTACTGCATATATTAATGCTGGCTGTTATTAACATGCCATTGTGAGACTTTGCAAGTCCACCGCCATAGCGGTATTAGTCTACATTTAAGCTACCAACAATCATGTCGGAGATATCTGGCTATATGATAGCTGTAAGATTGTGGGAGCTACATGTTAAGGGGGCTGCCATTGAAGGCATGTCTACCTGAGAGGCACTGGGAAAACCTTACACCTCATAATTCCTCCACAATGCTTGCAGATGCAGGAGATGCCTTCATGGACCTAAAAAAAAAAAAAAAAAGAAGCAAAAAAAAGACAAAACCTAAGAAATAAGGCCTGAAAACATCATAGGGCCTGCAGCATCTCTTCTCAACAGCACTCCTTAGTGACAATGTATTGGTCACACTACTAATTAACAGCCTCATTAAATTGCTATGTAACAAATTGAATAGGGCCAGGCAGCGGTGGTCTTGGTGGTGGCGGACACATGGGAGGAGAGGAGGGGCCAGGCTGCTCTTGACTGGGGGATTGGTAGATCCCCATTGATGTTGGGGAGGGACCATCGCCTGTCTGAGCAGCCTGACCTGAAGGTGCTCGTGGTCATGTGGTGCCTCCTCACCTCCCTGGACAGCCTGGCCAGGCTGTGGGTCATATGCGACCGGAGGGCAGAGATGCTGACCTCCATCCGGAGCTGGCTGGCCGTAGACTCCTGCATGCTGGCCTCCATCCTCTGCATGCTGGCCTGGATCCATTGTGAGATTGCCAGCTGCTCCTTCATGACGGCCAGCATCTCCACCTGCACAGCCTGGCTCTGCGGCGACGACACCGCTGGGTGGGCCTGGTGAGGTGTAGCGGGGAGGTCCACAGCTGGAGCCAGGGGGGACAATGTGCCCGGTGGTGACCAGGCCAGCACACTTTGTGGGGAAGGAGGTGCTGTCCCTTGGGCGTGGGAGGGCCCCAGAGCAAGTCTTTCGAGGATGGGCATAGGCCCAGGGCTTGTGGCAGTTGAGCTACCAAGGTCAATGACCAGCCCATCCTCTGACCCAGGGCCCTCCGATCTTCCTTCCTCCTCCCCCTGTGCTGGAAGATCCTGGTACGGGGCCGATGGCCCCGCCTCCTCTGCCTGGTCACAGGACCCAGAGCTCCTCCTGGATGCTGAGAGATAGAGAAGAAAGGTACATGTCATTAGTATGTTGATTAGCGCATTGATATGTGTTCATTTCTAATTATCTGACATCTAGCCTTGAATATGGATGATTCTCTGATTAGCTATCTTATACTAGCTGTTATCTATTCGTAGGTTTCTGTTCTTGATGGTTCTCGGCTCACAACGCTATCTGTATTACGGCTGCTGTCTGTAACTGCATAGGCTGAACGGTCACACCAATACATGGACTCTCTATTACAGGGGTGTCCAAACTCTTTCCTGGATTGGAAGATATCCTTTCTGTGCACAGGTGAGTCAATCAGGATGACTGAAGAAGCGATTGACTCACCTGTGCGCAGCAGGGTTATCAAATCCAGGCATGTGTGTGGCCCTCCAGGACCGAGTTTGGACACACCTGCTCTATTGCTTGATTACTGTTGTGTTGACCAGGAATGACAGTGATTTGTCATCTTCATGAATTTAATGATGCATCCATCTATCACTTGTCATTTCATGGAGCTGACATGTCAGTGTCATGTCCATGTGTAGTGTGTGTGATGCACATGTGGTGGCATGTTGCTGTATGTCATATTCACCTGCCATGGAGGCTGGGTCCTGCTGCTCCACCGGGCCTGATGCTCCAGCTGCGTCGGAGGGTGCAAGCATGGCCCTTGCAATCCCCTCATGTGCAAGGTACTTGACCCTCCGCCCCTCGGCCTCCTGCGCCATCTTCTTCCTCAACGCGGCCCTGATGTCGTCAAACCGGTGCTTAATGGACCGCAGACTCCGTCCACGGCCCGCCACACCATTGACCAGATCCAGCACCTGCTGCCAAGCATTAGCCCTGGGCCCAGCCTTGACTTCCCTACCCCCGAGGTGATGACGGGGCGGGCACGGATGGCCTCCAGGAGGACCCTGTTCTCCTCCCGGCTATAATTGTGGGCCCTGGACCTGCCGCCAGCCTCTTGCTCTCCAGACTGGGGATGAGGACCCTCTCCACTCTCCTCCTCCGTCCTCCTCCTCCTCCTTCCTCCTCCTACTCTCCTTTCCTCCCTCCTTCCTCTCCTCTCCTCCCTCCCTCCTTCCTCTCCTCTCCTCCCTCCTTCCTCTACTCTCCTCCCTCCTTCCTCTACTCTCCTCCCTCCTTCCTCTACTCTCCTCCCTTCTCCATCCTCCTCTCCTCTCCTCCCTCCTTCCCTCCTCTCCTCCCTCCTCTCCTCCCTCCTTCTCCTCCCTCCTTCTCCTCTTCTCCTCCCTCCTCCTCTCCTCCCTCCTCCTCTCCTCCCTTCCTCCTCCTCCTCTCCTCCCTCCTCTGCTCCCTCCTCCTCCTCTACTACCTCCTCCTCCTCTACTACCTCCCCCTCCTCAACTAGTACCTCCTCCTCACTCCTCCCCTCCTCTTCCCCACCTCCACGCCCCGGGACTCCCTGCCACTCCTCTCCCCTCTGCTCCTCTCCCTCCATCACCACCTGAAAAGAAAAAAAAGAGAAATAAAGAAATGTTTTAGTGGATTTGCCTGCTCCACCCTCGTCCCCCATTCTGATCGCCTCTAACACTATTTCTGCTTGGATATCAATGTTGTAACTAACTGCAGTAATCAACCTTAAGTGGACAGAGCCTGTGACAGCAGTGGGAGGGGTGTACAGCACCTCTCACTCTGGACCTGAGTGGCGCTGATGAAACACGCTAGATCAATACTTTCATAAACAATGTGGAAGGGTCAGTTACAGTTTGCATATATACAAGGCATGCGGCTATGTCTGAGGCCAATAATATCCTATCTGCATTATACGCTGCACATATTCCTGGGAGTGGTACCTATCCTGAAGCCATCTTCTGTACCAGAGGTAGTAGGAACTACATGGTCCTGCTGGGCTAGGCTGAAAATAAGTTCTTGTCAAGCCCCATTGAAGAAGCAGTTTGGAACACCTATGTGTATTGCAAATATGTGTAGAAATCTCAATCAAACTCAAACTCAATCAAACTCAAACTCAATCAAACTCAAACTCAATCAAACTCAAAATCAAACTCAAACTCAAACTCAAAATCAAACTCAAACAAACTCAATCAAACTCAAACTCAATCAAACTCAAACTCAATCAAACTCAAACTCAAACAAACTCAAACTCAATCAAACTCAATCAAACTCAAACTCAATCAAACTCAAACTCAAACTCAAAATCAAACTCAAACAAACTCAATCAAACTCAATCAAACTCAAACTCAATCAAACTCAAACTCAAACAAACTCAAACTCAATCAAACTCAAACTCAATCAAACTCAAACTCAAACTCAATCAAACTCAAACTCAATCAAACTCAAACTCAATCAAACTCAAAATCAAACTCAAACTCAAACTCAATCAAACTCAAACTCAATCAAACTCAAACTCAATCAAACTCAATCAAACTCAATCAAACTCAAAATCAATCTCTCTATCTATATTGATAGATAGAGAGAGAGATTGAGAGAGAGAGAGATATTGAGAGAGAGAGAGAGATATTGAGAGAGAGAGAGAGAGAGAGAGAGAGAGATATTGAGAGAGAGAGAGAGATATTGAGAGAGAGAGAGAGAGAGAGAGATGTCCAGATATAATACGAAACAGAAAAATATAAATAACTTACCTCCCTCCAGAAAACTCCTCTCCCCACACCAAAAAACTCTCAAAACCTATAGGCCAACACCAAAAAAAACACAATTGTACTTCTCGCCAGTGTATTCAGTAAATATAGAAATTGGCAAAACATACAAATAAAAGACAGCTTGATAGGATGAAAAGCATGTACAATGCAACTTACCTCCCACCAAATTCCTACGGGCCGGATCAAAACTCCCAAACAATCCAAAACACTCCAAACACCTAGAAACAAGCCAAAAACACAATTGTACTTCTCGCCAGTGTATTCAGTAAATATAGAAATTTGCAAAACATACAAATAAAAGACAGCTTGATAGGATGAAAAGAATGTACAATGCAACTTACCTCCCTCCAAACTCCTACGGGCCGGATCAAAACTCCCAAACAATCAAAAACACTCCAAACACCTATAAACAAGCAAAAAACACAATTGTACTTCTTTACATCAGCATCCGTAAATGTAGTAACGGATTCCCGTAAAAAGAACTTAAAACGCGACTTGATAATAAAGCAACTTACCTCCTCTCAACCAACAAGCTCCGGGAACCGCGTGCTACTTCATCCGAAATCGCAACACAGTCGAGGCGTGGGCGCGTGTCATTCCTATTTATTCACTCCCACTGTCAATCAAATGGTCTATCCCGTAAGTGATTGGCTGTGCGACTTGTGGCGCGATGCGTGATTCCGCTATTGGATGGTTCGTGCCGGGCGCGGCTAGTCCGTCCCCCTTCCAGCTTGCGTGCGCGCCTAAACGTCACGGCCTTCCTACATTCTGAAGGCCGCGATTCGCGCCTGGCTAGATTTAATTTACGGCCGCATCCGTTGAAGTCCACACGATGCACTTCCGGCATTGTAATGAAAACGGGCTGAAAGGGCCCTAAAAGTATAAAGGAAGCAATAAAAGGCATTCGAATTACTGTAAAAACAATCCCCAATGATCAAATATGTTAATAAAAGATATCTTTTTATTGTCATGTACATCCTCAATATGGCGGCCATATTAACCCTTTAGCACTCAGAAAGGCTAGAATGTGTCCCCTAAACATATCAACATTATGTGATTTACATCTCTTTTATCACATCTACATTTTTGAACACAAATATTGGATATATTTCAACGCCACATTACATAGATCATGTAGCATGGGCCTAAATTCAAATGTGGGCCAGAATATTAGGGGTTACTAATTAAAATGGCTATACCAATCCATAATCAGGGAACTTCATAACATGATGAAGCTTAGATACACCAGTGAGCTTTTCCATTTGTGAAATCCACCCGGATAATCACAGCTGTGGTAATTATCAAGCTATATAACCACATCATCATCCATGAATTAGCAAGTCTGAACCATCATGGATAGCAGCAACCTGAGTGCGGCGTATAGGTATGTGAGTAGAGCGCAGCGTCGTAGGAATGGATATTTGTTTTGAATGTTGCAGAGTGGAAACCGGGCTGACAGGCGTGCGACTGAGGAGTGGCTGAGGCGTGACAGAGAGGGGCGGCTGGGAGTGAATGTGGGTGAGCGTGCTGATGCAATCCATGGTGGTCCGGAACCAAGCCAGGCAAGTGGCTCATCACAGGATATGCCTAGGGTCATGGTGGGGGGTCAGTTAGGGGAGAGAGCTCCAGTGGCACAGGGACAGGGGGATATGAGGGCACCTGCAGACAGGGAGGAGGACCTTGATGTGGGTGATCAGCTGATGGGGGTGCCAGATGAGAGACCCCTAGAGGGTGTGGCACATGAAGTGGGGGCTCCTGCACAGCCAGACCCACAGGGGGGTGAGCAGGCCCAGGAGCCTGCCAGGAGGATTCGTGCACCCAGGGTGTACAGGGAGAGAGTCACATTAGAGGGGTTAACTGATGTGGAAGTGTATGAGCGTTTTAGGCTAACCCGTGACAGCCTGGAGGAGCTCTATGCGGTCCTGAGGGAGGACATGGAGCCTTCCTCACGGACCAATAGAGCCATCCCAGGCATGTCACGGATGTTAGCCGCCATACACATCCTATCATCTGGTAGTTTTCAGAACACTGCTAGCATAGTAGGAGGAATGTCTCAGGCAAGCCTTTCAAGGTGCCTGAGCACATTCCTCCATGCTATCGTTCAGAAAGCTGCCAGATACATCAGTTTTCCCCACACTGGGGAAGAGATCTTGAAGGTGAAAGCAGATTTCTTTCGAATGGGAGGTATCCCCAATGTGCTCGGCGCTATAGATTGTACACATGTAGCATTGATACCTCCTAGAGAGCAAGAAGCGCTGTTCCGAAATCGCAAACACTATCATTCCATCAATGTACAGGTTGTTTGTGATGCAGACATGCGCATACAAAATGTGGTTGCAGGCTTCCCAGGAAGTACTCATGATGCCCATATCCTGCGTCAGTCATCCACCCATCTTTATTTTGAGTCTGGACAAGCTCCACCTGGGTGGCTACTGGGTGAGTACCCATAAAGGATCCCCCAACATATACATCATGTTCCACTGTAATGCTATTCCATTGTTGCGTGAAAAATGCACAACGACGCATGCACCAACAGACGAAATAGAGTCCCTCAATAGCGCGCACAACATCTGCGCGCAGGAGTTGAGATAAGGATTTAAGGGTGGACTTAGGGGTTTTAGGGTTAGGGGTCTTTGGGCTAAGGCTTTGGATTATGAGTGTTAGTGTTAGGCATGGGGTCTCAGTGGTTTGGGTTAGAGGGTTTTGGCCCATTAGTCAATAGATTCTACAACTTGCACTCTTTGATGGACGCACATTTTGGCACACAATTTCCAACAGTGCGCTACTGTCGCCGGCTTCTGGCAGCGCCGTATTGTCCGTGCTCATTTGCCGTGAGCCATAAAGAAGGTGTGCCGACTGAGCCATTGCATCGTAGCTTGTTGCTGTGCGTGACCCGATGTGACGTGGTCATAGGAGTATGAAGTTCCAAGCCAGAGATCCCTAAACTAACGTCACATTAATCATTGCGTATATTTACAGATGCTTTAACGAGCAGCACAAACTCCCATTCATATCTACATCTCCCATTTTTGTTTCCTTCAGGTGATGCCGGATATAGGTGTTTGCCGTGGTTGTTGACCCCTGTGAACAATCCACGCACAGAGGGGGAGGAGAGGTACAATGCAGCCCATGCCAGAACCCGGAATGTAATAGAGCGCACCTTTGGCCTCCTGAAGATGCGCTTCAGATGTTTACATTCCACTGGCGGGGCGCTACAGTATACACCAGTGAAGGTTTGTCACATCATCATGGCCTGCTGTTGTCTGCACAATATAGCAGTACAGGCAAACTGTCTGGGTAACATTGATGATGCTCCGCTTGAACCGGCGGAGCGTCTAGTACCTCCCCCTGGTGAGGATAACGTTCAGGGGTCACAACTACGTGCCCACGTCATTCGGGAGTACTTCCCATGTAAGTCTGAAAATAATAACAACCAACTATAATGTACCTTGATTATGGTTACTAATACATCTCTTTTCTCCTTCCCCATTGTCTTACAGAATATCCAACAGTCCACAGTAGAGGAGCGCTTTGTGATGTAACATATGTCTCGTGACGCATTATTCATACTGGATCAAATACAGCCTGCTCTGATATCCGTTAATGATAAGTATGCGCACATTCCCATACACATCATATATATTGATATCTGCCAACCTCAAGAAGCTAAGCTAAATGGATGGTCTGATGTATTCCACAATGTCAATGGATATAGGCCTCACAATCGTATTTGAAAACATCTTCACAGAACAGTAATGTTCCCATTGTCTGATCATGCTATTCCACATCCCATGCAGGTCAATGCAATTCCTAGCAATCTGGATATATGAACATACCAGCATATTGTAAACCATAATAAATGTACCTCATGGGATGTAAAGAGGGGATCTCTCCAGTTCTTTGTCAGCGAATGCTGGTAAAAGCGTTCTCAGTCAGATAACAGGAATAGTCTCAAGGATGTGTTAACTAGGAATCATTGTGCAATATATCATATGGATTGTGTGACTCATCTCATCATATTGCCATTACAGAACTGCTGCTGTGTGTCAACACATTGTTTACCCACACAGACATGGGAAACGACCTGTACAGCAACAGAACATCAGCTACAAGTAAGTATTTGCAGGAAACATGTGCATGTATGCATGAGAGGAAATGACTAATAACTCCATTAATGTAGGCCTAACTTTCTTTTCCCCAAGACATCCCCTATGTATTGCTGAAGCGGTCCGAAATGTTGATCGGACCATGCAGACGTGTCCTGGGGGAACAGATCTCTTCGTTGAATACTCCACATGATCTATCCAAGGTAGAGAACCACATGTAAATGTCTGAACATGTATCAATGTGTGATAGTTGTGATCTTCCCTTTCTATTACAGGCTGCACTGGTCTCTCTGTCTCTGTCTCTCTCTCTGTCTGTCTCTCTCCTCATCCCACCCACCCCTGTTTACCCTTAATTTATTGAGTCACACAAGTCTTCGACACATGACCAATTAGCAACTTCTGCTAACTATCCCAATTAACCCTTTACACTATGTTTTCTCTTGTCTTCTTCCTCACATCCCCTGCCTTTTCCTCAGACTCTTCTTTACTTCTCCCCTTTTTGTCTCCAACATTTTCATTTCAACTCTCATGCCCACCTCTCTCCTTTTATTCGCCCATCAGCTAATCTTACTCAAGCTGTGGTTAAACTATGTGTCTCCTGACTGTCCCATCTGCAGATTACATTATCTGTCCACATGGGGCAGATACCTTATTACATAATAGTGCATCGCACTTTACATCTGATCCCTTTCCTCTCCGACTAATGCATATCTTTCTACTTGACACAACCTCCTTCCTATGTATCTCTCACTTACTTATTAACCTTGCTATTCCTTATCTACTCTTCCCCATGTCCATTACCTTTAGCTTGGAAGTGGTGATTTTCGAATCTTGTGGGGGCCTTTGGGAACAAATCAGTTATCAACAGACTTTACGCTCAAAACAGGGCCCTCCATTTTCTTGCGTTGGCAATATTACATACTGTATATTTTCATGTTCTTCTCCCCTGTACAGCGCCACGGAATATGTTTGCACAATACAAATAAATGAGAATTAGACTAATCCTAATATTCCCACATCAGGACAAATTAGTCTGGGCCATCATTATCATCGGACAGATGGTTAGCTTGTACGAGATCCCAATGCATAACATGTGTGCCGACATACCTGCATCTGTTGGTGGCTGCTCATATGGCATATGTAAGGTTTCCACTAATATATTATTTGTGTGTTTGTATTCCAGATCCCGGTCAGAACAAGGCATGACGATAAACATCCTGACATTCCATGGCCATGTCAATGTCCTCATGTATAAGCATGTGTCCGTTTCATTGCTTTGTTGGATCCAGTTTGATATCTGATGACCTTGACTGAATAGCCGATATGTGTCACGAGACAATTTCAATATACAATGCAGATGTGATGTGACATCTGTCAGCTGATGTTCCTGGTATATCCACAGCATGTGTATGCTCATATAGTCTATCTAGATTCATATGTACCTAGTGGTTTAGACATTCTATCCTCTCCTCTACTTGGACTGTTGTGAAGCCTGCAGCACCAACCCTTCCAGATCTTTTCTTCAGTGCTGATGTGACCCTCCCTGTGCATATGGGGAAGAGTAAATCCAGGCTTAGGACTTAACAGTTAAGGAGGTTACGTTAATCTTCAGTTATGCATATGCAACAACAGTGAGTATAGATGCTCAATCAGAGAACAAACTATCCTTGATATTGCCTGGTTTGTTGTGAGTTCTCTGCAATAAGTAACATCTGACTGATATGGTCCTGGTCAGGTCACCATCTTTTTGACCAAGGTTATCTATGTGCTGCTTATTGTTGCGTGAGAACTGACGTTATGGGCTCATAGCATTCACTGATTGAGCACTTATACTTCTGATGTGGCATCAGAGTGTCCGTTTAACACACAAGAATACATTTTGCTCTCCCCATATGTATATCACCTTATTCTGGATTATTATGGTCTTTCCTTATTGACTGTTATATATATGTCGTAACAATAATGAGATATATTATATTGCCTTATGTTGGTTGATACACTGTACATCCCATGATCATCTATATCAATGTAATTTTCCCTGCCTGCATTCTGCTCTCATATCCCTATTTCCCTGTGTTACTTGGATTTTGTATCCTACCCCCCTCCACAATGATCCTTTGCATACCTGTGTTGATTAGTCAACCTGTGGCTTTGTGGCAAGCTTGCTTTGTTAATTTCTGTAGATAGTAAATATGATTTATCCGAGATGTTGTTTGTGTCTGCCTCGTCAATGTTGATACCATAGCATTTCCGTAACATCAATGAAAGGACCTTCAGACTCCACATGTGTGCTCTGCACCATCAGTTAGGGGTGTCAATCGAATTCTCACAGTGTGTTTGCATTACTGATTTCAACCATGAGGGAAGGTTGGTATTAACAATCTATATGACACAGAAACAGACAAATGAGACAGGTGTCCGTAAGTGGCTCACATCCTAATAGTGATCATACAGGGCCTCATTCAATTACGATTTGGCCAATTGAATAGGGCTCAAACTAAGCACAGAATTGTTTCCAAAAGATTTTAGTTATTGAAAACCTTGCTTTTGGATAGATGTTTACTAACTAAAACATTTTTCCAAGAATATATGTTATGTGCTTATTTCGAGCCCTATTCAATTGGCCAAATTGCAATTGAATGAGGGCCACAGTATCTAACAGAAGTGAGTACACCCGTCACATTGTTGTTAATATTTTAGTCTATCTTTTCATGTGACAACACTTAAGAAATGACACTCTGCTACAATGTAAAGTAAGTTTGCTGACCCATCAATAACTCAATACACAGCCATTAATGTCTAAACCATTGGCAACAAAAGTGAGTACTCCCCTAATTTGAAATGTCCAAATGGACACGAAATGTCAATTATGTGTGGCCACCATTATTTGCCAGAACTGCCTTAACCCTCATGGCCAGGGAGTTCACCCGAGCTTCCCAGGTTGCCACTGGAGTCCTCTTCCACTCCTTAATGATACATCAGAGCTGGTTGATGCTAGAGACCTTGCACTCCCCCACCGTCAGTTTGAGGATGCCCCACAGATGCTCAATATGGTTTAGGTCTGGCGACAAGCTTGGCCAGTCCATCACCTTTACCTTCTTTAGCAAGGCAGTGTCGTCTTGGCGGTGTGTTTAGGGTTGTTATGTTATGTTGCCCTGCGGCCCAGTCTCCCAAGGGAGGGGATCATGTTCTGCTTCAGTATGTCACAGTACGTTTGCATTCATGGTTCCCTCAATGAACTGTAGCTCCCCAGTGCCAGAGATAAATGGATAAGTCACAACGAACACAAAAACATTGATATGAGATGAACCCATCATTTTGAACCAAAACAGTGATGCAGAGAGAGGGGAGGCAGCATCTGACATCATTAGGTAAATGCATATAGGGGGAATCCACACAACATATTAGCGAAAACATATATACACATGCATATATGTTTGGTCTGGGCCTGCATGCATGCTGCCAGCACTGAGGAGCTACAGTTCTTTGAGGGAACCCATGAATGCCAACATGTACTGTGACAAACTGAGAAAGAGCATGATCCCTCCCATAGGAGAACGGGCCGCAGGGCAGTATTCCAACATGATAACGACCACAAACACACCTCCAAGCCAACCACTGCCTGGTTAAAGAAGCTGAAGGTCAAAAGTTGATGAACTGGCCAAGTAGGTCACCAGACCTAAACCCTATTGAGCATCTGTGGGGTACTCCTCAAATGGAAGGTGTGGAGTGTAACGGAACCCATCACTGTTTTACCCTGTTTTATGGTTATGGTTAAAATATGATCATACTGTTATACTGTATGTATGTTGTTTTATGCTCTGCAAAATCTTAGCCCAGACTATTGCAGACCTTGGCATAATAGATAATCCTAGTACAGAGACTCATCATAGGATAAGGAAGTCTATTGTATAAAGTGTTTTCATTATCAGACATAACAAAGAAGGATGATCTAAGCAATGTCTGATTGTATCAAAGTAGCCAGGTAGTCTCCGGGAGGTGTGACCCACCTGTTGTCCCTCAATGTGTATTGTGTGGCCAACTATGGGGGATGTGTGTATTGCCTGTGGGAAGAGATGTGTATATATATATTTCTGCCCAACAAAATAAAGTCAGTATTCATTTGACTCCCAATTGAGTGTGGGCAAATATTGGAGGTTGGGAATGGTGAGACTGTAGTGCTTCTTGGATATTGTACCGTATACCAGCGGAGATATTGGACTGCATGTTCCAACTCCGTTACAGGGAATGCAAGGTCTCTAACATCCACCAGCTCCATGATATCATCATGAAGGAGTGGAAGAGGGCTCCAGTGGCAACCTGTGAAACTCTGGGGAGCTCCATCCCCATGAGGGTTAAGTCAGTGCAGGAAAATAATGGTGGCCACACAAAATAATCGCCAATTTCACTTAATCTATCCATGTGTCAGAAACACGAATATCATGCATCACCGTTACTGTAATCAAACTCATGAATATTACCTCCACCCTCAGCTGCACTAGTGGCTGTTACCCCAACCCTACATTAACACAGGGCTGGTATACTGAAGGAAGATGTATGTACTAATCCAATAACGTTGGTGTGTAGCATTCATGTGGTGTTTACCAATCATGGTACAGTACAAACGAAAACAAACAATGATAATGTGAGCAATACATAATCTTTAATCTTATGTTTTTAAATTATATAAAAAAAAAAAGAAAACTGGAGGCAGAAATTCCGGAAATTCAATAAATTGGAACCTAAAGAGATAAGAACAAGACATCAATTAGAACAATATACGCATTGACTGCAACACCTCAACGTCAATAGATCTTGGACATCAATTGCTTCTATATGCAACATGAACATGTTCTCACCTATTTCCGCTTTCGCTTGTGTGTTTCCTGGCTCTCCTGGCCTTTGGCAAACGTTCCCCTAGGCCGGCCCCGACCTCTGCAAAAGGTTGGCGGCTCTTCCGGCCTGGATGCTGGTGACAAGGTCTGTGAGGTTGAAGGGGTAGCCTGGTCTTGGGGATGGCCTTCTCGGGCCATTTCGGGCCTTCGGCCAGACTCCTCCATCCCAAGGTTATGCCGCCTCACCTCTTTGAACATACTTTCATTGTGGCGTCTCATCTCCTCGAACATCCGGTCATTGTGGCGTCTCATCTCCAGCATGAACTGTTGATTTTGCTCACGCTCATGCTGGAGATGAGCCAGGAAATCCTGGCACTGGGCCGCTGACAGCGCCGGACTAACTGGCGGCGACCCAGACCACTGTGTCCTCTGGGTGGAGGCACGGCTGAGTGGTGTGTCCTGCCTGACCGGAGTTGCCTGCTGGGCCGGAGTGGCCAGAGTGGCATGCTGGGCCGGAGTGGCCGGAGTGGCCAGAATGGCATGCTGGGCCTGTGGGGCCGGAGTGGCTGGCTGGGCCTGCTGGACCGGAGTGGCCAGAGTAACTGGCTGGGCCTGCGGGGCCGGAGCGGCCAGAGTGGCATGCTGGGCCTGAGTGACCAGAGTGGCCTGCTGGGTCTGTGGGGCCGGAGTGGCCAGAGTGGCTGGCTGGGCCTGTGGGGGCCACATGCCCTGCCGGGGGCCCATGCTCCAGGGCACCATTACTTGGGGATCCATGCTGTGGGCCCAACTGGGATGGGACCACATTGGGTGGCCCCACATTTGTCCAGCCCACATTGGCTGGGAGCCAGGCGGTGCCATTATCCTGGCTGGAGGGGCCATTGCTGGAGGCAATTGGTGGCATCTCGTGGATGGCCCAGGTGGACTTTGGTATGACAGTCCTGCTGCAGGTGATGTTGCTGCAGGTGGTCCTGCATCTTCGCATGGTGCAGGAACCTGAGGAGGCAGGGGACGCCTGGCTGGTACTGAAATGAGACAAGATTTGGATTTGAGTATTGTTGTTTCCATATCTCTGAGATCATAGTGACTTGTAATTGGCTGTGAATGTTTGACGAAAATCAGAAATTGATCTGCATCATTAGTATTGTGGATCCTGGCTGGGATCTTTCCTGTTATGTGACAGCGACTGCTGGCAGCAGCAGTTGGACCAAGGGGCTGATAGATGGCGCTGCCGCTGTTATATACATCATTTTCACCTTACACAGAAGCCCAAAAGAACTAGCCCTCACACTAATCCGAACCCCTTACCTTAACACCACCATAACCCACTAAATATGCATGATTATATAATCTCCAGGAAAATGCTGTGACATGTAGAGGCTGCTCACTGCTGCTACCAGCAGTCAGGGTCAGATAACAGGAAAGGGCCCATGGCTCATATGACTATATGTAATGCTGGTGCGGTGTGCCAACTGCAGTTAATTAGGACACGTGCTCATCTGAATCTGTTGGCCAGTGTGTGAGACAGACCAATCTGTGACCAATCCTCAGCAATGTGAGTTAACATGTTAATGTAACATGGTCCAAATTATGCTGTTACACGACACAAACTTGCAGTCCATCAGAGTCTGTATCCGCATATGCTGCAGTGTGCACATCCATACATGTAGTCTCATGGGGATGTACCAGCTAGACCGGACCTATCCTGTTGTATGTGCGCATCTCTGGAAGTGCACCGCCAACGACTCTAGCTATGCCAGCCCAGCAGGCCAGGTAAGTGGTTAAGGGTTTCGGGTTCTGGCTACAGTTAGGGTGTATGGGTTAGAGTTAGAAAGTGGGGTTTAGGGGGTTAGGGGCTCTGGGTGTACCAACTATTTTTGACGGCTACATGGGAACGCAAGCGCAGCCGCATCCCTAGAGTCGGCGGCGGCACTCTTCCAGCACATACTGAAATGCCCACATAAAACAGGATACATCCGCTATACCTATAATCAAAATGTACATGAATTCTAAGCAGTAGGAGGGTTAAGCCAAACAGCTATGGATGGGCCAGTTTAACATGGAGTAGAGTGTGACAGGGGAACTCATGACAATAAACAAACAATTGCAATGGAGTTGGCATGTATGCTTTATATGCACTGAGAACCAACAGCAAACATAACAGTAACATCAATAGATTTGCAAAACGGTATCATAATCAGTTGTGGGAGGAGGGATTGGACATATATTTCATTGCTAACAATTCTTACGAGTATATTTCTTTACACTGGATTTACATGATTTTTGCGGCCTCATATATCTGTAGTCACAACCAGATATCTTACAGTGCAATTCAACGTCAGTTATCTGTGTGGGGTACATGTGCGTACATATGAGGGTGTTAAGGTGTACATGGTACTCACATTGCAGGCTTTGGGACTGACCCGAGTCCACCAGGCTAGGGAGGCCCACGACTGACGCTGGCTGGATCATGTCGCGGACTGTGGCCTCCCAACCGGGGTATGTGAAGGTTTCTGGCGGCCCACCACCGGTTCCACATGCCGCATTGGCCATCTTCTTTTTGATGTCAATGCGGCAGTCTTGGTACCGGTGCTGGACAGACTGCCAGGTACGATTCGCATACCCCAGCGAGGAGACCTCAGCCGCGATCTCCTTCCAGGCATCTGTCCTCTGCCTGGGCCTCACTTCGCTCCCACCGGTTAGGATGGAGTGTCAGGCTTGTACTCCTCTAACCAGTGTTTCTATTTCCTGTATGGTGAAATTTGCTGCCCTTTTTCGTGCAGCAGCTGGCTGGCCAGCCTGTGGCTGGGGGTCCTGCTCTCCATGCCCTTCGCTGCCTTCTCCCTCCATCTCTCCTCCTCTGACAGCATACAACACAGTCACAGATTTACGAATTTCCCTCCCTTTTAAACTATTTGTGCCCTTAATTGTCATCTTCCTATTGGTTAATTGATTTCAGGTTTGATTTCAGGATTACGGGCTTGAGACTTGGCCGTAGCTTCTTAGTGAAGCACGTACGGGTTTGGCGGATGAGTGCACTCCAAGCCCGTAGCTCGTTATTCAAACCCGTGCGGGCTTGCATGATAGATGAAGTTAAATATCTTTATTTGCGGATTTGAGAGTAGGGGAATGTTGAGCTATTAATTCTAAAACCAAACATCACTTTCACTTTTAATAAAAGTACAGGATGGCTTTTCTATGCTACGACTTGTAAGTAAGCCCTTTACGACCCGTAGGTCTATTTTACCCATTTACGGACTTGCGGGTCTAAGGTGCTCCAAGCCTTTGCGGGTCTAAGGTGCTCCAAGCCCTCGGGACTTTGTCCACGGATATTTGACAAGAATTTTAAAATACAAAAATTACGGATTTGAGTATAGGGGAATTTTGTGCTATTTTTGCTAACACCTACAATCACTTTATAGTCTCCTCAAAGTGCAGGATGGCTTTATTTGGGCTATATTATGTGCTTAATTAGTGATAGCGGGACCTTTTTGCTGCAAGTAAGCTGCGGCTCGGTTTTAGCCTTGCAGAGAGGTTTCCCGTAGCAATTGAATAGCAACCGGGGCTTTCTTGCGGCCAAAACTCTAGCGGCCGTTTAAGATCAAAGGCTTTCCTCCGGCGCGAGCGGCTGCAAGGGATAGCAAGGCGCAGGCCGCAAGCCTGCCGGAGCCCCCGGCCGGAAGGGAATAGAATAGCCGAATAGCTTGCGGCCGGTCCTTGCGGCCCCGCAGCGCCTACGGCAGTTAATAGAATGAGGCCCTTAGTGTTTCCAATTTTTTTAACAAATTTTAATGCGATTGGTAAAAAAAAATTTTTTTAAATGATTCTCTTATTAGGGATTAGGTTATTGAGGTGTGCCCTGTAAAGAGATATTTCCTCCTATGACCCTCATACAGTATAAAAATAACAGTGCACTCCCTTAAATCTCTGCCCTTGTCTCAAAATACTCTCCGAACTGCCCTATTCTGCCTTTTTCCTCTTTCGTCGCCTCCTCTCAGTTCTGCTTTCAGTACTTTTCTCAAGCTGCAATAGACCATTTTCCTGCCTACAAACCTTCAAAAAAGCACAAGAAATGCATCTGTTTAAATCAGCGTGTCACCTCCAGTCATTATAGGCACAACTGCACACTTTCCTGCATAAAATCACACACATAATCTGCAGTGTAACACATAGCCACCTCCACTTACATCAGCCTATTGCCTTAATCACTGCCATCTTGCATCTATCACTCTCCTGTATCACACCCCATTCTAGATACCTCAATTATGTTGCACCATTTGCCCATTTTTGCTACTTACATTAGAATTCACCTATGCCTTTAACCTCGTGCTTTTAAAAAGGACGTAACACTAGAATGGGCATGTACTAGCTGAATAAGTCACATTTATTATAATTTTTTTATTAATTATACCTGCAATTTATTGATCAAACATAATCCACATTTTTACAGAAGCCTGAAGTTGACAGGATCTTTACATCTTACATGAAATACTAAAGCAATTAGTTAATTAGCTACATAACAAACTATAAAAGTACATACATCACAGTGTAGTATCATGTACAAACGTAGAATCAAAATGATTAATCTCTTAATATGGGTACAAATATGTCACTCATAATGTATTAGAAGCACAAATTTAGTTTATTAAATCTTCCAGTGAAATATTATTGATATAATGCACTTGAAAGGTTTACTACCAAAAAAGGATAAAGCTCCTTCCATATCTTTTGATACATGCCCCTTGTTTAAAAGTCTCCAAAAATCTCTTTTAAAAAACAACGAAGGGGAATGTTCTCAGGTATACATGGACTTTGTGTCCCAAAATAATGGCGCACGCTAAAAGTGCGCCATCTTAACGCGCCAACATAACCATCACCAGATGAAAGTGTGCAGGACTGAAGCGCGCACGCGACTAATGCACGTATGGGTATAGGGAGAAGGAGACTGAGGATGGGCACAGGGGAATAGAGAGACAGGAGAGCGAGGATGGGCACAGGGGAATAGAGAGACAGGAGAGCGAGGATGGGCACAGGGGAATAGAGAGACAGGAGACTGAGGATGGGCACAGGGGGTTTAGGGGGAAAGAGACTGTTGATGGCCACAACGGGTATATGAAGAACTAAATGCTCAATTGACGGCGCGCTTACGTCGGCGTGCATTTCCCACACGTGCTATCGACAGGGTGCCCGTGGACTTAATCTACTACAGTATATAATACGGATAATAATATTAAATAATAGGGATTCCCCACTTCTCCCAGTCACTGGAATCACTATAAGATACAATATGTTGGGGAAAAGTCAATGTCTTGAAGTATAGCTCCTACTAAAGGGTCAGCATAAGTCATTTTCAAGTTAAATCTATTTTTTAGTTCACCATTAAAAAACAAAGCTTTTGCAAGAAAATCTAATTTAAAAACACAGTTTACCTCACTAATAGCAGATGCTGCATTGTCCTGGGCACTACTGAAGAGACAAGCACATAATAATTATTAGACCACGTGGGTAACCTGCTCACTTTGGAGATGCTTGGGTTATGGGATTGTAACTACAGCCCCCTTTTATTACAGCTCATGATCCAGGTTACCAACTCTGCCTAATTAATCTTTTATCAGTAGAAAATATTTGTTTTCATCACAGTAATGCTCAGGACAATGCGATAGGTGTATAGGGGTACAGCAGCAACTATTACAGGGGTTTTCTGGTTAAAGATTTGCTGCTGTTTGCACGTTTACTTTTAATGTTAATTAATGGTGAACACAATGGTTAATGGTGAACTCAAACATGAAAAGTGTTTACAGTGTTCAGGGGTACAAGAGGATCTGCCCATGAGGCTGTCCTAAATGTTTTCTGATCAGTGTAAGTTTGCCTGCAATAGCCACTGCAAGGAAGGAAGCAGATAAATAATGTTATCAGGCCAATAGATAAAGACTCCCATCAGCACATTCCCTCCAAGAAAGCTGATAGCAGTGAGAGAAGAATATTTGTGTAGATGAACCACTATAGTTCTCATACAATGGGGGTTTTATTTGCTTATTTAGTTACATATTAGTAATAAAATCAGTTTTTGAATAGAATAATTCAATGAAGCTCTTAAAACTTACATGTCAAGTTTAGTGTTTTAGACTTCAGCAGATATGTTTGTCTCCACCCTCTATCGGGTGTATGGGGAGTGGAGAGGATCTCCCAGGGACTTGTCCTTATAACATTGTTTATCAGATCTATTGTACGTAAAGATACAGACAGCCAATAATTGCTGATTACCTCTTGTGGCTCTCATTCAATTAGAAGGCCGCATGTATACAGGCTGTATGTCTGCGGGCTTGAACTCTGCTACAATTACGGAGCGATTCTGTTGAACAAGCCTGCAAGTTACGGGCCGAAAGCTAAAACCGTAAACCATGCAATCATACGTAGCATTTCAGAGTGTGATCATAATCAATTAAGCAAGGCCGTAACTAGCCATTTAGAAACAGCCAATAGAAAATGAGACCGTCATCATTACTTCAGTAAAACATGGAGGTTACATGTCAATCAATTAGCGTTTAGCGGGCCGATACGCGATCAGACTCGCAAACCTGCAATGTACAAAATAATAAAAATAAAGGAAATAAATGTTCTAGTCCATGTGGGTGGCCTGATATGTATTAACTCATTGATGCCCAACATTGATATAACACTGAAATTACACATAAAAATAATCATTTTTGATTGCAGATTTACTAGCTTAATACTGTTGTGCAATTAATTCTAATGTCTATCGCTTTTCCTGTCATTTACAGTGCAGTATTGATTTTTTTATGTAAATTTAGAGTGCTAAGGACAGGGGTTAAACCCCCTTGTGAGTCCTATCTGGTACCTGTAGAATTTTCTTCTACATTTGACATTTACGGGTGTTAAAAATGTTTCTGGGCTTGAGGAATTGTAGCAATCGAATAACAATTTGCGATTGTAAGTCTTGCGGTCGTGAAAGACCAAAGGCTTAGATAGGTTGTAAGTTACGGTTGTAACAACTGCAAGGAGTTTCAGCCTGTATAACCCGTAGATCATTTGTAACTCGCAAAAAGACGCCAATTAAATAGCAAATTAGTTTACGGGCTACATTACGGGCTCCCATAAGCTGCAGCTGCTCAATTGAATGTCTTTAACATAAGTCAACTGGGCAAAAGCTGGGCATGCTCAGATCCCAGGGAATAATGTGTTCAATTATTGTACTTACTATCTAGGTGTACTGGTGCCCAGTCTTGTCATCTGCATTGAATCCTTGTTCTGTCTGAATTTAATGCATCATTGTACATGTTAAAGGTATAGGGAAGTTTCATGGATTATGAATGCATCTGATAGAGGAGAATCAGTAGGGTATGAGAACAGTTGTTTGCATGAACAAAAATCAAAAAAAGAACCATGAATAAACTTACCCATGAGGAATGCCCCTGAAAATCCAGGCTAAATTAGAGGCAGCTACAACTTTGTGGCAATGTCTGGGGATCAGTCCCTGCGCCAAAAATCATGGGATGTGTAGTCTTTTATTCCCACCACAAGGAAGAATTTTTGTCAAAAATAAAATAAATCTGCATGTGTATAGACTGACTCCATGTAATATGTGTTTCTGATATAAGCAGCATGTGTTAGATTAGAGAAAACTAAAAACAGGGAAACTTTCACATACCTTTAAGTTATACAAGACCCAAAACATCACTGTAAATAGGAGCTTCTCCATCTGAGAATAAAGCAACCTAAAACTGCCTCTAACAAGCAGAACACACCATAGATGTTTCTACATTATTAGGTGTTGAAAAAGGTTCCTAGATCCAGATTATACAAATGTGTTTGCTCTTGCATTTTCAATGTTCCAATATATAATTAAAATTATTAAAATTTAAATAAAGTATTAGGAATATTTAATTGAAGTTACTTAACTGACACTTGACAGGCAAATAAAATTAGTATTTAAAGGGCCACGTAATTCAGCCGAATTTGGACCACAACACAGTAAAGATTTCTTAAAAGCATGTTAAAAAAAACATTTACAGGATGAAGAGAACAAACCTTGTAATGGGTTACATTTTTTACTTACTGCAGAAAAAAACGTTTTCTGCTTTCTTGCCTATCTTGAATTTGAGCAATTAGGAAATATTGCTCAACTCCAGTCAACTTTGTGTAGTGAGCAAAAGAAAAAATATATAACCCTTAACAAATCAATCTGGGCAGGCTTGGAATGCTGGACTCACCAAAACAGGTAAGCACAGTACTGAGTCCAGGGGAAAAACGGCTATCAATCACTGTCTTCCCTATAGACAATCACCAACACATTGCGCTCCTTGGCTATCTGTTATTATTTATGCAACACCCTTTTGGCAAGATACACTTTCTATGTAAACAGACTTAAAATTTTAGATTTTTTGCCTCTTATTTGTGTAATTAAAGGAAATAAGTAGATCATTTTGACAAACAATCTTGCGCTCTTTAACACCACTAAGAGCACTTCTAGTGAGGTAAATAGTCATTTGAAGTCTAATATTTGAATAACAGAATTTTTTTCTAAACCTCCAATATATGCACCGATTTTTGCATGTGGGTTCTCTGATGGTTTAAAAGACCTATCTTCTTGTTAAAACATCTGCCACATTCAGAACATGAAAATACGTTCTCCCTTGTGTGAACTTTCTGGTGGTTTAAAAGACTTGAAGATGCAGTAAAACACTTCCCACATTCAGAACATGCAAATGGTTTCTCACCAGTGTGAACTTTCTGGTGGGTATTGAGGTTTGAAAGCTGAGTAAAACATTTTCCACATTCGTTACATACAAAAGGTTTCTCACCTGCATGGATTCGATGATGTATAACAAGATGTGCCTTATTGGAAAAACGTTTCCCACATTCAGAACATGTAAATGGTTTCTCCCCTGTGTGAGTTCTCAGGTGGCCTATGAGGTGTGACTGCTGGGTAAATCTTTTCCCACATTCATTACATACAAAAGGTTTCTCACCAACATGAATTCTCTGATGTTTAACAAGGTCTGAATTACTGGAACAACCTTTTCCACATTCAGAACACGCAAATGGTTTCTCACCAGTATGGATTTTCTTGTGTCTAACAAAGTTTGATTGTGCTGTAAAGCATTTCCCACATTCAGAACATACAAATGGCTTTTCACCTGTGTGGATTCTCTGATGATTAACAAGATTATCTTTTGTTCTAAAACATTTCCCACAGTCAGTACATGCAAATGTTTTATCTTCATTAATGTTTTCAGAGTTGCTATCATTTTGGCATGGAGTATCACTCTCATTTGCAGACTGATATATTTTGGTTCCACCTTTATATGAATTAAGATTTTGTCCCTGGGTATTCCAATCTGTGAATTCATCTGTGGAAAGAAATATATTGTGAGTAATAACATTCCTTACAATCATATTTATTAAAGTAATACAATTATTATAAACCTATAATTTAGGAAGATAATCCCAACCGAAAGTCTCACATTCCAATACAGATTAACAACTCACTCTTTTAGCCAGAACACAAAAATGCTAGAAATAAAACACACATATGTATACATACAGTGCCTTGCAAAAGTATTCACCCCCTTGACTTTTTACCTATTTTTTTTTTTACATTACAACCTTACATTCAATGTTTTGTTAATCTGAATTGTATGTGATGGATCAGAACACAATAGTCTAAATTGGTGAAGTGAAATGAGAAAAATATATACATAAAACTATTGTTTAGAAAAAGAAAACAGTAAATTGGCATGTGCGTATGTATTCACCCACTTTGTTATGAAGCCCATAAAAAGCTTTGGTGCAACCAATTACCTTCAGAAGTCACATAATTAGTGAAATGATGTCCACCTGTGTGCAATCTAAGTGTCACATGATCTGTCATCACATATACACACCTTTTTTTTAAAGGCCCCAGAGGCTGCAACACCTAAGCAAGAGGTGCCACTAACCAAACACTGCCATGAAGACCAAGGAACTCTCCAAACAAGTTAGGGACAATGTTGTTGAGAAGTACAAGTCAGGGTTAGGTTATAAAAAAATATCCAAATCTTTGATGATCCCCAGGAGCACCATCAAACCTATCATAGCCAAATGGAAAGAACATGGCACAACTGCAAATCTGCCAAGAGATGGCCACCCACCAAAACTGAAGGACCGGGCAAAGACGGCATTAATCAGAGAGGCAGCACAGAGACCTAAGGCAACTATGGAGGAGCTGCAGAGTTCCACAGCAGAGACTGGAGTATCTGTACATAAGATGACAATAAGGCGTACGCTCCATAGAGTTGGGCTTTATGGCAGTGTGGCCAGAAGAAAGCCATTACTTTTAGCAAAAAAAAACAAAATGGCACGTTTTGAGTTTGCGAAAAGGCATGTAGGAGACTCCCAAAATGTATGGAGGAAGATGCTCTGGTCTGATGAGACTAAAATTGAACTTTTCGGCCATCAAATAAAACGATATGTCTGGCGCAAACCCAACACGTCACATCACCCAAAGAACACCATCCCCACAGTGAAACATGGTGGTGGCAGCATCATGCTGTGGGAATGTTTTCAGCAGCCGGGACTGGGAAACTGGTCAGAGTTGAAGGAAAGATGGATGGTGGGATATTCTTGAGCAAAACTTGTACCACTCTGTGCGTGATTTGCGGCTAGGACGGAGGTTCACCTTCCAGCAGGACAATGACCCAAACACACTGCTAAAGCAACACTTGAGCGGTATAAGGTGAAACATGTAAATGTGTTGGAATGGCCTAGTCAAAGCCCAGACCTCAATCCAATAGGAAATCTGTAGTCAGACTTAAAGATTGCTGTTCACAATGCAAACCATCCAACTTGAAGGAGCAGGAGCAGTTTTGCAAGGAAGAATGGGCAAACATCCCAGTGGTAAGATGTGGCAAGCTCTTAGAGACTTATCCAAAGCGACTTGGAGCTGTGATTGCCGCCAAAGGTGGCTCTACAAAGTATTGACTTTAGGGGGTGAATAGTTATGCACATTGCCTTTTTCTGTTATTTTGTCCTATTTGTTGTTTGCTTCACAATAAAAAAAAAACATCTTCATTTAATTTACAGAACATGCCCACAACTTTGATGTAAATTCTCAAACAATCCATGTTAATTCCAGGTTGTGAGGCAACAAAACACGAAAAATGCCAAGGGGGTGAAAACTTTTGCAAGTCACTGTAGATATATGTTACTTATCATAACTTGTATTCAACATAATTAAAATCAATATATAGGGCAATTGTAAAACATTTATATGCTGAGGATGTGACAGACTACTGCCAACTAGACTCCTATACACATCAAATGATGATATAATAGGGTAGATAGATAAACTCTCCAGGACACAGTCAGTTCAGACAACTAACTGATTGCATATTCTGAACTCAATATTTAAAATCACCTTAATGTTTTCTAGGCAGCTTATACAATTTATGTGCACATTAAGAGACAAAAGAAGCTTCACCAACACTTTTTATAACATGGATAGCAGTACCTCCATATTAACTAATTTCTAGAGTATGAAATGCTTCTTATAAATCTGTCTCTTTATTTAACTAAAATAGCTCTCCATGTGACTGCTAAATATCAGAAAAGGCATTATAGCCACTTTATAGAACACTAACAATTAACACCATTCCAACTCGGTGGTAAAGTGGCAATCTGGACTGCAATTTCATATTCTCATACTTAGGAGAAACAGTATTTATCAAATGGCAACTGAGATGCAAAAAAATGGAAAACTAAGGGACAGATTGGTCAAATCTCTACACCCTCTGGGCTCCCTTGAGCTAGGTGCTCGTAGACTGACCCTCATTGTCCTTCTCCCCTGATGAATTTGTCCTATGACAGGGAAAAGTGCGTTGGATCTTGCTGCAGAGGTGTGCAGCAGCTAATCCTTTTGCTCTTTTTTGCCTGCAATTGGAGATGGAAAGTTAGAGACAGATTGCGGGCGCCCGTCACAAGGCAGTCCTGAAGGGTCTCTAGTCAGCCAATCTCCCTATTACAGATTAAGTTAGGCAGGACAGTAACGGTCAGATTACGGGCACCTAGCTCAAGGGAGGATATAATCTGTAATAAATAGAAAATTAATGTAACAAATCTAGAATCTTCTCAAAGAACTCCAATGTTTTTGTGAAAACCATTAAATGGTCTAAAGGAACATAGTGATTATTTATGAAGGCTTCTATTATCAGGAACTTCTGGTAAAAAAATAATTTTCTTAAAGCTTACCTTAAAAACTCTTATAAGACATACCAACTGTGAAATATCTCAGAGTGAAATAGAAAAATTGAGAATTATGTTGAATACAGTTTGTGTAAAATGACTAGAAGATTTATGTAATAATCTAGGATCTGTTTAACTTTAGTGGAATTTCCCTCGTTTTTGTGAAAATCATTAAATGGTATTTAGGAACATAGGGCCATATTCTATTGCCCAGATCGTAAATTTACACACACTCAAAATCACTCTTAAAATTGCCACATATTCTATTAGCTACTCGCAAATCGATTACGAGTTCCCTGACCACAATCACTACGGGCCAGTCAGACGCAACTTCATGCTTACCTCTCGATTGATTTTTGCAAAGCTCGAACATTACAAATCGATAAATAATTAAATTCACACAAAATTGATATTCTATTAGAAATCGTAGGTCTAGCTCAAAAATTAAGTCTGACCTGCAACTTGAAAAAGTATCAAGTTTCTGTCAAAAATATTCTTGCAAAGGCTTTTTCAAAAACTTATTAGAGCTGCAGCAGCAATTAAACGCACACTACTGTACTTTAAAAGCATGGAAAGACATTAGAATTATTTGCAGAACAGTCTCAAACCCCAAAATTAGCAATTAAAAAATATTATTTCTAATTGTTATTTATGTGTAATATTGATCCTGGGACTCATATCATGAAACCCACATGGACTAGAACAGATGCTACATTTTGTAGAGTCCTAGATTGCTTAACTGCAAGCCTGATTCTTAGCCTCCAATTGCAGATTATGTCTAACTTCCATGTTTTACTGACGTCATGATGATGGTCTCATTTACTAATGGCTGTGGATAAGAAGTAAATTACAGACTTGCTTAAACATTGCCAGATCCTATGATCACGCTCCCTGAAATCAGACTTTAAAAGGAAGGCTTCACGAGTGGAGGCTGAAAGACTTATGTTGCAGGCTTGAGTCAACAGAATACATCTAGACATTTAGAGAAAAAAAAACATTTGCAGAGTAAATTACGGGTTAGAGTTATTTGCAGGCTTCTAACAGAATATGGCGCAGAGTCATTATTTCCTAAGTTTATGTTATTAGGAGCTTCTAGTGAAAAAAACTCTTTCTTGAACTAAAAAATATGAATTAACTTTGCATGTTTGCAATTAGGAAGTGGTATCATTGGTGGGATTACTAAACTATATTAGGAACTTAGCTTGGTTAATAATACTGCAAATAGTTTTTTTTTAAGATAAATAATTTATAAAAATGAAGGGATATGGTCTGTGGAAACACGGGTCATATTGGAGGTATAAATCATAATAATTAGATTGTACATTCCTTTTAAGACAAGTGTGACAAGGTTTGTTCATTTTCACAAAAGGCACTAAAATCAGACACAGATATATACCACCGATTAAGATTAATAAAAGTAAGGATTTTTTTATTCCCTGTTTTGAGAAAGAAAAAAATCCACTGTAGTCAATAGTAGGGCAATACTAAAGATATTGCATATATACTATTATTATTAAAGAGGATACTCAAAGTTAGTTATCAACTCTGATACTTTAAGTCTATCTCCAAGCATTTGAGTTTTCTCTTCTTTTTTAATTTGTCAGATTTTATTATTATATATAATCGTATCGTAATGGTATTGTAATAAAATATACGTTTTAATTTAACCCTTTGTCCTCAAGATTGTTCATTTTATAAGACTGATTATCCCTTTTTTGAGGAGGGGTTAAGCTACTTTAAACATATGCAGTCTTTTTTTCTGAAATATTCTAAAATATATATATATATTATTAGTCATATCCAATTAATAAGGGTATTAATCATTTAATAGCGCATCAGCCCACTAATGTTACCTATTAGTGAATGTGCCTTTTTCTTTTTTTCTGAAGTGCAATAAGATGAGCAAACAATTCAACTCTGTCTCACCTGTATGTAGATATGTTTTGTTTTTCTAAACTATATTCCATATTAGTAAGTTGCCTGTCATAAATGAAGGTATCAAATGTTATCTTCAATTGTCTGTGCTTTCTCTCTCTTTGCTGTCTCTCTTGGTGAGCCCTCTGTCTCTCTCTGCGCCCTGTCTCTCTCTCACTCTCTCTGCGCCCTCTGTCTCTCTCTCTCTCGGTGAGCCCTCTCTATCTCTCTCTCTCTCTCGGTGAGCCCTCTCTATCTCTCTCGGTGAGCCCTCTCTATCTCTCTCTCTCTCTCGGTGAGCCCTCTCTATCTCTCTCTCTCTCTCGGTGAGCCCTCTCTATCTCTCTCTCTCTCGGTGAGCCCTCTCTATCTCTTTCTCTCTCGGTGAGCCCTCTCTATCTCTCTCTCTCTCGGTGAGCCCTCTCTATCTCTCTCTCTCTCGGTGAGCCCTCTCTATCTCTCTCTCTCTCTCGGTGAGCCCTCTCTATCTCTCTCTGGCTCTCGGTGAGCCCTCTCTATCTCTCTCTCTCTCTCGGTGAGCCCTCTCTATCTCTCTCTCTCTCTCGGTGAGCCCTCTCTATCTCTCTCTCTCTCTCTCTCTCGGTGAGCCCTCTCTATCTCTCTCTCTCTCTCGGTGAGCCCTCTCTATCTCTCTCTCTCTCTCGGTGAGCCCTCTCTATCTCTCTCTCTCTCTCGGTGAGCCCTCTCTATCTCTCTCTCTCTCTCGGTGAGCCCTCTCTATCTCTCTCTCTCTCGGTGAGCCCTCTCTATCTCTCTCTCTCTCGGTGAGCCCTCTCTATCTCTCTCTCCGAGTGTCTCTCTCTCTCTCTCCGAGTGTCTCTCTCTCTCCGAGTGTCTCTCTCTCGTGCTCTGCGTGCCCTCTCTCTGCGTGCCCTCTCTCTCTACGTGCCCTCTCTCTCGTGCTCTGCGTGTGTGTCTCTCTCTGTGTGTCTCTCTCTGTGTGTCTCTCTCTGTGTGTCTCTCTCTCTGTGTGTGTGTGTCTCTCTCTCTGTGTGTGTGTGTCTCTCTCTCTCTGTGTGTGTGTGTCTCTCTCTCTGTGTGCGTGTCTCTCTCTCTGTGTGTGCGTGTCTCTCTCTCTGTGTGTGCGTGTCTCTCTCTCTGTGTGTGCGTGTCTCTCTCTCTGTGTGTGCGTGTCTCTCTCTCTCTGTGTGCGTGTCTCTCTCTCTCTGTGTGCGCGTCTCTCTCTCTCTGTGTGCGCGTCTCTCTCTCTCTGTGTGCGCGTCTCTCTCTCTCTGTGTGCGCGTCTCTCTCTCTCTGTGTGCGCGTCTCTCTCTCTCTGTGTGCGCGTCTCTCTCTCTCTGTGTGCGCGTCTCTCTCTCTCTGTGTGCGCGTCTCTCTCTCTCTGTGTGCGCGTCTCTCTCTCTCTGTGTGCGCGTCTCTCTCTCTGTGTGCGCGTCTCTCTCTCTCTGTGTGCGCGTCTCTCTCTCTCTGTGTGCGCGTCTCTCTCTCTCTGTGTGCGCGTCTCTCTCTCTGTGTGCGCGTCTCTCTCTCTGTGTGCGCGTCTCTCTCTCTGTGTGCGCGTCTCTCTCTCTGTGTGCGCGTCTCTCTCTCTGTGTGCGCGTCTCTCTCTCTGTGTGTGCGTCTCTCTCTCTGTGTGCGCGTGTCTCTCTCTGTGTGCGCGTGTCTCTCTCTGTGTGCGCGTGTCTCTCTCTGTGTGCGCGTGTCTCTCTCTGTGTGCGTGTCTCTCTCTGTGTGCGTGTCTCTCTCTCTGTGTGTGTGTGTGTCTCTCTCTCGGTGTGTGTGTGTCTCTCTCTCGGTGTGTGTGTGTGTCTCTCTCTCGGTGTGTGTGTGTGTCTCTCTCTCGGTGTGTGTGTGTGTCTCTCTCTCGGTGTGTGTGTGTGTCTCTCTCTCGGTGTGTGTGTGTCTCTCTCTCGGTGTGTGTGTGTCTCTCTCTCGGTGTGTGTGTGTCTCTCTCTCGGTGTGTGTGTGTCTCTCTCTCGGTGTGTGTGTGTCTCTCTCTCGGTGTGTGTGTGTCTCTCTCTCGGTGTGTGTGTGTCTCTCTCTCGGTGTGTGTGTGTCTCTCTCTCGGTGTGTGTGTGTCTCTCTCTCGGTGTGTGTGTGTCTCTCTCTCGGTGTGTGTGTGTCTCTCTCTCGGTGTGTGTGTGTCTCTCTCTCGGTGTGTGTGTGTCTCTCTCTCGGTGTGTGTGTGTCTCTCTCTCGGTGTGTGTGTGTCTCTCTCTCGGTGTGTGTGTGTCTCTCTCTCGGTGTGTGTGTGTCTCTCTCTCGGTGTGTGTGTGTCTCTCTCTCGGTGTGTGTGTGTCTCTCTCTCGGTGTGTGTGTGTCTCTCTCTCGGTGTGTGTGTGTCTCTCTCTCGGTGTGTGTGTGTCTCTCTCTCGGTGTGTGTGTGTCTCTCTCTCGGTGTGTGTGTGTCTCTCTCTCGGTGTGTGTGTGTCTCTCTCTCGGTGTGTGTGTGTGTCTCTCTCTCGGTGTGTGTGTGTGTCTCTCTCTCGGTGTGTGTGTGTGTCTCTCTCTCGGTGTGTGTGTGTCTCTCTCTCGGTGTGTGTGTGTCTCTCTCTCGGTGTGTGTGTGTCTCTCTCTCGGTGTGTGTGTGTCTCTCTCTCGGTGTGTGTGTGTGTCTCTCTCTCGGTGTGTGTGTGTCTCTCTCTCGGTGTGTGTGTGTGTCTCTCTCTCGGTGTGTGTGTGTCTCTCTCTCGGTGTGTGTGTCTCTCTCTCTCGGTGTGTGTGTCTCTCTCTCTCGGTGTGTGTGTCTCTCTCTCTCGGTGTGTGTGTCTCTCTCTCTCGGTGTGTGTGTCTCTCTCTCTCGGTGTGTGTGTCTCTCTCTCTCGGTGTGTGTGTGTCTCTCTCTCTCGGTGTGTGTGTGTCTCTCTCTCTCTCGGTGTGTGTGTGTCTCTCTCTCTCTCGGTGTGTGTGTGTCTCTCTCTCTCTCGGTGTGTGTGTGTCTCTCTCTCTCTCGGTGTGTGTGTGTCTCTCTCTCTCTCGGTGTGTGTGTGTCTCTCTCTCTCTCGGTGTGTGTGTGTCTCTCTCTCTCTCGGTGTGTGTGTGTCTCTCTCTCTCTCGGTGTGTGTGTGTCTCTCTCTCTCTCGGTGTGTGTGTGTCTCTCTCTCTCTCGGTGTGTGTGTGTCTCTCTCTCTCTCGGTGTGTGTGTGTCTCTCTCTCTCTCGGTGTGTGTGTGTCTCTCTCTCTCTCGGTGTGTGTGTGTCTCTCTCTCTCTCGGTGTGTGTGTCTCTCTCTCTCTCTCTCGGTGTGTGTGTCTCTCTCTCTCTCTCTCGGTGTGTGTGTCTCTCTCTCTCTCTCTCGGTGTGTGTGTGTCTCTCTCTCTCTCGGTGTGTGTGTGTCTCTCTCTCTCGGTGTGTGTGTGTCTCTCTCTCTCGGTGTGTGTGTCTCTCTCTCTCTCGGTGTGTGTGTCTCTCTCTCTCTCTCGGTGTGTGTGTCTCTCTCTCTCTCGGTGTGTGTGTCTCTCTCTCTCTCGGTGTGTGTGTCTCTCTCTCTCGGTGTGTGTGTCTCTCTCTCTCTGTGTGTGTGTCTCTCTCTCTCGGTGTGTGTGTCTCTCTCTCTCGGTGTGTGTGTCTCTCTCTCTCGGTGTGTGTGTCTCTCTCTCTCGGTGTGTGTGTCTCTCTCTCTCGGTGTGTGTGTCTCTCTCTCTCGGTGTGTGTGTCTCTCTCTCTCGGTGTGTGTGTCTCTCTCTCTCGGTGTGTGTGTCTCTCTCTCTCGGTGTGTGTGTCTCTCTCTCTCGGTGTGTGTGTCTCTCTCTCTCGGTGTGTGTGTCTCTCTCTCTCGGTGTGTGTGTCTCTCTCTGTGTGTGTGTGTCTCTCTCTGTGTGTGTGTGTCTCTCTCTGTGTGTGTGTGTCTCTCTCTGTGTGTGTGTGTCTCTCTCTGTGTGTGTGTGTCTCTCTCTGTGTGTGTGTGTCTCTCTCTGTGTGTGTGTGTCTCTCTCTGTGTGTGTGTGTCTCTCTCTGTGTGTGTGTGTCTCTCTCTGTGTGTGTGTGTCTCTCTCTGTGTGTGTGTGTCTCTCTCTGTGTGTGTGTGTCTCTGTGTGTGTGTGTGTCTCTCTCTGTGTGTGTGTGTCTCTCTCTGTGTGTGTGTGTCTCTCTCTGTGTGTGTGTGTGTCTCTCTCTGTGTGTGTGTGTCTCTCTCTGTGTGTGTGTGTCTCTCTCTGTGTGTGTGTGTCTCTCTCTGTGTGTGTGTGTCTCTCTCTGTGTGTGTGTGTCTCTCTCTGTGTGTGTGTGTCTCTCTCTGTGTGTGTGTGTGTCTCTCTCTGTGTGTGTGTCTCTCTCTCTGTGTGTGTGTGTCTCTCTCTGTGTGTGTGTGTCTCTCTCTGTGTGTGTGTGTCTCTCTCTGTGTGTGTGTGTCTCTCTCTGTGTGTGTGTGTCTCTCTCTGTGTGTGTGTGTGTGTCTCTCTCTGTGTGTGTGTGTGTCTCTCTCTCTGTGTGTGTGTGTCTCTCTCTCTGTGTGTGTGTGTCTCTCTCTCTCTGTGTGTGTGTCTCTCTCTGTGTGTGTGTGTGTCTCTCTCTGTGTGTGTGTGTGTCTCTCTCTGTGTGTGTGTGTGTCTCTCTCTGTGTGTGTGTCTCTCTCTCTGTGTGTGTGTGTCTCTCTCTGTGTGTGTGTGTCTCTCTCTGTGTGTGTGTGTCTCTCTCTGTGTGTGTGTCTCTCTCTCTCTGTGTGTGTGTCTCTCTCTCTCTGTGTGTGTGTCTCTCTCTGTGTGTGTGTGTCTCTCTCTGTGTGTGTGTGTGTCTCTCTCTGTGTGTGTGTCTCTCTCTCTCTGTGTGTGTCTCTCTCTGTGTGTGTGTGTCTCTCTCTGTGTGTGTGTGTCTCTCTCTGTGTGTGTGTGTCTCTCTCTGTGTGTGTGTGTCTCTCTCTGTGTGTGTGTGTCTCTCTCTGTGTGTGTGTGTATCTCTGTGTGTGTGTGTGTCTCTGTGTGTGTGTGTGTGTGTCTCTCTCTCTCTGTGTGTGTGTGTGTCTCTCTGTGTGTGTGTGTCTCTCTCTCTGTGTGTGTGTGTGTGTGTGTGTCTCTCTGTGTGTGTGTGTCTCTCTCTCTGTGTGTGTGTGTGTGTCTCTCTCTCTGTGTGTGTGTCTCTCTGTGTGTGTGTGTGTGTCTCTCTCTCTGTGTGTGTGTGTCTCTCTCTGTGTGTGTGTGTCTCTCTCTGTGTGTGTGTGTGTCTCTCTCTCTGTGTGTGTGTGTGTGTCTCTCTCTCTGTGTGTGTGTGTGTCTCTCTCTCTGTATGTCCTCTCTCTCTGTGCCCTCTCTCTGTGTGACCTCTTCCTCTCTTTGCACCCCCGCTCCCACCATGCTTGCATGTGCGAAAACGATCCAACTGCCCATGTGTGTATACGAAGCACGGCACAGGCGTTACACATGTATTATAAATTATTATAGTGGATAATGCTTACAATAATGGAGTTTATGATGCAGCATTTGAAATACCAGCATCCCTTTAGAAATGTATCACTTATATTTTAGTAGCAGTGAAACTGGGGACCTAAAGAAATAATGAATGATCGCTGTTAAAGAATCAAATGACCTATGTAGATATTCACCATGTGTATCACCCACCTGCACAGAGCTCTGACTGGATTGTCACTTGTAGGATATCCTTTTCATCTCTCTCATCTATTTCTTCCTTAATATCTGATATAGGGACCATATTTTCATCATGGAGTCCTGAAATGTACAATAATTGAGTTGTTTTTTAGAAATGTGTCTAACAAATCCGCTTGCTCTACCGCCTACATAAATGTATTAGTTACATGGGGGAATACATTGTGGACTAGGTGCTTAAAACATTTTATCTGGCACTTTAAGTTTGTTGTGGTTTGTTCACATTCAAACTCAACTCAAAAGTCAGTGACTAATGGCGGCTTTGTATTTGTAAATCCCAGAATTCCAGAACGTAGAGCAAAATCTAATCAGTGGTTGGATACCGCAGTGGGTACTTTAACTCCACATATAGAGAGCAGATTAAAAAAAACCTTATGAGAATATTTCACCATGAATGATACGTATAACATTAATATTGGTATCTGCTTCATTAGAAACTAACTATAAATGTTCTATGGAAATGGAAGCCAATGACGAACTAACATGGTGACAACAATGAGAAAGATCTCAATCCCTCTTGCACAATTTTATTGTGGAAAAAATGCCATCTCCAAGAATATCCATCACAAAACACATTCAACCTTCCTAGCGGTAATCCTGAGTGTTACTCTGGGTTAATTTTCTCTTCCTAAATCGGTAACCCCGAGCCACACTCTGGGTTACCGCAGAGAGGATGTGGAGGGAGCCCAGTGCTGCCAAGTTTGCCTGGGCCCCCTCAGCACACCATTGCTCCTCCACATGTTCCTCCTGCTCCTCCCCCTCCCGCCTTATCCTCTTCCCTCCCTCCCCCCTCTCTTCTTCTTAGCCTCAGATCAGCTCCTGCTGCTGATCGGAGGCTCGCAGCGCGTCTTATGCCTGGAACCGGCATATGCTAATGACGTCACAAGCACGTCACTAGCATATGCCGGTTAAAGAGACAGGCCCTTCAAATTGCGAAAAAAGGATATACAGAATGTATTCTGATTAATAGGATATTATTAATATAACTGGGTAAACAGGAAAACCAAAACAACTTTTAGTAAACAAAATAACAACAAAAATATTGTTATGTGTAACGTGTATTGAAGAATTTTGCTCATAATAATCTAGCTTAATACGAAAACAAAAAAGCAAACAAAGATCTCAAAACATATAAGGAATAAATTGACAATGACGATTTTCAGCAAATAACAAACAAAGTATTTCTCATCTCACAACTTTTCTTATTTAGTATTTATAACTCACCTTTACTGATATTTACAGGGATTTCCTCCTCCTTAACCTGCTGATGATCCCTTATAATAGGTTGGTCTTGCCTTGGGACAGCAGAAGGCTTCACATTGGAAGGTCCTACACAAAACAAAATGTCATTAATATTCCAGCTTTTAGACACTATTTTAAATAATTTGAATTACACATGATATTATTTCATCATCCTTTATGGGCTGCATTTCTTGTAACTAAATCCAACTTTTTATGAAAAACTGGTTACAAACCCTGGATCCACTTACTTAAATTAGTGTAATGTTACAATCACAGTTTCTCTGTGTATTACCATTCAAAACTAAAATCTACGTCTTTATAATCGTGATCAGGGCTTGACAAATCCTGGCAACCAGAGAGCCATGGCTCCTAAAACTAAGGTGTGATTTCAAATATTGATGAACAGATCATATATGTAGAGAGAAAAACAAATCTGTAGTCCAAAACAAATAACAGGGGTTGAAGAATTAAAGAACATATTCCCAAAACTCCCATTCTGTTACATAAGGAAATCAGACAAGAACCTCACATAAGAACCGAAATCTATGAAAAAAACTACAATGATAAAAGCTACTGCACCCCAGTTGAGTATCAATTTACCCAGAAAGACCACTCAAGCCAAAACCTGAAAATCAAAATACTCTGAGGAAATTTCATAAACACCCAGGAGAGAGAAAAAAAATGTGAAATGGAGATGATCGCATTCTTCAACACCTAAGATACAGGACTTAATATTAATTTATATTTCCTAGCACACTATGAAAATCTCATGCGATTCCTTGTTTTTTCCATGTTTTGTTGTGTCATTGTTATCTCATATATGTCTAATTATTTATGTAGGGGTTCTTTTGAAGTTTACATTATCCACCTCTTCTCACCCATCTCTCTACGAGTTGCTGTGGTCTATCACCCTCCTGGATCACCCTCTTAATTTTTGCATCATTTTGCCGCTTGGGTCCCTCATTTTCTTTCCTCCAACAAATATAAACTCATCCTTACTAATTTTGCCCCTATAATGAACGGCTCTGCTAGACCCCTTGAGTTTTTTTTTTTTCCTTATCTGTCTGACCTGTGCAATTCACAATTTTCACCCCCTTGCCATACCTCTCCTATACCAATGTATCTCAATGTACTGCTGTTTTACTTCATGTGTTTTGTTTCTTCTCCTTTTTACTACAGGCCTAACTTGAGATAAACACACACACATTCATAAAATGTCTAATACAATGTATAGCAGTTTTCCAGAGTCTTTAAGTAGAAACCAGCCTGTCTTTAAATTAACATTTGATGGGAATTGATTTGTTGTTATTATGCACATACCTGCACAGGGATCTGACTCAATTACCGATTGCTGACTATCTTTTTCTTCTCTCTCACACTCTGTTTCCTCTTTAATTATCACAATACGTAGATCGTCATCATGGATCCCTGATAGTCCGATACAAATTAAAATTGGTTTATTGGGATATATAATGCACAATAAAAACCCCATCTATCTAGTTTGTACATTAAATATTTCAGGGATCAGTAATACTTAAAGAGACCTATAAGAGGGTCAATTATTGAAGGATAGTAAAGTACCAATAAATATATGAAGGTTTGGAATTGAAATATATCCCCTTGTACTAGAAACATGACTTTGAATTTGCTAAGTTTTGACTGTCACTCAGCTCAAGAGATTTTCTCACAGGACTGCATTCTTATCAATTCCTAATTACCCTCATTATTGATTTATTATTACATTTGTTTTGGTACTTTTACTATCCTACCATAATTTGGACCTCTGCTGTGGCAACTTAAGTTAGCTATTATTAACTTATTATCTGCCAGGTAGTTATTTTTAGAAACTGTCTATATGTAAATGAAATATTATGGTTTTTTTTACTCAAAACCATATATACTGGCCTATAAAAAGAAAATATGTCCACAAATGTTGACAGCTTGTTAAAGACTAAGGGCCTCATTCAATTGCAATTTGGTTAATTGAATAGGGCTCTATATAAGCACAGAGCATATTTTTTTACAGAAGTTTTTAGTTAGTGAATACCTTGCTTTTGGATAGAAGTTCACTAACTAAAAACTTCTGTAAAAAAATATGCTCTGTGCTTATATAGAGCCCTATTCAATTAACCAAATTGCAATTGAATGAGGCCCTAAATGTGTTCTGCTTATGAAGGTGTTTAAAGCCTTTGTCCTAAAATAAGGTGTGAATAGTAAGGAGTAATCCCTTTCCTGTAGAGTTGTAGACTGCAAATAATCAAATTTAATGAAATATTCAAATATTAGAATGACTTACTAAATCTGACCACAAACAAACAGATACATGATCATCTATATCACTCACCTGTATCAGCATCTGAATGGATTTCTATCTGTTGAATACCATTTTCTTCTCTCTCATACTCTCCTTCGTCATTAATTAATTCAGTATGTGCATTTCCAACATGGGGCCCTGCTGTTTCCAAAATTAGAATTAGCTTTGCTAAACCCAAATGAACAATAAATGGCTTTGAACAGATTTAAGGAAATTGGTAAACCCTTACATTGCCCGTATTAGTCAAAAATACATAGCATAGTATTGGTGCTACCTCCCTCCTCTATGAGAAAACAGATATGCGAAACGCGTTAGTAATGCTTGAGAGTTGCTGTTTGCTGTGGAGAGCTGTATTCACAGCCATTGGAATTTTTCAGATTACAGAATTTAACGTCTCAATTTCCTATTACCCTCATTACCTACTAGCTCTGTATTACTTACAAATACTGGCAAACCAGTTACCAGACAATCCATTCCTACACGTTTTATTAGGTGCAATTTAATAACAAAATCTCCAAACACAAACTTGGAGATTAACACCATTATTAATATCATTTTGCATATATGCATACAAACATATACCTGGTATACACAAGAATATTGAGATACCCGTATCACTAACAATAATATAGATAGTGATATATGCCAGTATATATGGCATAGGTATAGATATTTGATCATCACCTTTCATATCTACTATAAACCCTTTGTGAAATTATGGGGATATATACGGTAGGTATCTCTCTCTCAGAGCTTATTCAATCACAAGTTACTTTTCCCAAAATACTATCTATAACACTTATTTTAAAAACAGCACAATAATGTTATTTTAATCAACATATATTAATAGTGACATTTTACTATTATTTTTTTCAGCTGCCTTGTCTGTGAGTGCACCTAATGAATAATTATTCCAATCCCCTGTAAATTCAAATATATTTGAACAAATTTACTCAAATAGCAACCTGATCTGCACATTAAAGGGTCACTTAATTCAGCACAAATTGGACTACATCCCAGTAAAGATCTCCTAAAAGCAGTTTGAAATACTTTTAGAATTTGTGAAATGTGTGCATTTTTTACTGGGAAATCAAATCAAATAAAATCTGTGTTTACATGTGTAATTGACTGTCCACTTGCTTTTGCATTACTGCAGCCAAACCAGTTTGAAGAGAACAGACATTGTATATTTTGTTATTTCTCATGACAGAAAATTCAGGTTTCTGCTCTCCTGCCTCTCTGGAATTTGAACAATGCAGATCAGTGATCTTGCTGTCTATTTAGAGATTTTAAAAAAATAAACTTTAACAAATCTATCAGTGCAGGTATGGCATGTTGGACTCACCTAAACAGGACAGCTATGGGCTAACTGGTCAGTCCAGGGAAAAACTGCCATCAATCACTGTCTTCCCTACAGACAATCACCACACTACGGTCGGCTATCTGTTACTCATGCAATAGCTAGTAGGAAGGATACACTTTGTATGCAAACAAAGACTTAAAACTTTAGATTTTTTATCTATTAGTGTAATTAAAATATATAGATAATGTTAACATATAATCTTGTGCTCTTTCACACCATGAAGAGCACTTACAGTGAGCTAAATGGCCCTTTAAATGTATACAAAATTAGATTTGAGGTGTAGTAATTTTTAATACACATGGTAAGTGTATCTGTTCACATTTTGACTAATTATCTGGTTAGCATTTTTAAAAGTATGGTATTATACACAAATGCATAGGCAATAAAAGTAAATGCATATAATATACTTGGTATTTGTGATTTAGAGACACTCACTACACCTAAAAGAAAAAACACCAGAAAACGTGTGCTTAATAAATTGGGGAAATGTATGGTAGATGTGATGGGGGTGTAGGCATCTTCAGTACAGGGGATGTGGTGTGTCTCCATGTATTTGTATGTTTTGGCCATGCCCCCCCCTACATGTTGTCATCTGTGTTGTAACCATTTTTGGTTGCACGATGTTCTAAACAATTGATGATTACCACACCTACCTGATGAAAGAAAAGCCCATCATCATGGCTACCACATTAGTCATGTGCAGAGAGGAACGTGGATAAAGTTCATCACCTCGAGTTGATAAGATCAATTTTAACAAATTTTGATTACAGATGACTTATATTCACACACTTTATGAACTGCCAAGGGTTATTTAGATGCTCACAGCCCATTACTGGCACATACACTGGACCTTTATGTAAAACACTGTGTTACCTGAGCTCCTTTTCAATGGTATACCCAATGTCCCGGGTGTCTGGCGATTCTCACCCATCATCTCCTGTGTCCTCGATATCACCCTGTAAAAAAGGATGAGATTCAGTTAAATCTAAAAAAAAAAAAACATTCTCCAAGATGATCACTAGAAATGCACAAACATTATAGTCCTATAGCCACAACAGTATAAAAAGAAGTGCAATTCACAATAGGATCATTCTACCCCTCAGGGTCCAGGTCCACGTACAGTACTATGGACACGCAATATGGAAACCTCCAGACCAAGATCTAACGTTAGTAAAATATGTGCTTTTCTGTAGTCCTGTCATTAAAGTGATGCAGCAAAGGTACCAGTTATTAAAGAAATGAAAAGAAAAAATATAAATAAATAACTATGACTGCAACAGAGGTTGTTTTTTTGTTTTGTTTTTTTTAAATTGAGTTGCAATGTTAAATAACAGCTTGAAAGTTGTAAAATTTTAAGAATAAATTATCTGTACATGATGTCCCCCTCTATATTTATTCTTATCTTGGACCATTAATTCAATCCCACAGTGGTGATTGAGAAGGAAGGTTAAAATATTGACTTGAAATGAATATATATATTATGGTAACATATTATAAAAATTAACGGTCTCTGTAACTAATTTATACAACTGGAACCTTTGTTGTCTTACCCTTACATTATATATATATATATATATATATATATATATATATATATATATATATATATATAAATAAATATAAGTTTCCTGGATTATGAATGCATCTGATAGAGAAGAATCAGTAGTGTACAGAAAAAAAACACTTACCTTGAAGAAAGCAAAATGTCTTGTAATTTCTATTAGAATAGACACCTTCTTGAAACCCAGGCTAAATTAGCATAAAATTCAAAATTTGTTTAGGCCAATGAGGAGGAAGTTCGGGTAGCTGATTCATTTGTATCATGCTCTGGGGTTCCTGGCTCTGCTGCAAAGCGGCCTGGGATATGTAGTGTCTATGCACGTGTTAGAAGGGGCTGTGTATTTTCATATAAGAGTCTCTCTGTGCAGCACATTCACACTTGATTACCATCCCTTCAGTTTGTCAGTTCCCTGCATTAACTACTACTGCTGATGATGTTTTATTTTATTTGTTCCTTTCTCTTTGGCAGAGCTGAGCCTGCTTCTAGCTTTTAGCAACCCCCTGCAGGGTGTCTATTCCCTGCACTATCTCTCTCTCTTTGTGTGCTCTCCAGTGAGCTCAGACCACACCCAACCATGTGATTCCATGATACAGAAACACTTCCTGTGGTCTCTACCAGAAAGGTCAAACTCCATACTTGGCTGCTTTCCTATGCATACTTGGTTATGCAAGCTCCCCGTGGGTGTGCAACGCTGGATTTTACTCTCCTGCCTATAACTTTGTAAGTGCACTGAACTTATCTATATAACACATATTTTTCTGATAATCACTGCCGGTTTCCTACCAAATATTTGAAACCCAGGAAACGCATATATACCTTTAAGTGGAAGTTGTGTGTGTTAAAGGGTGTTTTCTGGAGATCATTTCTTTCCTTGAGCTACTTCAACCCTGTGGCTTTAAGTGAATTTTAACACTGGGCCAAGGTATCAGTCATTGGCCTAAACAGGGTGAGCAGCTTTTAAACACAATGTGCACACTGGAAATGTTGTAACTTATAGTTCACTAAGAACACTTTTGAAATAGTATAAGTCAGTATTCCCCAGTGGTAAATATATATAAGGTGGTGCATTTTATATTGAGAAGCACTTGTAGCTGTTTAGATTTATATATCCAATTCATATAAAACAGATGACTCAGAGGTAGAGTCGTGAGGAGCCAGGGAATTAATTATATATTATTAGCAGTGGTAAAATTTTAGGAGTGGTGGCTCACTGGTCCCAGGATTATCTATCTATCTATACATTATATATATATATATATATATATATATATATATATATATATATATATATATATATATATATATATATATATATATAAAACAATCATTTCATTTATGGTGCACAAAAGAGTGCTAGAAGCCCTCCACCATACAGTAAATAAATAGCATATTTGTGTTCAAATTTGAAAATCTAACATAAGTTTAAAAAAAAAAAAAACATATCTGGTACATATATATGGAATAAACACTGATATGCAAAGTATATATATATATGTATGACACATATATATAATAGCAGATATACATTGTATAAATGTAAGTACCACAGACATATAGAATTGAGACCCCAGACACATAATATGCATATATAAGGAGTATAAATATATGTACCCCATATATATATATATATATATATATATATATATATATATATATATATATATATATATATATATATATATATAATAGTGGAAAAATGTAACTACCACAGACATACATATACAGAGTATAAATGTGTATGATATATATCAGATATTCAGTGTATAGCTCCATGCACCCAGACATACAGTATAACAAACAGATATACACAGTATAAATATATGTGCCCCATATAGATATGCAGTGTATACATATAAGTATCACAGATATATAACACTCACACTGGCTTTCAAAGGAAATAATGGGAAACTAATCACCCTACAAGCTCCCTCTCTGTTGGAGAACCAGCTAGATTATTTTTTACTTTTTATTTTGTATGGTACATTTCGTCTATTTGTTCAAAATAACATCCTGATAAAGTTCAAGTCCAAAATAAATGATTGTAGTATGTATATTTGTATATTTGGGGAGGGAGGGTTATCTGTGCACACTATACACCGAGAGGAGTATTTAAATGTGGACATATCATTATGAGGCATTAGTGTATAACATTATATTTAGCACATACCCAGCTCAGTCTCATGTAATAATATCACACGCCGATAATACTCACTGATATGAAGATATCCACCACTGTACAAGCGTCTCTAGAGGACCGGACGTGATATTAGAATCCGGAAGTAAGACCCTGGGGTGTGGATCAATAGAGACGCTTAACTAGCGCTAGACTACAACTCCCAGAACCGCTTGCACGGAGATCACATGACAGAGAACAGCCAATGACTGTCTGCATATGAACGTGGCTTACTCGTAGTTTATCAGAAAGTGAATACAACAATCACAATCGAGAGCTGGAACAAATAGGCAGATAAGGAGAGAAACGGAGTACAATTAGTACTAACTGTGTGTAAATAGCTAAATCTCACATAATTCTTATTCATTTAACGCTTTTATTAAATTCACTACATTATTTTTGCAGCAGGAAGTTTAGAATCAGCTCATTGCTGATGACAGAGAACTAAAGAGATTCCCATAACTATTTCCCCAAACAAAGATGGCGAATTCAGCTTCCGGAAGTCCGTCTATCTATCTATCTATCTATCTATCTATCTATCTATCTATCTATCGATAGATATATGTGTGTGTGTGTAACAGTCCAATGGCAATATTAGCAGTTTGAGTGATTTACCTTATTATTAGATTTTTGTTGTTCAGTCGTTCAGTAGAGACCGACTCTCCATGATCACATGGTCCGCAGCACACCAGCCACTTCTTGTGTTTGGTTTAGCTGATCCATAAGGTTTTCTTAGCTAAGATACTGGAGTGGTGGTGGCACGTATTTTGCACGCTGGAGAACAGCGTGCCGCCATTCGGGCGCCGAGAACTGCGCTCTGATGACGCTCTGCGCTCCAGCCTGCGTCCCATCTGCCCCATCTCATATTTACTGGACCTGCTTGCCGGAGGCTGCCAAGGCTAAGGTAAGGGGCTGACAGTGTGCCATATGGCACTGGCATGTGTCACTAGGAGCATATTGTATGTAATGTCACTTGTATGTAATGTAACATGCTCCTAGTGACGCAAGCACACAGTGCACACAGTGACATTACATACAAGTGACATTACATACAATATGCTCCTAGTGACACATGCCAGTCCCACATGGCACAATGTCAGCCCTGTACCTTAGCCTTGGCAGCCTCCAGCAAGCAGGCCCAGTAAATATGAGATGGGGCAGATGGGATGCAGGCTGGAGCGCAGAGCGTCATCAGAGCGCAGATGCAACGCGCATCGCATCAGCGCAGAGAATTGTCGGCATTGCGAGTTTGCCGACAACGCCATATTTTTTAACATGGCGTGACGGACAACCTCGCAATACGACAACTATTATATGTGATTCATAAATCAATACTGAAAATTTCCTGTCTGTGTGTTTTATCTTAGGTGTTGAGATAAATAAGAACCGTATGCTCTTGTGTGTGACTTAATTTATCTAATTTAACTAATTTAGATTTCTTTAATAGCAACAAACTGCAAATATACCATTATTGGGGCAAATCTATTGGAATATAGTAAATATTCCAAAAGATTTCCACTAAACAATGAGAAAAAAAAGCTATGCTTTAAAACTTTGAGTCTGTAGAAGAGAGTAATCCATTATATATTGGCGGATTTTGTGTATGAGAAGGGAGTTTCCATTTCTGAAGAGCATTCTTTGATGCAACATCCTGTTTCAGGGTCAATCAGGGGAACGGTGTGGTGTCAATTTCAACCTTATTCAGTTGTCAAACAAAACTTCTGCCTGTTACCAACTCTCACATCCTTCCCTCAACTGATAACTACAATACACACCACCATCATACAGTTCTCAGGATATGATGTTACAAACACAAAATGGAATCCTGTACACACAAAAAAAGTTTCAAATATTCGGATTCTGCTGATATCGTTAGTTTGGTACATACTTGACAAACAAGTGTCCCATTTCTAAATGTGGTCCTTTAAATAGGGCTTGTTCCTTCAAAAGAGAACATTTGAGAGGTATGAGTACTGTCAAGATCCACGGGAGGGGGTCTGTTCAGCTCAAGAGTTTCTTGACTTCAGCTACAGGAATCATCCCTTAGGACCTGGGAGTGGATGAGATTCCTGGTGCCCAGCATTCATATCAGGATCATTCAGCATTCAATCTCTTCTTCCAGGATAACAGGAACAGTTATTACTAGCCCTTACCCTCAAAAAACGACACCATTATTTTGTGTTCCAGAGAGAGTACTCTTTATTTTGGAAACTTACGGGTATTTAAAGTGTAAAGGATAACAGGGATATTTCCCATCTAGCTGATAAACAGCCAATAGGAGAAGCGCCTACACAGGCATGTTGCTGGAGCCAATTAGGTGGTAGTGGACAATTAGTGTTTTGAATTGCCTGCCTTAGGCTGTCTCCCACAGGCCTGCCCTCTATCTGGCAACTGCCCTCTTTGACTGAGCGATATTGTCAGGAGCCAATCAAGAGATAGGAAGGAGGAACCAGGGATTACAGTGTTCCGATCAGCCACACTGAATGGCGCCAGGAAACACACAAAGGGACAGAGGCACAAGATGTAAGAACTAGTATGAGTCGGACAAATCTTCACAAGTAAAGTTTCTTCACATTTTCATTTTCTCTCTATTTCCCATCATTCACATACAGTCTCTTCCCCTTCCAGTCTCATTTCCATCACATAAAGTCTTGTTTCTCTCTCTTTCAGTCTCCTATGCCTCATATACAGTCTCTTCTGTCTCTTAGACTCCTCTTTCACTCTTTGGTCCTGTTATGAACAGACGTGCCCACGGGACTATTTGGGGTTAATCAGTTATTATGTGTGTAGTTATAAGGTACTAACAACTTGCTTAACAGTTATGTCATGAGTGCAAAGCATACATGTAGTTATATCATGGATTTAATAAGTGCATATAGTACTGCCATTGATTAAAATTAAAATAATGTATCTGTATTAGAAGTAGGATAGTAGGCTATGCTTAGATAATAAAGTTAATGCAGTCATATCTGGGATATACAAAGGGTTAAAGAATTCTAAATAATGTATATGGCTTTGAGAGGCAGCTGTGCACGAAATGAGAAAAATATATACATAAAACTGTTGAAAATTGGCATATGCATATGTATTCACCCCCTTTGTTATGAAGCCCATAAAAGCTCTGGTGCAACCAATTACCTTCAGAAGTCACATAATTAGTGAAATAATGTCTGCCTGTGTGCAATCTAAGTGTCACATGATCTGTCATTACATATACACACCTTTTTTGAAAGGCCCCAGAGGCTGCAACACCTAAGCAAGAGGCACCACTAACCAAACACTGCCATGAAGACCCAGGAACTCTCCAAACAAGTAAGGGACAATGTCGTTGAGAAGTACAAGTCAGGGTTAGGTTATAAAAAAATATCCAAATCTTTGATGAATCCCAGGAGCATCATCAAATCTATCATAATCAAATGGAAAGAACATGGCACAACAGCAAACCTGCCACGAGACAGCCGCCCACCAAAACTCATGGACCGGGCAAGGAGGGGATTAATCAGAGAGACAGCACAGAGACCTAAGGTAACCCTGGAGGAGCTACAGAGTTCCACAGCAGAGACTGGAGTATCTGTACATAGGACGACAATAAGCTGTATGCGCCATAGAGTTGGGCTTCTTCAGTGGCCAGAAGAAAGCCATTACTTTCAGCAAAAAACAAAATGGTACGTTTTGAGTTTGTGAAAAGGCATGTGGGAGACTCCCAAAATTTATGGAGGAAGGTGCTCTGGTCTAATGAGACTAAAATTTAACTTTTTGGCCATCAAAGTAAACGCTATGTCTGGCCCAAACCCATCACGTCACCCAAAGAACACCATCCCCACAGTGAGACATGGTGGTGGCAGCATCATGCTGTGGGTATGTTTTTCAGCAGCCGGGACTGGGAAACTGGTCAGAGTTGAGGGAAAGATGGATGGTGCTAAATACAGAGATATTCTTGAGCAAAACCTGTACCACTCTGTGCGTGATTTGAGGCTAGGACGGAGGTTCGCCTTCCAGCAGGACAATGACCCAAACACACTGCTAAAGCAACACTTGAGTGGTTTAAGGGGAAACATGTAAATGTGTTGGAATGGCCTAGTCAAAGCCCAGACCTCAATCCAATAGAAAATCTGTGATCAGACTTAGAGATTGCTGTTCAAAAGCGCAAACCATCCAACTTGAAGGAGCTGGAGCAGTTTTGCAAGGAGGAATGGGCAAAAATCCCAGTGGTAAGATGTGGCAAGCTCATAGAGACTTATCCAAAGTGACTTGGATCTATGAATGCAGTAAAATGTGGCTCTACAAAGTATTGACTTTAGGGGGTGAATAGTTATGCACATTGACTTTTTCTGTTATTTTGTCCTATTTGTTGTTTACTTCACAATAAAAAAAAAACATCTTCAAAGTTGTTGGCATGCTCTGTAAATTAAATGATGTAAATCCTCAAATAATCAATGTTAATTCCAGGTTGTGAGGCAACAAAACATGAAAAATGCCAAGAGGGGTGAATACTTTTGCAAGGCACTGTAGATATACAATGATATGGACAGATTTGCCTCCTCCCTCACATCAGCTCCTCAGTCAGTATCACATATATAGTTGTGGATCTTTGCACTGTTCGTAACGTTTGCGAGGTGAGCCAGCGGCGCTGTCACACATGCGAGTCTCGTGAAGCACCTGCACAGCACTTAGGCTGCAATGAGCGCCAAAGGCACTCATTGCAGCCAGCAGCACTGTCACACATGCGATCCTTGTGAAGCGAGGCGAAGCAGCCGCGCAGCACTTAGGCTGCATTGTGAGGGGCGCAACTGCGAGCCAAGCGCATAACTATAAAAACCCTAAAAACAAACAAAAAATAATTTAACAAATATAATAACATACTCACAGACAGCACAGGAGGAGAGCCAAGTAGCCTGGGAGTCAGGTTGCAAGCAATGCACACGGGACTTTGAAAATAAAACAAATGGCCTTCAGAGCGTAACAAGCAAACATTCAGCGGACACACAGAGGAGAAAGACACAGGGGGGAGATGGTGGAAAGAGACACATGGCATTTCCAAGCACAAAACTTGCAGGTTAACGAACCCTGCAATGTGTTGCCTGTACAGTAGGCAGGAGGAAAGGCTCTCAATTAGAGAAGAACGCTCATTGCGAGCCTGTCCCCCTGTGTAGTTTAGATGCCTCGTGATGAGTGTTACTGTCTTTGGTTAAGAGTTACTGCCTTGGGTTAAATGTTACTGGCTTCTATTAAGTGTTACTGGTTTGTGTTGAGTCTTACTGCTTAGGGCTCGTATTTACGTCCTTCGGCCTTGTTTTCATTGTGTTTACGATTTTTCGCCAGCCGTTTTTTGTCTCGCCTAGAAAGCTAAATATGCCTCAAATTAACTTTCACCCTCACTCACAGGCTCCCTGGGTCTCCCCCTGTGCTGTGTGTGAGTGTGTAAGTTAATTTGGGGCATATTTGTGTGTTTTTGCAGGTCTTTTCAGTTTGGTGGTTCGACCGTTAAAGTCTTCATTTTGTGCGACCCGCAGTCCATCTACGTGCTTCGGGTTTGAAGTCATACAGGCCATAATTTTGTGGCCGTCGCAAAGTCCAAGGGCCCTGTGTGTCTCGGGATAAGAGCCTGCAGTGCTCATCACACCCTGCAATGAGAGCCTCCAGCGCTCATTGCAGCTAAATCCTGCTAAGTCCTGCGCCTTACTTCCAACAACAAATACACCTGCAAGACGACCACTGCTTTGCTAAAGAAGCTGAAGGTAAACGGGATGGACTGGCCAAGCATGTCTCCAGACCTATACCCTTTTGAGCATCTGTGGGGCATCCTCAAACAAAACGTGGGAGAGTGCAAGGTCTCTAACATCCACCAGCTCTGTGATGTCATTATGGAGGAGTGGAAGAGGACTCCAGTGGCAACCTGTGAAGCACTGGTGAACTCCATGCCCATGAGGGTTAAGGCAGTGCTGGCCACACAAAATATTGACACTTTGAGACCAATTTGGACATTTCCACTTAGGGGTGTACTCACTTTTGTTGGCAACAGTTTAGACATTAATGGCTGTGTGTTGAGTTATTTTGAGAGTACAACAAATTTACACTGTTATACAGGCTGTACACTTACTACTTTACATTGTAGCAGAGTGTCATTTCGTCAGTGTTGTCACATGAAAAGGTATAATAAAATATTTTCAAAAATGTGAGCATACTCAATTTTGTGAGATTATATATATATATATATACAGTTATATATACAGTGGATATAAAAAGTGTACACATCCCTGTTAAAATGTCAGGTTTCTGTGCAGTAAAAAAAATGAGACAAACATAAATCATTTCAGAACTTTTTCCACCTTTAATGTGACCTATAAACTGTGCAACTCAATTGAAAAACAAACTGAAATCTTATGCACACCCTTAAACTAATACTTTGTTGAAGCACCTTTTGATTTTATTACAGCACTCAGTGTTTTTGGGTATGAGTCTATCAGCATGGCACATTTTGACTTGGCAAGATTTGCCCACTCTTCTTTGCAAAAACACTCCAAATCTGTTAGATTGCGAGGGCATCTCCTGTGCACAGCCCTCTTCAGATCACCCCACAGATTTTCAATCGGATTCAGGTCTGGGCTCTGGCTGGGCCATTCCAAAACTTGAATCTTCTTCTGGTGAAGCCATTCCTTTGTTGATTTGGATGTATGCTTTGGGTCGTTGTCATGCTGAAAGATGAAGTTCCTCTTCATGTTCAGCTTTATAGCAGAAGCCTGAAGGTTTTGTGCCAATATTGACTGGTATTTGGAACTGTTCATAATTCCCTCTATCTTAACTAAGAACACAGTTCCAGGTGAAGAAAAATAGCCCCAAAGCATAATGCTGCCACCACCATGCTTCACTGTGGGTATGGTGTTCTTTTGGTGATGTGCAGTGTTGTTTTTGCGCCCAACATATCTTTTGGAATTATGGTCAAACAGTTCAACCTTGGTTTCATCAGACCATAACACCTTTTCCCACATGCTTTTGGGAGACTTCAGATGTGTTTTTGCAAAATGTAGCCTGGCTTGGATGTTTTTCTTCGGAAGAAAAGGCTTTCGTCTTGCCACTCTACCCCATAGCCCAGACATATGAAGAATACGGGAGATTGTTGTCACATGTACCACACAGCCAGTACTTGCCAGATATTCCTGCAGCTCCTTTAATGTTGCTGTAGGCCTCTTGGTAGCCTCCCAGACCAGTTTCTTCTTGTCTTTTCATCAATTTTGGAGGGAGCTCCAGTTCTTGGTAATGTCACTGTTGTGCCATATTTTCACCACTTGATGATGATGTCTTCACTGTGTTCCATGGTATATCTAATGCCTTGGAAATTCTTTTGTACCCTTCTCCTGACTGATACCTTTTAACAATGAGATCCCTCTGATGCTTTGAAAGCTCTCTATGGACCATGGCTTTTGCTGTGGGATGCAACTAAGAAAATTTCAGGAAAGAGCAACTAGAGCAGCTGAACTTTACTTGGGGTTAATCAGAGGCACTTTAAATGATGGCAGGTGTATGCTGACTCCTATTTAACATGATTTGGAATGTGATTGCTTAATTCTGAACACAGCTACATCCCCAGTTATAAGAGGGTGTGCAGACTTATGCAACCACATTATTTTTATTTTTTATTTTTCTTCCCTCCACCTAAAAGATTTCAGTTTGTTTTTTAATTGAGTTGCACAGTTTATAGGTCACATTAAAGGTGGAAAAAGATCTGAAATGATTTATCTTTGTCTCGTTTTTTTACAGCACAGAAACCTAACATTTTAACAGGAGTGAGTAGACTTTTTATATCCACTGTATATATATATATATATATATATATATATATATATTGGCAAAAACAAAATGTAAGTATAGTTAAGGTTGCACCTAATGTCATAGATTATGGGATTATGTTAAGGTTGGGTGCTACCTCACCTTCCAAATCTCCTGAATTTTTCAAGCCTTAAATTAACCAGTCCTGCGCTGCAATCTTATCTATACTTTAATGTAGTTGTTTTGCCAATACATTTTCAGTGTAACTAGTTTTTATAAATGTATTATTATATAATTTGAAGTTGAAACCCGCCCCCACAGAAAAACAACAACTTTTACCTTTCCTAAACAACTGACACATCAACATGTATTCCTACACATATAAGTCAATGGCTCCTAATCAATTGAGCAATTGTTGGTTACTGGAGCCCTTAATGTAGCCCGTAAACTAATTTGCCATTCAATCTTTTAGCTACCCGCAAACGACCTGCGGGTTACAGGCTGAAAATACCTGCGATTGTCAAAATCGTAACTCCGACCCAGCTAAGCCTTTGATCTTTCAAGCCTGTAAATGTTACAATCACAAATGGCTATTCAATTGCTACAATTACTCAAGCCCACAATTGCCCTCAAACCCGTCAATGGCAATTGTAGAAGAACATCGTACGAGTATCAGATAGGGATCGCAAGGGGGTTAAACACCTGTTTGAAGCACTGTAAATACAAATAAAAAAATCAATACTGCACTTTAAAAGACTGGGAAAGCGATGAACGACATTAGAATTAATTGCACAATCAATCTTGCACATCTGCAATCAAAAATTTTTTTTTTTTTTTGTGTTTCATTTCCATGTCATATCAATCTTTCTCGGGAAACAAGGAGTTAATAGATATCAGGCCACCCACATGGACTAGAACAGTATCGTCATTGAGTTTCTATTATTTTTTACATTGCCGGATTGCGAGTCTGATCACATATCGGACCTCTAAATGCTAATTGATTAAATTTAACCTCCATATTTTACTAATGTCATGATGCAGGTCTCATTTACTATTGACTGTTTCTAAATCGGTAGTTACGGCCTTGCTTAAATGATCATGATTAAGCTCTGAAATGCTACTTACGGGTATATGGTTTATGTTTTAGGCTTTTAGCCCTTAAATTGTGGGCTTGTTCAATTGAATCGCTCTGTAACTGTAGCAAATTTCAAGCCAGTAGACCTACGGCCGGTATAAAAGGCAACTGCGGGCTTGCAATTGAATAGGGGCCATAGTCTTTTAAGGTCTTATGAGTTCTTTAAAAAAACATAGACAGCTCCATGCAGATAACAGTATTTATTATTTGCTCTTTTTAAGTTACATATGAGTAGTAAGTATGGCTGGCTACCAAAGATACTAAAATTATGTGGAATTAGTAAAAAAAAATCTATTTTACACAGAGTTGTTTTTGATTAAAAAAAAGACCTGCAAATTGAATATGGGGAGTGTCTTCTAATTATCCCTCAGGAGAACAGCAGACATGTTTCCTGTTTGCACTAGGACAATTATAAGCTAACACAAAAAGGGCTTCTAATGAGGTTATTGACACACAAATTCGTTTGAAATCCTTTACACAATCAGAATTCCATTTAAACACTTTACGCAGTCCCTAAGCTGTTATTCCTCACTTTTTATGCCTCTCCCACTTTACATTAAACAGTATCCTAACATGCACCCATTCCATATTTCCATGAAGACTAACCTTCTCTTGCAAGTTCTAATAAAACTTAAATCTTTCATTCTTCCTTCCTTTCCTGATATCTGGCTTGACCTGAGGACCCATGACCCAGACCTTGTCACAGGCCTGTTGCACAATTTTTAACAACAAACCCAAACCTCACTTTATGCTCCAATGTTTGTACTATAAATCTATTACTAATACTGCAAAACAATGATGTAAAGTTCTCAAATCCTTTGTAAAATGCTTTGGATAAAGGATGTATATACATATTTAAATGTGTATATACCTCTCACTCAGGACTTAAGCTCTTGCTGCATTAAGGTGTAATCCCAATCCCTGCTATAGAGATTGCACCTAAGTGCGAAGTCAGCCCAGTGCTATAAAAACCCAAGCCCTCCTTCTTGCACCACTTTTTGTTGCCACACAATAACCTCCCTATGTGCCTTCTGCCTCCCTGGGCTAGCATGTTGCACTGGTAGTATCTCAGAAAATACTACCTTGGTGGCTTATTTGCCTACTTTGTTTCAGATCTAGAAAAGCTTTTTTAGGACACTCCTTACACTTACTTTGTCATTGGTACCAATATGTACTGCTGGGTCTTTTTCATCCCCTCTCAAAAATGTATAATCCCGAGCACCCGGGAGACAGCAAACTGTTCGATTGCTGGGATCTGGGTGACAAATCACGCTTTCTACCTTCCTAATAATAGAGTCTCCACCCACCAAAACCTGTCTATTGCTCTTCCTAAACTGTCTCCCTCTCCTCCAGTACAACTAATATAATGGCTGAACAAATGTATCTGGCATTGACATTCCTGAATGGACATCTTGTGTCATGATCCCCCTGACCACCAGTCTTTAGGACTCATATGATCCACCCAGGATGATTAGAATTTTGAGATTGACTCCTATCAGGACTGCCTCCTGGGAATGTGTGGTTGTGGGACTGGGATCAGAAGTTATAAAGTATTTTTTATAGTTATTTAATATGTTTTGTTAAGTAGATTACCCTATGTATGTTAATTACTGTATGTTATGTTGCATGTTTGGTTCATGAAGAGTTAATTGATTTAGAATGTGAAGATGTAATCTGTAACTGTCATTTTTGAGAAGCGGTCAGTTATGTAATATGTGTTTCTGAGGTAAAGACAGTTTTGAATGCAGTCTGTGATGCTTCTGACAGGAGAAAAGGAAGGAAGGAGCTTTCACGGACTCTGAGTAGATGAATATGTATATGGAACAATATGTCTAGTAGAAGATATCACATTTTATAATTGTCAAACTGTGTGTTGTCGTCATGCTTGTGAGCCCCACAAAGCGAGGTAAGCTGTTAAAGCATAAAAGCCTACCGAGCTCGGAGCACTTAGGCGATGGAAGGTGCTCATCACCCTGCGAGCCTTGCGAAGCGAGGTGAGCAGTTGAGGCATTGAAACACATGGGACTTAGACTGAAATGAGCGCCGAAGGCACTCCTGCGAGCCTCAAGAAGCGAGGCGAGCAGTTGAGGCATTGAAACACGCCGACTTAGGCAAAATGAGCGCCGAAGGCGCTCCTGCAAGCCTCGCAAAGCGAGGCTAGCTGTTGAGGCATTGAAACATTCGGGACTTAGCCTGCAAGCAGTTGAGGAACGCGGGACTTAGAAAAAAAAATTCCGACTTCGGAATCTCAGGGGCAAAAAAAAACGACCTCGCAAAAATACAATTTTTACGGCCAAACCGCGGAAATCGAAAAACAAGACAAAAAAAATGTAAATAATAAAACACATACAGCACGGGGGAATGCCAGGATGCCTGGAAGTGAAGTTGCACACAAATTTAAGCGGAAATTGCTGAGGTTCGACGCTCAAAATAACAGCTAATCAAGAAAAAAAATGACGGCCGAAAAAAATGAAAACGAATCTAAAGGAGACCGAATCGCACAAATCACCGCCAGGCACGTATGAGATAGCCAGGAACGACCTCAGAATCTTGCGGGCAAAAAAAACGACCTCGCAAAAATACTAATTTACCCGCCGAACCGCAAAAATCGAGAAAAAAAAATGAAAATAAAAAAAATACACACTCACACATAGCACGGGGTGGGGGAACGCCAGGATTCCTGGGAGTGAGGTTGCACGCAAATTTAAGCCGAAATGTGCGAGTTTTGGAACTCGAAAATCGGCTAATTGAGAAAAAAAATGGCGGACGGAAAAAATTAAAACAAGGCTTAAGAAGACAGAGGCGCGCAAATCACCACCAGGCACATACGAACTAGCCAGGAACGTAGGAGATACAAAATATACCATTACAACGGACGTAAAATGCTCGCGAGCCAAGTAGAAAAAGCCACCATTCTACAACACTAACTTGCAAATAATAAAATTAGGATTCTAAAATGACGCTTTACACGCCTAAACAGCCCATTTACACAGCACACTTGGCACATTGCTTACACTTTCTCCTCAGGTGATCACCAGTCCAACTGTACATTTTCAGATGCAGGAAAATCCAAAGAGATTGTTAGCTCTTCAGGATATTGATTGCTGCATATTAAATATAAATAGGTAAAGTATATTCATTTTATTTATCTGAGTAAGGTCATTTTAAAGACTGTCTTGGTGAAGGGATCAAAAGAATCTGAAAGGTCTGCTGTGTAGGTTTAGCCATAACAGCTTTATCAAGACCAACTGAAGATGAAACAGATCGTAACACCCAGCAGCTTCACTCAGTATGGCAAACGTTTAGTTGTTTGTCAAATCAGAACTGGTTAAGCACATCCAAGTCCTCTAGTATATAACAGTATAATAATTTTAACTTAATATTTAGTGACCACTAAAGTTCTCAAACAACAATTAGTTAATTTAAAATGATAAACATTTTATAAAAACCTTTTTAAAAGATAGTCTAAATAACAATACAATATTCTCCCACTTGTATTATACTGCTATTCAGGTAATCTTTCAAATGGAGTGTAGAATAAAACAATACTAGTTCCAGTAATATATAATAAGATAATAACTTCCTGGTTCTGATCTATTGTTTGCAATTTCTCAAACTAAGTTGCTGTGCTAACAAAGAGGAAGCAATTCATTTTAAACAGGTTTTGGAGGCTCTAATTGCTTAATCTGTGTCCACTCATTATTATACCTAAATCTTTGTCTATTTGTGCTTTCTTGAGGAGAAATTTGAGAACTACTTATATACATGAATCAAAGGCCTGAGAACAGTAAACATATTAATTACAGTATATATATATATATATATATATATATATATATATATATATATATATATATATATATATATATATATATATATATATTTATATTAACAAAGCCCTACAGAAATGTGGTAGAGTCCTAGAGGACGATCCTGTCAGTAATCCTGAGGCTGGATAAAGGCATTTGTCCACTCCAGTACTGCAGGTGTTAAAACATTCTATTACATCACAATGAGGCTGTTGCTGTGAGCAGGCCCAGGGCAGGCTGTTGAAGAGTCAGTTGCAGCCCAGAACCCAGAGAGGGAGAAGTGCATTTGTGCCAGAGAGAGTATTGCATCTCAGAAGAAGGTTATGCAACCCCAAGCCCAAAAAGAGTTTTGAAGCATGGAATCTGATAGCCAGCAACTGATCAAAATAAAGTATTTTGTCAAATAAAATAAAGTCAAGCAGTCTGCAGTGTGGAAGCTGAAAGTCATTTGCTGATGAAGAGAAAGTGACATTTTTGGAATGGGAAATCTGGCAGCAGAATTTATAAAGAATAATTCCACATTCACCTGAGGATACTGTGCCTGGATTAAATGCTCACCCTGAAATACAGCGCTTCTCCATTATAATACATTATTTATATTATACACCAGATATAAACACATTCATGGAGTTAGTGAAAATACTTAATTTATTACAGTATTAATAATACAACTTCATAGTCAACTGTAAAATGGAATACATTTAAACAGTATGGTAAGCTACATCATCTGAAGCCTATATTTATCACGTGTAAAGATAACCAAAATAATCTACATATGTAGACTATTTAACTCTACTGACTGCCAAAGCGTATCTTTAATTGTTTATTGTTTTTATACATTTTGTTATTTCTACTTAACAATTGGGGAGGTCAAGTAGCACAACAACATATGAAAACACTACATTTTTAAAATTATACAGATTCATTAAATCATAGTCTTTCTATACTTATACCATCAATTACGTTTAAATCTTTACTCAATTACATATTTTATATCTAATGCCAATGTTCTTATCTATAAGCCACAAATTATTAATCAACCACCCGTCACCATTTTGCTTTTTCATGAGAAAATTATAATATTATTATATATGCCTCTAGTCTGTTCATATGTCATCAATTTAATTATTATCTTTTGTTCTACCAATAACATTTTTTTTTTATCATTAAACACTGGTATATATATCACTATTACAAACTTTTCTCTGTTTTAATTTATCCATTTACCTTTACCTTATAAAGGTACAATATAGGCAAAAATAAACAATGGTTATAGTGACATGAAAGTGGGGTTGAGGATGAGGATGGGGGGATTGAAGTTGAGGAGGGGGGGTTGAGGAGGGAGGTTGAGGAGGGGGTTTAGAATGAGGAGGGGGTTTGAGGATGGGGGTTGAGGATGAGGATGGGGGGGTTGAGGTTGAGGAGGGGGGTTGAGGAGGGAGGTTGAGGATGAGGACGGGGGTTGAGGAGGGAGGTTGAGGATGAGGAGGGAGGATAAGGAGGGAGGATAAGGAGGGAGGATGAGGAGGGGGGTTGAGGAGGGGGGTTTAGGATGAGGAGGATGGTTTAGGATGAGGGGTTGAGGTTGAGGATTGGGGGTTGAGGATGGGGGTTGAGGATGAGGAGGGGGGTTGAGGAGGGAGGTTAAGGAGGGGGTTGAGGATGAGGAGAGAGGTTGAGGATGAGGAGGGGGGTTGAGGAGGGTGATAAGGGAGGGGGGAAGAGACACAGGGAAGGGAGAGGGGGAAAGAAAAACAGGGGAGAGAGAGGGGAGAAGAGACACAGGGGAGAGAGGGGGGACACAAGAAAAGGGCACACAAGAGGGGGACACAGAGGGCACAAGAGGGACACAGGGGGCAGCACATTTCCCACCCTTGGCTTATACTTGAGTCACTCATTTTTCCCAGTATTTTGTGGTAAAATAGGTGCCTCGGCTTATACTCGGGTCGGCTTATACTCAAGTATATACAGTATATTAAATATCAAAACATACAAATTTTTTTTCTTCTATGCAATTTCAAACATACATTTTTATTCTCTTACATAACATTTTATACATTTAATAATTAAACACACTATTAAAAGTACTAAACACTTAATTCATAATAAATTGTAATACAGGCTGTAACGGAACGTCATCACTGTTTTACCCTGTTTTATGGTTATGGTTAAAATATGATCACATTGCTGTACTGTAGCTATGTTGTTTTATGTTCTACAGAATATATTGGCTCAGAATATTACAGCTACTAGGCTAATAGATAATCCTATTACAGAGACTCCTCATAAGATCAGGAAGTCTATTGTATAAAGTGTTTTCATTATGAGACACAAGAACAAAGAGTATAATCTGATCAATGTCTGATTGTATCAAAGTAGCCAGGTAGCCTCAAGGGAGGTGTGAGCACACCTCTTGTCCCTCTATGTGTATTGTGTGGCCAAATATGGGGGATGTGTATTGCCTGTGGGAAGAGATGTGTATATATATTTCTGCACAACAAAATAAAGACAGTATTCTTTGACTCCCAATTGAGTGTCGTCCAATATGGTAGGTTGGGGATGGTGAGACTGTAGTGCTTCTTGGATATTTTACCGTATACCAGCGGGATTATTGGATTCGTGTTCCAACTCCGTTACATTTGGTGGCAAGTGGCGGAATTGTTCCCACGGTCAGAAGGACAGCTACGGGAGACACCATTCCGTGGAGTTACAAATTGAGGGAAACGCTAGTATCCGTACAGCGCCCCTGGCTACAGCAGGATGGAACCGGCTAGATTTCGGACAGCGTTCCATGATGAGGAGGAGGAGGCGGCCGCGGACTACAGGGATGCAGACAGAAAGGAACTCATGGAGGGAGACCGGGCAGCGGCTACAGCACCTCTTACGGACAGCACACAGAATGAGTTTGGAAGAGAACTCCAAAGCAGACTGGCCTTTTCCCCAGGTACGCTTCCCACAATAACCTTGGAATGGTTAATGGCAGATGTCCACGAATACATAATGGAAAAGCAGCGGGCACGGGGGCGGTCCATCTTGGGAGCTGCTAACCCACCTCCCACCATTAACCCCCCCCAGCACTGCGTCCGGGTGGTGGGAACGACCAAACCCCTCCACGGTACATCAGGTGCCACACGTGTAACCAGCAGGGCCACATGCAGAGAGACTGTCCCAGAAACAGAAACCGCTCCACGTGGAATACTCCAACAAATTCCTCTCCCCAGCGACAGTGTGTACCCCCGGGAGCAGAAGGTGCCGACCTTCCTCCCCAGCGGCAGTGTGTACCCCAGGGAGCAGAAGGTGTCGTCCTTCCTCCCCAGCGGCAGTGTGTACCCCAGGGAGCAGAAGGTGCCGTCCTTCCTCCCCAGCGGCAGTGTGTACCCCAGGGAGCAGAAGGTGCCGTCCTTCCTACCCAGCGGCAGTGTGTACCCCAGGGAGCAGAAGGTGCCATCCTTCCTCCCCAGCGGCAGTGTGTACCACAGGGAGCTAAAGGTGCCGTCCTTCCTCCCCAGCGACAGTGTGTATCCCAGGGAGCAGAAGGTGCCGTCCTTCCTCCCCAGCGGCAGTGTGTACCCCAGGGAGCAGAAGGTGCCGTCCTTCCTCCCCAGCGGCCGTGTGTATCCCAGGGGGCCGAAGGTGTCATCCTTCCCCCCCAGCGGCAGTGTGAACCCCAGGGAGCTGAAGGTGTCGCCCTCTCCCCCCAGCGACAGCTTACCCTAACAAGGGGAGACACCAATCTCCCAGACGGCGCAGATGGGACCGTGGTCTCTGTGCCTGACCTACCGGGATGCTGGACAGCCTGTCCAGATCCCCAACTACCCACACTGGGACAACCGGAGGAGGGGGTAAGTACAAATTCCCCTCCCCAGCTAACTCCTAATGTGGCCCCAGGGTTAACAGAGGAAATGTTAACCCCCACTGACCCCCACCTTTCCCTGGCTACTGAGCCGGAATATGTCCCAAGTACCCCAGCAGAAGAGCTGACAGCGGGGCAGAGTGCAGTCGGCCTCTGCCCTCCCTTTGTCCCTTGTACAGAGCAGGATGTCCTCCAGGTTATACCAGCAGAAGAGCTGGCATCAGGGCAGAGTGCCGCTGGCCTCTGCCCCTCAAGTCCCCTCAGCGTGTTGCCCCATCACCACAGCGAAATATCCAGGTGCCTGGTTAGACTTCCCCCCAAAGGGGAGATGTGTGACGAAGTGCCCTTCGCCACTTTGTCCTGGAGAGGACTTATTGCCAGCCTCCTGCCCTGCGACTATGGCCCTGCGACATATTGCCCTTTAAAAACAGTATTCGGCCATACCAGAGTGTATGTCCCTCATTCTGGCCCTTTAAATACAGTGGGGTCATTCGGTACTTGCCCTGTGGGAGCGGTGATACCCCAGATAGCTATGCCATGGAGCCCATTCATATAATGAAAGACTATGGGAAAGACTTTAGCTACCTGGCAATTGAACTGTCTGAATAGGATCTGAGCGCTATTCGGTAGTCTTGTGCGCTCAGATCCCAGCTATCTGGGGATATGTGAAATGTCTGTGTGTTATGGGTAAAAGGTGACTTTATGTATTTTAAAGTGGTTTATGTTTTTTTTGCAACCATGTGCTCAATGGAGTCTGCCTCTATCCCTGGATAATTGGATTACTTTCCCCATTGTCTCCGGTACAGAGGCCTCTGTAAAACCAGTTTGTAAAATGAATTTTCCCTCTCCTTGAAATGTTTATTGCTGGGAATGCTGTATGAACTGTGCGTTTGTTTTGTTCCTGAAATGTGAGTAAATGTGAATTGCAGTAATGCTGATGGGTTGTCAAACTAGAGAATTAACCAACAAATACTTTTGTCCGGACATCCCCAGGCCGATCCGTTGGGATCAGACCGTGTATGCCGGCTTATGGTCACGGGGGAGGTGTGTAACGGAAACCATCACTGTTTTACCCTGTTTTATGGTTATGGTTAAAATATGATCACATTGCTGTACTGTAGCTATGTTGTTTTATGTTCTACAGAATATATTGGCTCAGAATATTACAGCTACTAGGCTAATAGATAATCCTATTACAGAGACTCCTCATAAGATCAGGAAGTCTATTGTATAAAGTGTTTTCATTATGAGACACAAGAACAAAGAGTATAATCTGATCAATGTCTGATTGTATCAAAGTCGCCAGGTAGCCTCAGGGAGGTGTGACCACACCTATTGTCCCTCTATGTGTATTGTGTGGCCAAATATGGGGGATGTGTATTGCCTGTGGGAAGAGCTGTGTATATATATTTCTGCACAACAAAATAAAGACAGTATTCTTTGACTCCCAATTGAGTCGTCCAATATGGGAGGTTGGGGATGGTGAGACTGTAGTGCTTCTTGGATATTTTACCGTATACCAGCGGAGATATTGGATTCGTGTTCCAACTCCGTTACACAGGCCATTTTTTTAATTTATTTTATTTAACATTTTAAATCAAACAAAACTTGAATGACAAAAGGCATTAAACACATTTTGCACAACAAATAGTTTAAAGGTTTCTAGATTGTAGATGTTCACTGATGCCTACAATTTCTTAAATTACTGTTAAACAAATGGTCCCCATTCAGAAAATACATGACATCTCATTGCGATTTGGCTGTCGATTAAAATTTCTCACACTAAATATATACAAACAGATTCTTATCGATGAATCCTCTGATGTTTAACAAGATCCGCCTTTCTGCTAAAACGTTTACAACATACAGAACATGAAAATGGCTTCTTAGCTGTATGACATTTCAGATGATTAATGAGTTGTTCCTTGCGGATATAACTTTTCTTACAATCAGGGCATGAAAATGACTTTGCATCAGTGTGAATTTTCTAATGTCTAACAAGATGTTCCTTACGGCTAAAACTTTTCCCACACTCAGAACATTAAAAGGTCTTTTCACCTGTGTGAGTTGTCTGATGTCGAAGAAGATGAGCTTTGTGGCTATATCGATTCCCTCAATCAGAACATACAAATAGCTCCTTATGTGTATGCATCAACTGATGTCTACCAAGATGTGATTTATTCATAAAACATTTTCCACAATGAGAACATGGAAATGGCTTCACACCTGTGTAATTTTTTTTTATGTCTTTTAAGTGTCCCTTTATCTTTATAACTTTTCCCACACTCAGAACATGAAAATGGCTTCAGACCTGTGTGAGTTCTCTGATTTGGGTGGATCCTTTGACGTCTAATAACATTGATCCTGTGGCTGAAACACTTCCCACATTCAAAACATGAATACGGCTTTACACCTGTGTGAATTTTCTGATGTCTAACAAGATACTCCCTACGACTAAAACTTTTCCCACATTCAAGGCACGTAAATGGCTTCTCTTCTCTGTGAGTTTTTTGATGACAAGATACGGCTTAAAACTAAAACGTTTCCCACATTCACAGCATGGAAATGGCTTCTCCACTAGGTGAACTGTCTGATGTCTAACAAGGTCTTCTTCTTTGATAAAACATTTCCCACATTCGGAAAATGAAAATGGCCTCATACCTGTGTGAATTCTCTGATGTCTTGAAAGATTTCCTGCAGCTCTAAAACATTTCCCACACTCAGAGCATGCAAATGATTTCTCAGTACATGCAGATGTTTTTTCCATGTAACATGGTGTATTATTCATTTGGATTTCTCCTTGGTGTATTTTAGTAGCACGGTTATTTTCTATCACTAAGTTTAATAACCTCTGTGAATTGTGAAGATGATCTTCAGTATTCATGTCCATGGATTTATCTGTTGGAAATAAATATATTGTTAGTAAATAATTCTATTAAATAAAGACAATGAGATTGTTGTCATGAATCAGCCAGTGGCCATATTGGATTTGGTGTGAACTATGCTGGGGCCATTTTGTGACTGGCAGCGGTGGCCATTTTGGGCTGGGTGGTCTTCCACATGCTGTTGCCATGGGGAGGAACAAAAGGTTTGGGGCTCCCAGACACCCTGTTATACTGTTATACTGTTATATTATTATGATTATTGTCTAAGGAAATGAGCAGGGTTCCCATCACCATCAATAAAAGTCATCATAATGCATGAGATGGATTGATGTGGAAACCCTGCCCCAATCCCATATACTATGAGGACATTAGGTGGTTTTATGTGGGGTGCGCTTTTACGCTTGTACTTAAATAGACTGACAGTGTGTGGAATATGTACACATATGTATATGATAGTATGGGGTAGTCATGCTGGATACATTGCCACATACATCTTGCAACAGGAGAAGGACCCCAGCTGGCCACCAAGGTTAATCCTTTAAGTACACATACTTAAGTCAGGAACAATAGGGTCCCAACAGACATAGGGGCACCATCTATCCAGGGGGCCTCTGGGGTCTCCCTAGCCCAGATCCAGGGGCCTGGGCCATAGCAAAGAGATGTGTCTCTCTTGACTGCCAGCGCCCAAATGACTCTGTTAGCCACACCTAGTGGCCGGCCCAGGGGAGGGGTCTTGAAGTTCCCAGAGCTTACCTCTAGTCCATTGGCTAGAGGTAATCAAGTTACTCTGGAGATTACCCCATTGGCCAAGAGGAAGATAAGGGTTGGACAAAGGGGTAGCCACTCCCTGTACTGGTTTTGTGAGTGGTTTAAATACTTGTGTAAAAATAAAGAAGTTGTTCATAATTTTCATCAAGACTTTGTGTGCAGGTGTATTATTGACCCAGGGGCATATGCTGGCAGAGGAGATCGTTTCTGACTCCCTTCCAAGTTTTTCCCAGGCGCACTACCAACAGCTGGGACTTATGCTCTTGCATCCGCTAAAAAGGTCCATTGGTCTGAGTCACCCAAATCTTAGGTCTAAAACCTACAGGAGATAAGAGGGCTAGGATCCTCTATACTCCATCATCATTGTAGGTTGTGACAATTGTGATCTATAAACATTACCAGTATACAGAGATGTTCATGATTTATAATGTTTACAGATGCTATAATTGCTAAAATATAAACAGTAACTGCAATTATATACAGTCTAGACCCACTATAAACCCTGGTATGTCTGCTGACTATATTTCAACGAACACAGACATTTTAACCTTGTTATACTCCTTTCCTCTGGCCTGAAATCACTCAATGGTTTGTTGTTACTTAGTGCTCAACCAACTGTGTAATTTAAAGCATATAATTATTTTCTGTGAGAGTAAAATAATAATAAAATACAAAGGGTATATCCTTCATGCCAAAGCAAAAGAAGTAAATTACAATCCACGTAGTTTACCAATGGTTTAATGATAGGGAGTAAAAGGCAGGTATTTAAATTATACAAGAAAGAGGCTGCTTTATGTGGAATATAATAAGTTACATTGGCTAAAATAGAAAATGCAAAGTTAATTGCAAAGAAGAGTAAGACGAACCCCAGACCGTTTTTCAAACATATTAATAGAAAATAAGGTCAGGAAAGATAATATTAGACCCTTACAATGTGGCACAGGCCATCTGATAAATAGTGACCAGGAAAAGGCAGATGAGCTAAATATGTTTTTTTCTTCTGTATACACAAGGGAGGTACCAGTGGTTGGGTCACTGCACCATAATGGGGCTACACTACCTTCACCAAATAATTGGTAACCAATGAAGAAATCCAAAGAAGCTTGAAAAGATTAATGTTAATAAAGCCCTAGGTCCTGATGGAATACATCCAAGGGTACCGAGGGAACATTTCTTCTCTAATAGCAAAAGCATTACATCCATTTGTCAAAACTCTTCTCCATAGCCTCAGTACTAGACGACTGTAGAAAAGTAGATGTGATATCTATATTTAAGAAGTTCGAGCAAATTCAGGGAACTAAAGACCTCAACTCTGTAGTGGGGAAGCTTTAATAAGGGTTAATAAGGTATAGTATAAGCTATAGTAGTCAAAATGCATTTATGAGGGATGGTTGTATCACACAAATCAAATTAGTTTCTGTGAAGTGGTAAGTAAGAAATTGGACCAAGGTAACTGAAGTCCTGGATTTTACATCATGCCACCAAGGAGACTATTGTATAAAGTAAGGGATATTGGAATAGCAGTAAATATATATGCACATGGATTGAGAATTGGCTAAAAGATAGGAAAATAAATGGTTGTTGTAAATGGAACACACTTGTGGTTCATAAAGGGACTAAGCTATGGTGAAAGACTAATACAATTAATTAAATATAATTTCTCTAGAAAAAAAGGCACCTAAGAAGGGATATGGTGGTTTGTTGGAGGTGGTAGCAGGTCTAAGACTTGCCTTGCTATGCGAGGCTCGCAGGCGATGAGCGCCTTTGGTGCTCCGAGTTAACGGCTCACCTTGCGAGTGCCTCGCCTAAGTCATACGTACCACGCAAAGTGTGACAACGTCTCGTAGTTCAACAATTATAATATGTGATGTGAAGGTCTGTTTTCCCTTAACTGATATACTTTCATGTTTTAAAAACTGTTTTATATAATAAGCCAGCTAGCTTCATATAGTCAGCTGATTCACTGTTGAAAGAACGAATAGTTACATTTCTTGGCCACAAGATGGCACTGCAGGATGTTTGTGGTAAGAATATGCACATCTGTTTCTTTGTTAATTTTCCGGCCAAAATTTCCTGGCTGTTGCCTCCTATTGATCCACCCTCAAGCCAATCCCACAGTTTTCCCTGCCTCCCGATTGGCTCTTCTATTTCTGTTATTGGTTAGTTTGTAATCAGGGCGGCGAGTTTGCATATGTTCAGCCCACTGTGCTGTAAATCCTTTGTGCTGTAACTGTGTAGATACTGTCCATGTAACCAGAAAAAAAAACATGCTCTCTTGGTACACATAGACAATCATGTGTTTCATTTAGAGGGAAGACTACCAGGCTAAAATCACTTTGCTGCCCTGAATATCTACTCCTCTCTTGGAAGAAGTGATTGAATACCGGCATAGACTCTGAAGCCCACTGGGCTAGACTCTGAAGCCCACTGAAGAAGCAGTTAATACCTGTTAGCTGCTCCAGTAACCCTGACCTCCTGGGCTGATGCTGTGGATCCTGATATGACCGCAGGGTACCGAAAAGCCCATTTCTTCTAAAGAAGATTGCCAGCTGTAAGATGGGAATTCCTGTAGCCGAAGGCAGGAACTAAAGGAGCTGAATAGCGCCCCCTCCTGGAATCTTCACAACATACAAAACCAAAATGTAACAATCTTTAAAACCTTCATTTTGAAAGGATCATAAAGTTTTGCACTACAGTAGCTCTTAAATATAGGACAATAAACTAACACGAATCATGTATTTAAAGAAAATTAACAAGGTCAACATTAACTTCAAAACACCAATGGAACAAGGTCTCATAAAAATAACTACATGATATAATTAACTTTTTATTATTATTTAATACTCACTTTCGTTGTGATGTAGAGGAATTTTCTTTGTCCTATTCTTTTGGTGACTCCTCACATATGGCTTTTTTCCATGTTCAATCTTTGATATAATTGATGGCATCACATTAATGAGTCCTGTATAAATATAAATTATAAATATATATATATATATGTCAATCTTAAACTTGCATTTTCAAACATATTAAGTATATAGTGTTGAAGATAGATTTCTCTTACTCCATTAAAAAATAATTTTCACAAACCACAATTTGCCTGTCAGGGCTGTGTGAAGTATTCTCTTTGCACTTGGCTAATGGATTCACTGTACTGGTGGTACCATGTTCACCTCTGAGTAGATTCATTGTACGATCAAGGTGGCTGATTCACTGCACTGTAATACTGGGTGCATTATATTTGTGGGTAATACATTACTTTATTAATTATATTCATGTTAAACATGCCTAATATTTGTATGTATTGTTTTATAAATAGATTAGTGGTAATTCAGGTTATACTGTGTGGCCTGGTAGATTAAGGTGTTATCAAATTATTGTTTGCAGAGGCAGATCTAAGAGGTATTTTATGGGAGTAGACACAATGCTTCAAATGGGACAGTTTAGCATTAAAGGCCCCATGTGAGACATGTAAATGACCAGTAAAGTTCTACTGGAGGAGTGGGAGGGCAGCATAGGTAGAGCAACATAAAGGTTTTGGTGGTAAGGGACTCTATTATTAGGAAGGTAGACAGGGTGATTTGTCACCCAGATCCCAGCAATCGAACAGTTTTCTGTCTCCCTGGTGCTCGGGTTCGGCATGTTGTGGATCGGGTAGAGAAATTATTGGGAGGGGCTGGAACTGAACCGGCGTTCTTGGTACATATTGGTACCAATGACAAAGTTAGTGGAAGATGGAGTGTCCTAAAGAATGATTTTATAGAACTAGGTAATAAGTTGAAGGCAAGGACCCCCAAGGTAGTATTTTTTGAGATACTACCAGTGCCACGTGCTAGCCCAGGGAGGCAGAAGGAGCTTAAGGAGGTTAATGCGTGGCTAAAAATGTGGTGCATTAAGGAGGGGTTTGTGTTTTTAGAGCACTGGGCTGACTTCTCACTTCGGTACAATCTTTATAGCAGAGATGGATTGGACCTTAATGACCAAGGAGCTTTTGTGCTAGGGGATAGGATGGTAGAACGGCTGGGGGAGTTTTTAAACTAGAAGGTGGGGGGGGTGAAAAGATAGAATAGGGTAGAAAGTGTAAAGGAGTTAAGGAACGCATTAACTAGTCATGGGGGAGGAGATGGGGAATGGTTAGCACAGTCAATAGGGAGGTATTGCTAAGTAACTCAAGTACAGTGGCAGGCACTTCAGAACTACAGACTCAAAACATAAGGTGTATGCTCGCTAATGCTCGAAGCTTGCCAGAAAAAATGGGACAGTTAGAATTATTAGCAGTTAATGAGAAATTGGATTTAATAGACATTACTGAAACATGGTGGGATGAATCTCATGATTGGACTGTTAATCTGGATGGTTATAATCTATCTATTTAGGAAAGATAGGGGCAATGGTGAAAGAGGAGGAGGGATTTGTCTGTATGTTAAGCCTGAAATTAAGCCTATAGTCAGAGAAGTTAAATAGCGGAGCAGCATATTCTAAAAGAATATTAGTAGGAGTATGCTATAAACCACCAAATATAGCTGAAAGTGAGGAAATACAATTATTGTTACAGATTGGAAATGCAGCTAGGCATGGGTAAGTTCTAATAATGGGAGATTTTAATTACCCTGAAATAAACTGGATAAATGAGACCAGCAGTTCATCTAAGGGGAGCAGGTCCTTGAGTACACTCAGAGATCATTATCTGGCCCAAGTTATACAAGAACCTACTAGAAATGAGGCTATCTTGGATTTAGTTATCAAAAATAATATCGATATAGTATCAAATGTTGAAATAGGGCAACCTTTGGGAAACAGTGATCACAACACAGTCTCATTTGAGATTGAACTAAAAAAAAACATAACTGTAAGGGTTCTAACGAAAACTCTTAGTTTTAAAAAGGGCAGATTTTAACGGTCTAAGGGCAGCAATACAAAGTATAGACTGGGACAGAGAACTGATAGGTAAAAACACTGAACATAAATGGACAACGTTCAAATCCTTACTAAATATACATACTCATCACCTTATACAATGTGGAAATAAAAGTAAAGGGAGTAAATCACATCCAATGTGGCTTAACAATGAATTAAAGATGAAGATAAGACTGCTTTACGTAAGTACAAGGAAATCAACAAGGCTTGCAAAAGGGCTATTAGACTGGCTAAAAAATAAAATGAAAAATTAGTTGCAAAGGAGAGTAAGACTAACCCTAAAATATTTTTTAAGTATATTAAGACGGTTAGGAAGGAAGCTATAGGAACATTACAATGTGACACAGGCTGTCTGATAATTAGTGAGAAGGAAAAGGCAGATTAGCTTTTCTTCAGTATACACAAGTTGGGTCACTGCAACACAATGGGGCTACACTACCTTCACCAAATAATTGGTTAACGCAGGAAGAAATCCAAAAGAGGTTGGAAAAAATAAATGTTAATAAAGCCCTGGGTGCTGATGGAATACATCCAAGGGTACTGAGAGAACTGAGTCCTGTAATAGCCAAATCATTATATCTAATGTTTCAAGATTCACTCAACACAGGGTCTCTGCCAGATGACTGGAGAAAGGCAGAGGTGATACCTATATTTAAAAAGGTGAGCAAGAGCAAATCCGGGGAATTATAGACCAGTGAGCCTCACTTCTGTAGTGGGAAAGTTTTTACTAGGGTTAATAAGGGATAATATACAAGAATATGTCTATTCAAACAGGATTATAAGTAAAAGCCAAAATGGATTTATGAAGGATAGGTCATGTCAAACAAACCTAATTAGTTTCTATGAGGAGGTTAGTAGGAACCTGGATCAAGGCAATTCAGTGGATGTAGTCTATTTGGATTTTGCAAAGGCTTTTGATACAGTGCCACATGGGAGACTATTAAGCAAACTAATGAATACAGGAATTGTCATAAATATTTGCTTATGGATTGACAGCTGGCTAAATGACAGGAAGCAAAGGGTTGTTGTAAATGGAACATACTCGGATTGGACTAATGTGGTAAGTGGGGTTCCTCAGGGTTCAGTATTAGGTCCCCTCCTTTTTAACATATTTATTAATGACTTAGAAGTGGGATTGGAGTGTGGTGTCTCCATTTTTGCTGATGACACAAAGTTGTGCAAGGTAATTAAATCAGTAAATGATATACTTTCCCTCCAAAGGGATTTGCATAAATTAGAGGAATGGGCATCTAAGTGGCATATGAGATTTAATACGAATAAAAGTAAAGTTATGCATCTGGGAAGTAAAAATAGCCATGCAATTTATAATCTTAATGGAGCAAATCTAAGGCTATCAGATATTGAAAGGGATTTGGGAATACTTGGACAACCACCTAGGTAACAGTGCTCAATGCCAAGCTGCATCTGCAAAGGCAAGTAAAATATTAGCATGTACTAAGAAGGGTATAGAAGCAAGGGAAGCAAATATAATTCTACCACTATACAAATCCCTAGTACGCCCTCATTTGGAATATGGAGTACAATTTGGGCACCACTTCATAAAAAGGACATTTTAGAGCTGGATATGTACAGAGAAGGGCAACAAAACTAATAAGGGGAATGGAGGGGTTAAGGTATGAAGAAAGACAAACCAAATTAAATGTATTTGCTCTAGAAAAAAGGCATCTAAGAGGGGATATGATTACCTTAAATAAATATATAACCAAGTAATATTGTTTCATAGCCCCATTGCTTAATTACTTTTTTGTTAATGTGTTTAGTTACCATTGTATTTTTACAAAAAATATGCTGTAACCTGTTAAATAAAGAGAATTGTCTGGTTAAGACAAGGGTGGTAGAACTATGCTCTTTTGCTGGATGTTGGAATTTCCATGCTCAGTTTGTGGCTGTCTGATCTGATGAAAGGCTACTGATACTATGGCATCCAGCTGCTCCAGCTGATGAGGTATAAAAAGAACCCTGAACGTGGATTGAGAGATGACCCTGAATCATTAATAGATTTGGTACATTTTTTGTTTTCTTCTAGTCAGTTCATGAAATCATGAAGAAAACGGTATTTTACAAAACTCTGTAGTTGGTGCAGTAAATGTTAACAACACTGACGTTGTCCAGATTGCAAAATATAAAAAAAGTATCACAAAGAGGAATACTAAAGAATAATGACACAATTATTTAATAAACATAATTTCAATGTTTCTAACCTATGTGTTTCTAAAAGGATTTTCCAAAGTGACAGGTACCTTATATTTCTGGTAGCATTAGTCAGTAAAACTTACCTAGAGACCTGAGGGTCTGGTAATTCTCCATCATCACATCCTTGTAAAGCTCCTTCTGTTCTTCATTTAAACAGTCCCGCTCCTTCTTAGATAAATATATGGCAACTTCATCAAATGGAGACTGATCCTAAAAATACATAATGATCTAAATTTAATGGGTTACAGTTTCTAAGTCTGGTTTGTGAATTAACTCTGTGTACCACGTAAACTCACATTATATCATTGCTAAATAGTATTGAAAGAGAACACATTACACAAACTGTAATATCTCATTATGCTTAGGAGAGATCACTTGCCAGTAAAGGAAAATAACTATGTATAGGGCTTATTAAGGGGCAACAGAAAATATTTAGTATTGTAATGTTAATAACCCGTTATCATGAGATCTTTTACACACAGATATACTATATTAAAAGGTATACATAAATAATGAGGAAAAGTAGAATGCCAAGCTGTTTGTCTTTGCCCTGTGAGATCATCTAGGGAATGGGAGCAGCTCTGACTAGGAGGGAGTGCTAAATTATCAGCCATAAGCTTGTGCTGGAGATTTGCTGTGTTGCAGTGGTGTCCTTGGTTTTAACAAGTGATAATTTTACTTGAACTTTGACATTACAAGTTTGTCATGTAATTCTCTCCATCCTCTCTTATGTATTCAGGGTGTGCCCAGAAGGTTACCCTGATAGGACAGACAGGTTTCAAGAAAGATTTTAGGACTTCCGAAAGAGCAGAATTGCTCCCATCTTCTGGACACCTATTAGGGGTGGATACAACCAATTCTTATATAACTAGTCATCTTTACCTCTCGAGTCAGCTGGTCACCCTCTGAGTTGTGACTCAAGATTTCCACAGTCATTTTCATGTTACTCCTAAATATATTGGTCATGATCTCCAAGAATGGCTTCTGTTACTGAATTCTTAACAAAGCTGTCAGTTACAGGCACATTAACCTAAAAGAGTGAAGGATTCATTACATTTCAATAGCCAGTAAAAAGGACTTCCTTTATTATTGCAACTCAGTCACATCATATCTCACAGGTACTGTACAGTCATTACGTTGCTGTCGCCACGTTTCAACTAAACGGAATTGAATGTGACCAGGAACTGATTGCTCCGTACTACAAGTCCCAGAATACCTTGCAGTAAAGGCCATAGCCAATCAACATAATAGAGGGGTGGTAGAGATATAAATCGGTTTCCATGGTAACACTGTGTATATGAATGCGTCTCACTCTCTGCAGATACAAGTGTAACTATAGGACTAAGCGTTTATTAACGTGGACTCTGCTAGGTAACTATGTATGTCACTGCACGTTTAATTATTTAATAGGTGAAGGACCCTGCCTAATAACAGGCCATGTTCTACTTGTCCGGGACGGTGTAAAAGCCGGAACGGAACGGAACAGGCCGGAACAGGCCATTTATAAAATAAATCAATGACAATATCACTGGGATGTGTTAGATATTATTGAGAACAATATTTAAGAACCAAAACAAATTCAATATAAAACTTTTTTAACCCTTTAAAAACACAAAAATCAAACGGAACAGGCAAAAACAGGCCGGAACGCACACTTTATGAAGGGAATCCATGCTAAAATCATTTGGATGTGTTAAATATATTTGAGAACTATATTTAAGAGCTAACCCCAATCTAATGGTATGCTTTATTAACCCTTTAACATGCCAAAATACAATATTCTCAAAAAATGACCCAGAACGGCGGCTTTCCAGATGGTCAAAAATACCAAATTCATCAAATACACACAATTAGGTGGGATTCATATAATAACTTTCATAAATTCCACAGAAAATAATTTCAAGTACCCATTCCGGGCCAAAATACAATATTTCGCAAAATGACCCGGAACAGCGACTTTTTAGAGGGTCAAAAATACCAAATTCACCAAATACACAGAACTAGGTGGGATTCATGTAATAACCTTCATAAATTCCACAGAAACTCATTTCAAGTACCCGTTCCAGGCCAAAATACAATATTTCGCAAAAGGACCTGGAACAGCGACTTTTTAGAGGGTCAAAAATACCAAATTCACCAAATACACATAACTAGGTGGGATTCATGTAATAACCTTCATAAATTCCACAGAAACTCATTTCAAGTACCCGTTCCAGGCCAAAATACAATATTTCGCAAAAGGACCTGGAACAGCGACTTTTTAGAGGGTCAAAAATACCAAATTCACCAAATACACATAACTAGGTGGGATTCATGTAATAACCATCATAAATTCCACAGAAATTCATTTCAAGTACCCATTCTGGGCCAAAATACAATATTTCGCAAAATGACCCGGAACGGCGACTTTTTAGAGGGTGAAAAATACCAAATTCACCAAATACACATAACTAGGTGGGATTCATGTAATAACCCTCATAAATTCCACAGAAACTCATTTCAAGTACCCTTTCCGGGCCAAAATACAATATTTCGCAAAATGACCCGGAACGGCGACTTTTTAGAGGGTGAAAAATACCAAATTCACCAAATACACATAACTAGGTGGGATTCATGTAATAACCTTCATAAATTCCACAGAAACTCATTTCAAGTACCCGTTCCGGGCCAAAATACAATATTTCGCAAAATGACCCGGAACGGCGACTTTTTAGAGGGTCAAAAATACCAAATCCACCAAATACACAGAACTAGGTGGGATTTATGTCAATATGTTCTTCATTTAGTATGTATTATTACTCAGCTCACAGTTTGTTTTTAGCAAGGATGTTTTGCAATATATAATGTATTGTTATGGGCTCTGAATAGCTGCAGTTCACATTTTCACCTATTGGGGATGCTAAAGATCTTATGGTTTCTGCAAAGACAATGTAGACCCTCTTTCAAGTGAAAAGGGTTGCCCTTATTTGGTGTGGAGGTGGATCTTTTGAAGCAATTGGTGTGTTCTTTAATTGCTTAAAGAAACTAATTATAAAAAGTCTTTCTACATCATGAGTGCTGTGTATATGACAAAGTTTGAGCAACTTCTACCAACTGAAGCTCTAGAGATTTTGAAAAATCCTGTAGTAGGTAAAATATCAACTCTCCCAGCTGCTAAGCCAGGATGTGGGCAGGTGTTTGTTTATAGCTATGATGGACAAATTCATAAAAAAAAGTGACTGGATATGTGATCAGTTCAATTGGATTCAGAAAGGAAGGCATTTGCTGCCAAGGAGGGACCCTCTCATAAGAAAGATTTACTTTCAAAGACTAATTAATGCAGAGCAAGTGTTGTTTCACAGATATGCGTATGAAGTGCCTGATGGAAGTATAAACAGGATAATAGTCCATTATCTGGGACAGGATGAGAGACCTCAGCCATCTATACCTCATGGAAATATGAAAAGATTTACAATGAGAGGTCATGTACGTACCATGCCATCTGTGTTGTCAGAAGCAGTCGGGCAAAAACACTTTAGCCCATTTAAGTTTTATCAGCGTAAAATAGCAACAACTGTAGCATCAGCTGAATATATAAAAGTAATGCTTCCTAAAGATACACAACAAATAAAAAATAAACTGAAATATGAGAAAAACAAAAGTAGAATCAGCCATGATGACCTATATGGTGTGTATGAACTTCACTATGCACTGGAAGGGTTTGTCTGTGAATATACCCTTGTCCCTGAGGTATCTGTAATCTTGGCTCTTCCAGAAATTATTAATATTTTTGAAGAAGTGATCATGTTGAAAGCAAACACACTTCTGTCTTACGATACAACGTTTAACCTTGGAGACTTTTATGTGTCACCTTTAATTTTTCAGTGTGGTTTCTTTGAGGAAAACCCAGCAATCCCTTTGGCTATAATGATCCATGATAAACACACAACAAATGTGCATGAGGGTTTTTTTTTCATTTGTAGGAAAACGCATACCCCAGATCAACAATGATTCTCTTGCTATAGTCACTGATAGAGAAGCAGCCATTGTGAATGCTATTGAGAAAGCAATTCCAGGTTGTACACACGTGCTTTGTTGGAATCATATTATAAAAGATGTAGAGTTCTGGGTCTCAGCACATGAAGGAGGAAAAATCGGAAAGTTTATACCAACAATATCCTTAAACTTATGGATAGTGAGAGTGAACACGAGTTTCAGAAATTGCTTCAGAAGTTGGAGGTAAAGTGGAGTGCCGGCTTTCTTGACTATTTTAATCAGAAGCTTAAAAAAACCATTGTGAATAACTGTGGCAGATGGATCTTGGAAAAAAGAGGGATCTACAAGAAAACCAGCGGCATTACCACTAATGTATCTGAGAGCATGAATGCTGTGTTCAAGAGGCTTTGTATGGGGAAGGAAGTGAACATGGATGAAATGGTTTTAACATTTTATTTCCTTCAGACATATTATCGAAAAGAAATTCTTAGAGGCCTGTGTGGAACTGGAAATTACCACCTCTCAGCAGAACATGGCATTCGACAACTAAATCCTGATACTACACAGTTTCCAGAAGACTGTGTTCGTGTGGATGATATTGTGTACTTCATAAAGCAGGGAAAGATGGAAACAGACCATGTACATGAACTTCAAAGAAAAGACCGTAAAGCAAAGACAATAGAAGGTCTAGCAGATTTAATAATAAAACAGAACCGCATTTTCTTACAAGCACAGTCTGGCTGTTTTGTTATCAGATGATTACGTCAGAAAGAACATGTGGTGAAATTATTCCCAAGAGAAACATGTTCTTGCAACAGTTCCAGGTCATGCTACCATATTATGGCAGCCTGGATTTCTGTAGGAAAGGGTCTACATGAGAAAAAGGTGATGCATTCTTTGAAAAAACTGAGGATGAGTGGACGAAAAGGAAAATCTGGAAGAAAAAAACCAAGGCAAAAGGATGAGTTAACCATACTGCCTGCATCCGATTCCCTTTTGATAAATTCTTATACTACGAATGAAGCCTCCCAACTGGAAAAGAAGGCAAATGGAAATAAAGATGGGGATAAAGAAATGGTATCATCCTTTGCCTTAGATCTTGAACAAGGAGTCCCTTATATTACAAGCACCCCACAAAAAATTAAACAAGGAGAACTTTTAAGAAAATATGAACCTGTTCCATGGGAATCTACAACAGGCTATCCACGCATGAGAAATGCAACCATACAAAGAGTCTACATCAATGCAATAGACATAAAATCGCTTCTGGGTCAAAATTGGCTAGTTGATACTGTCATTGAGGGCTTCCTACATACTAGAGCTAGTCTGGAGACTGTTAAAAGTACAGATGTTGATGTGTGTCATCAGTCCGTTTATTATGCAGTCCATAGAATTGCAAGGGTATACAACAAGTGTCCATAACTTTGGTACAAACTTGGATGTTATGGTGAAGGACATCTGGCTCATCCCAACTAACATATACAATTCTCACTGGATACTGATTATTGTGTTCTTCAAATGGAAAATTATTCTGTATCTTGATTCCAAACATGGTTTCTCCAACAAGTATACTGATATCCTGCAAACTTTTTTAGAGATGCAGTCAGCTTCATGAATAAATTGGTCTGAGTGGATCATTCATGCACCTACTGATATACCAGTTCAACAAGACAGTTACAATTGTGGGGTATTTGTATGTCTGTTTGCACATGTGTTGTGCAGTGGCTCTTCAGTCCCATTCCCAGTAGACATGGTGCCTGTAAGGCAGTGGATTGCCACGGAACTTCTCAGCAAAAAAAACTTTCTTCCGCTGCCAAGTGCAACTCAGAGTCAACAAAGGAGAATGAAGAAGCAAATACATCATAAAGTCATGAGCAATTTCAAAACCCCTGTTTCAAGAAATGTGCCTAATCAATCATTGTCCACAATAGAATTCTTATCTTCAGCAATTGAACAATATGATACCTCACGTTGGACTTTGTGTTTAATGGGTAATTTGTGCAAGAAACCAAAGAATGACACAATGGTTCTGTGCCAGGGAGTATGTCAGGACTGGTACCATCTATCCTGCCTTGAAATAACTCAGGCTCCCCGTGGCATATTCAAATGTCCAAACCGCCGTCAAAACAATGCTGAAGGCTGATATGTTTTCATCTATAACATGATGTTGCTTAATGTCAGATTATTATTTCAGTGTTGAAAAGTGTTAAAGGGACACTGCAATGGTTCAACTTTCATAACTATAAAACATGTAAGCTTAGTATAAATATTATTCCAATATTAAGAAGTTGCTACTAAATCTAAGAAATTGTATCCTATTATACTGTATATTGCTATATTGCTATGTATATTGTTATAAAATATGTAAATAATTTGGAATAATTTGAAATAAAATACAAGTTTCATTGAATAATCTGATTAAGATAAATCTATTTTTTTTATAAAAGAGAAATTGTTATTGATACATTGGAATATATTGATATTAATTCACATAAATAAGTACAGATTATTATAATCCTGGCAAAAAAATGAACTTTGAGAGCAAAAAAACTACTAAGCTCCGTACTGGCAAGATCCAAAAAAGAAGTTCATGGATACATATTACGGGGGTATCTGAATACCTTTGATACATTTAAATACAGAATGACTGGTTATTGGTATAAATGGAAAAACTGTATCTATAATCTTAGTTGGGGGAAAAAATTGAAAATAAATTTTAGTTTCCAGGAATATTAAGCATAAAACAGGAAAGACTTAATTTTAGTTCATAAGGTAGAATGACAACAAGATGGATGCAGGGAGACATGCTAGAGCTTTCTTACCCCTGAAGAAATATTGCTGCAATTAAATTGTGAAGTTTATATTCCCGTCAATTTACAAACATGTAATATCTTGTATTGACAGATAAGTAATATTTGAAATGTGATATGATATTTTGAAATGTTTTCAACATATTTCCTATGGCCTAAATGTTTTATTTTTTTTGTAAATAATTGGAATTTCCTCTCCTTATCTCCCCCCCCCTGTGTCTCCTGCCACATCTCTCTCCCCTGTGTTTCCCTACCCTGTCTCTTCCTGCCCCTCTTCCCCCTCTTCTTCCCCTGTGTTTCTCCCCCACTGTGTCTCTTTTCTCCCCTCTCTCCCCTGTGTCTCCTCCCCCTCTCCCCCGTGTCTCCTTCCCCCATCTCAATCCCCTGTGTCTCCTTTCCCCCTCTCTCCCTTCCCTATCTCTTCCCCTCCCCTGTGTCTCTTCCCCCCTCTTCTCCCCTGTGTCTCTTTCTCTTCTCTCTCTCCCTATGTCTCTTCCCCCATACCCCTCTCCCCCCTGTGTCTCTTCAAATTTCTCAAAGGTACCCCTCTACCCCGTGTCTCTTCCCCCAACCGCTTTCTCCCCTCTGTGTCTCTAGCCCCCACCCCTCTCCCTCTCCCTGTGTCTCTTCCCCCTTCCCCCCTCCCCCTGTGTCTCTTGCCCCCACCTCTTTCCCCACCCCTGTGTCTCTATCCTCCACCCCTGTCCCCCCTGTGTCTTTTCTCCCCCTCTCCCTCCCCTTTTGTTTTTCTATTGCGTCGTCTGTGCTGGCCACGAGCGCGCCCCTGGCCGTCTGCACAATGCGCATGCTTGACTTGTGTCACAATGCGCATGCACAACCCGCAACTTTTGCAAATTTTTGTAATTGTGAGTTGTCGGTCATGCAAATATTATCATTGGGTGATGACAACTCGCAATTACGACAACTATTATATGTGACATTTATATATATATATATATATATATATATATATATATAATAAAAATATATAAAAATATTAACATGTAATGTGTAATATATATGTATATACATATATATACATATGTATACACGCACACACACATATATATATATATATATATATATATATATACACATATTTATTTCTATCTAAAAAAAAATATATATATATATATATATATACACACACATATACACATAAATATATATATACTAGCAACTTGCCCGTCAACAATGACGGGGTTAAAAAGTGAAGTCTGTTAATGTTGTTTGCCACAGAATGCGAGTAATTGCTCATTGCAGGCCGGACCCGACGTTGACTTAGATGGCGCCGCTGATGTGTGCCTCGCAATGAGCGCCTTTGACCCTATGTGGCCTTAGACAGTGCCATCTTCTTTTAAAATATTTATGTATGCACACTATATTTTTGCATTTTTCACGCAAAACCTATTTGTGTTTTTTTTTTTTGCCTTTGTTTGCGTGCTAGAGCGTTATGTAGCTTGCAAATGGTGACCAAGGACGCCGACTGACAACTATATATGTGACTAGCGACTTGCCCGTCAAAAAATGACGGCAATGTTATGTATATGTTTGTCAAGTTGTTTAGTTATTAACATATATTTTTGACACTTGTAAGTATTTTAATATGAACGTGTATTTTTGTAAAATGTTGATGTAATGGTTTTTTAAAATGTAATTAGTATCTGAAGAATTGTTAACTTGAATATACATTGAATGAATAGGAAAGCCAAAAGTAAAAACCCTTTTTTAAACGTTGCAAATTTTAACATGAAGTTTAAAATATATGTAAGCAATAACCATCAAAGTATATATTTTTAAACTTGAACTTTATTTTTTATGTAAGTTTAGAAGTTGACAAAACATTGGTATAATTTTGAACATTATAAACAGGAACATAGTGAATACATTTTGTAAAGTAATTTTTTATTAAAAGTATTAACATTTGAATGTAAAAACAATTGACATTTAAATTAATCAGTATTAAAATTCAATTTCTATCACAATAATTGTTAACTTGAATATACATTGAATGTAGAGGAAGGCATACAGTCAAACTCTTCTTAAAACGTACGTAATTAAACTAATTTATTACTGAGCACATAAATTGGCGATAAACATTAATGTAGGTAGTAATCTTAAGATAACAGACAATATTTACATTGTGACTTAAAAGGTGCTTGACCTCTTAACATCCACTTTGTAATATGTTGAATGAAATAACTTCAAAATATATTTTTTAAACTTTTAACATTAGAAACATTAACATAGTGACTTAACATTTTAACATAATTTTTACTAACAATGCAAGGCAAGTATTTTGTGAGGCGAATCATTCATAAACATGACTTCCATTAATTATGACTGAATTAAACAACCAATTGTTATGTATTTTGCAATGCTTTTAAAAAATCTTGGCACCTTTAATTAGTATCCTTCAAAGTTATAGTACTTCATAGTAGACAATGTTTTTAGTAAAAATACGTCCATCTTCTAATAAATCACCTTGACTTTCATTGTTTTCAATGTAAACTTTAATTGCCTGTGGATTTTTGCACCTTGACAACGCAACGTACAATTGACCATGTGCAAAAACTGGTTCTTCCAAGAAAATACCCACAGATTTGAAAGTTTGACCTTGTGATTTATTAATGGTCATGGCAAATGCCATAATAATGGGAAATTGTCTTCTTTGAAGTATAAAAGGGAGACTACTTTCACTTGGTGCTAAATCTATTCTTGGTATGAAAACTCTCTCTCCTCTATGGGTCCCAGTTAAAATTTCAGCATCTATAAAATGGTCCTTTAATTGTTGAACAATTAATCTTGTGCCATTGCATAGGCCTTTTTTGGGATTCATATTTCGCAGTAACATGATAATTGCACCTTTCTTTAGCTGCAAAATATGTGGTGGCATTCCAGAAGGAGTTAAAGAGTTTATGAATTCAGTGGAAAAGTTAGCCTGACTTTCATTGTCATCAGCAAGTACAGAATCAGCACTGTGATAATTTCTTTGTGGTGCATAAATTTTTTTTAAGATTTTATTATTGAGGATTAATGCATCTTTATTTTTACACGTCAGTATGACTTGGTTGGCAAGCTCGGAATATTCTTCGTTATTTATGCTCCCTTCAAATATAGCCGATATAATATCTTGTTGACAAATCATATGAGGTGGGATCTCTACAGTGTCGTCAGGTAAATTTAGTATTTTTTCTGTTCTGCCTTCTCCAATTTTAATAAGCCAATCATTGAAATCAGTTTGGCCTTCTGATCTCATATTTTGTTGCAGTTGAAGATGGGTAAAATGTTTCCATACTGTACTTGACTTTATACATGTTTCGATAATGTCAGTTCGATTTCCATGTACAACAACAGGTAATGTTTGTCTAAAATCGCCACCCAACAACATTACCTTTCCACCAAATGGAAAAATATTATCCATGACTTCACGAAGCAAACGGTCAATACATTGGAGGGCATAGCATGACATCATTGTGGCCTCATCTATTATAATTAATTTACATTTCTTCAATTTCTTTGCTTGTAAGGATGTCATGCGAATATCTGACACAGAATTTTCTAAAATAGGCACTGGCAGTTTAAATCCACTATGAACAGTTCTTCCATCCTTCTAATAAAAGTGCAGCAATTCCAGTAGTGGCAAACGCCATTGCTATTTTTCCTTGTGCTCGTACTGAACTCATTAATAAATTGTACAAATATGTTTTTCCTGATCCGCCAGGTCCATCAAGATAGAAATAACGCTCTGTCACCATGTCATCATCTATAGCATTTTTAATGGCATGAAATGCTTGCAATTGTAGTGTATTTAAAGTTGCAAGTCTTTCTTCTGTTCTTTCTGCTTGTAGTTGAATGTCATAGTCTTCAAAGTTAATGTCATCTATAAGACCTGGATCAGGCAAATTAAAACTTGCACAACTTAATCCATGAGTTAAAAAGACTTCTTGGATTTCCATTAACGCTTTTAAGTGTGCAATGGGTTCATTGTATCGTCGCATAAAGTCTTCAGCCATATTACTTTTAAAAGTCTCCCACAAAGCTAATGCATTTGGAGCATTTGAGAAGATACAAATAAAAGCAAATTGTTCTCTCATCTGTCGTGGCATTTGACATTGTGCTGCTTCTTCTAAGCATCTTTCCCACTCTGTATCATCAGCGAGTAAGTTTCTATGTCTTGCAGCTAAATGGAAGGATTCATATACAATGTCATTAACAGTTCTTAATTGTTCAAAACTTTGTGCTCCAGGAACATTTAAAAGTAATATCCGTAAGCAAAAACGTTCAACATCTCTTGGACTGACTGTGTAAATTCTTGGAATAATTTTATTGCCTCTGGTTTTTCTTGGTCTCCATAATCCATTCACAAAAACATAGTGATATGGAATTTCAATATATAAGTATTGTGTTGCTTCAGCATCAGTGGAATTTAATGCAAACCATGCAGTTAGTGTAGTGTGACGATCTTCACTTTGGGCCAATGCATTCATTTCATTTCCAGCATGGAAATAGACTAAATGTCGTTGTGGCAAATGTACTGCTAACCTATATACTGCATGTGATCTATCATGCATTTCAAATTTTAAAAGCCGCCACATAGCTTCTGGCGCACTGACATAGCGAGCATCTACATGAGATGCAAGTTCATCATGTACTAACTCACTACTTTCAGGGTTGTCTGCACTTTTGACGACTACAGTAGCTGCATCGTAACCTTTGTAAATATATTTGTAGACATATTTAATGGATTTGATGGAAGTGCAGGCTTCTACGTTGATGTGGGCGTTGTACTTCATGAGTAAATGTGGATTGTAGGGTACTACATATCTATTGTCCACTTTTTTCCCACGAATAATGGCACTATCTCCTTCTCTTCTTTTATAAAGTGGATATCCATCACAATTGGCATAGGTTTTGTCTCTATAATCTTTGGGAAATTCTTTGGAACATTTATTATTTTCCATACATGGTGATTGTGGATTAAGGTCACCACAGGGTCCATGAATCATGCGATGAGTAACAATCTCATATAGTCTACCATATAGTTCTGGATCTGGTAGTTCAGCAACAATGACTGCATCCACTTTGTCTGAAGTATCTAATTTATCTTTTTCTTGAAGTATTATTAGAAGATGTGCATGTGGAAGGCCTCTTTTTTGAAATTCAATGGTATATACATAAGCAAGACATTTGCCAAATAACTGATTTATAGTGAAGTCACGTATTAATTCATTTAATTTAATCTTAAAAACTCTGGCTACTAAATCTGGTCGATCTGAAGCAGTTTGTCCAAGAAGTAGATTTAGTGTAATTTCTGGCCATTGTGGATTACATGTAAATGTCACAAATAAATCGGGTTTGCCAAATTTTGTCACAATAGCCATAGCATCATTGTATCTTTCTCTCATATTCCGAGGAGATCCTTGAAAGGAAGATGGTAAAATGATGGCTTTGCCAGCTGTCATGTCTCTGCTTGTAGCCACGTCAGCAACATAGTCCATGAGTCCAGAATATTGTTCTACACGGAGTTTATCTTGTTGATATTTGATAAAGTTTAAATTATTTGCCTCAACTTGCAAATATGAATCAATAATCCATTGTTGTGTTAGTTTCCCACCACATAAAATTGGATTAAATACATTTCGAATGGCAATTTGAGCTACTTTAAATTCAAGCATAGAAACATTATTTCGGATTCTGGCTTTAGCATTTGGGTAGCTGGGAAGAGTTAATTTTGGTTGCCAACCTGCTTCTCCGTGTGGGAAAAAGATGGGATATGTCATTGGATCTAAATTTGGACTTAAGATACTCATATTAATAAACGGTTGGTCCTCATTTCTAGGATATATTCGTATGTCTCTTTGAAATGGTGGTTCTCCTTCATCATTGTGAAACACCATTGCAACCTCATTTGTTGTTGGCAAGTTATAACGACGTTTATCAGTATGTCTGTCTCTTTTAAGCACCATATTAACCTTCGGCATTGGTAATTGATGTGTTTGTGAATGAAGTAGTTGTTCATTTTCTACTTCTGCCAATTTTTTATAAGCTTTACTGTAGGGATTGTTGTCCATAATGTTATTTAGCTCTATGAAAACAGTGGGTAAGCATTTTTTATTTTCTTCCATCTGCATACGTTGGTCAACAGCTTCCATTGTATCTAGGACATATAGTTGAGCGAATTTTCTTTTATTTCCTTCCTCTGGATGTAAATGGGAAGTGCGATGATAAATTTGTCCTTGGACTTTAAAACAGTAAGGACCATGTCCTGGTACATTAGCAGCTAATGTTGCCCCCATGGATGCAAAGGATATGGCACTATTGTAGGATCTTATGTTTGTCTTAAAATTTTTGTAGTTTGGAAAAGTAGGTTCAGTCATAATATTTTGTAAATAAATAGGAAATTCTTTCCTTTCTGGAAGTTTGAACTTGCCTTTTTGACAACAACTAATAAATTGTCCATCTCTGGGTCTCTCCTGTTTAAAATAATAAGCCTCACAAAACTGACATTGAGTAGTCATGTCCCCACAACTATGAACCTCTACTGCTAAAGACTTGAGTAGAGGACAATTTGCAAAGCATATAGGATTTTGCCTTTCATATTCATCAGGTGAAATGTCATATAATGTTTCAACAACAGGTTCTAAATGTTTTGTTTTTTTCGTTGCTTTTCTTGGTATATGTTGTATTGTTTGAGGTAAAATGTCATCTAATGTTTCATGAAACGGTTCTAAATGCTTTGTTTTCTTTGTTGCTTTTTTTGGTATCTCTTGTCTTTTTTCTGGCAAAATGTCATCTGATGTTTGAGCAACAGGTTGTAAATGCTTTATTTTCTTTGTAGTTTTTTTTGACATATCTTTAATTTCTGCAAGTGACAGTCTTTTGCTTGCAATTCTTTTGCGTTCTTTTTCTCGTCGAATTTCCTTCTTCTCCGGTGTCTGCTGGCTGTCTGCTCTCTGTCGTCGTTCTCTAGCTTGGCGTCTTTTCTTTTCTTGTTTACTCTCATTATCAGCCATGTTAATCTGTAAAAAGAAAATAATGTACCATTAGTTTATTTTGAGATGTTAAGTTGTTTTTCATGACATATAGTTATCAATAGTGTGTTAACATTTTATAGTTAATCAATTTCAATGCGTTCAATTGAATAAAAGTCTAAATAAGGGCATGAGATAATTATTTAAAGACATTTTTATTTATTAAACATGTATCCAAAAGCAAGTGTTTCAGTAACTAAAAAGGTATTTAAAAAAGGTGTTATTTACTTATTTACAGCACTATTCAATTTGTCAAATGGCAATTAAATTAGGGTTTAGGACTGGAATGTTACAATGACAAATTGTATAGATTCTGTGTTTTTAGACTTTTTTGGACTATGCCAATTTATTTTTTAAGTTTACATTGAAGTTTGTTTTTATTGTTAAAGATTATTGGCCCTAAAAGACAAATAAGAGATAGATGATAGATATTACTTTTTATACTGTACCTTGGTTGAAGTTTGATTTCAAGCAAAATTCTTTGTTGGTCCTGTGTTGAAAGCCTTCGTCCGATGGTCTGGTCCTGTGTTGAAAGTCCTCGTCCGATAGTGTAGTCCTCTGTTGAAAGTCCTCGTCCTCTGGTGTGGTCCTCAGTTCCAACTCCTGTTCCGATGTTCTTGACGCAGTATCTGTTATAAAATAAAAATGAAAATGTTATGTTATTTGAATGTCTTTGTATGAATGAAAAAATGGCATTATTTCTGTGTTTTTCTACAATCCTTTTTGGTGCGCCACAATTTTGGTATGCTTCTGTAGGCTATTTTCTAAGGCTTATAGGTGGTTAAACATTAAAGAAGAATATTAATTAATTTTTCTCTTTTTTTACTTGTTATACTGTACCTTGGTTGAAGTTTGATTTGAAGCAGAATCTTTGTTGGTCCTGTGTTGAAAGCCTTCGTCTGATGGTCTGGTCCTGTGTTGAAAGTCCTCGTCCAATCGTCTGGTCCTCTGTTGAAAGTCCTCGTCCGATGGTGTAGTCCTCTGTTGAAAGTCCTCGTCCAATGGTCTGGTCCTCTGTTGAAAGTCCTCGTCCGCTGGTGTGGTCCTCAGTTGAAACTCCTGGTCCGATGTTCTTGACGCAGTATCTGATATAAAATAAAAATGAAAATGTAATATTATTTTAATGTATTTGTATGAAGTAAAAAATGACATAATTTTTTTGTTTTTCTACAATCCCGTTTGGTGTCCACCACTTTTGGTATGCTTATTTAGGCCTTTTTCTAAGGCTTATAGATTGTTAAACATAAAATAAGTATCTAAATGTACTTTGGTATGTGTTTGTGTGAGTTTTCATACAATCCTGTTTGGTGCGCACCACTGTTGGTATGCTTATTTAGGCTTCTTTCTAAGGCTTATAGGTTGTTAAACATAAAATAAGAATGTAAATGTAGTTTGCTATGTGTTTGTGTGAGTTTTCATACAATCCTGTTTGGTGCGCACCACTGTTGGTATGCTTATTTAGGCTTCTTTGTAAGGCTTATAGGTTGTTAAACATTAAATAAGAATCTAAATGTAGTTTGCTATGTGTTTGTGTGAGTTTTCATACAATCCTGTTTGGTGCGCACCACTGTTGGTATGCTTATTTAGGCTTCTTTCTAAGGCTTATAGGTTGTTAAACATTAAATAAGAATGTAAATGTAGTTTGCTATGTGTTTGTGTGAGTTTTCATACAATCCTGTTTGGTGCGCACCACTGTTGGTATGCTTATTTAGGCTTCTTTGTAAGGCTTATAGGTTGTTAAACATTAAATAAGAATCTAAATGTAGTTTGCTATGTGTTTGTGTGAGTTTTCATACAATCCTGTTTGGTGCGCACCACTGCTGGTATGCTTATTTAGGCTTCTTTGTAAGGCTTATAGGTTGTTAAACATTAAATAAGAATCTAAATGTAGTTTGCTATGTGTTTGTGTGAGTTTTCATACAATCCTGTTTGGTGCGCACCACTGTTGGTATGCTTATTTAGGCTTCTTTCTAAGGCTTATAGGTTGTTAAACATAAAATAAGAATGTAAATGTAGTTTGCTATGTGTTTGTGTGAGTTTTCATACAATCCTGTTTGGTGCGCACCACTGTTGTTATACTTATTTAGGCTTCTTTCTAAAGCTTATAGGTTGTTAAACATGAAATAAGAATGTAAATGTAGATTGCTATGTGTTTGTGTGAGTTTTCATACAATCCTGTTTGGTGGGCACCAATGTTGGTATGCTTATTTAGGCTTCTTTCTAAGGCTTATAGGTTGTTAAACATTAAATAAGAATCTAAATGTAGTTTGCTATGTGTTTGTGTGAGTTTTCATACAATCCTGTTTGTTGGGCACCAATGTTGGTATGCTTATTTAGGCTTCTTTCTAAGGCTTATAGGTTGTTAAACATTAAATAAGAATCTAAATGTAGTTTGCTATGTGTTTGTGTGAGTTTTCATACAATCCTGTTTGATGCGCACCACTGTTGGTATGCTTATTAATGTAGTTTTGTAATGCTAATAGGTTGTTAAACATAAAATAAGAATGTAAATGTAGTTTGTTATGTGTTTGTGTGAGTTTTCATACAATCCTGTTTGGTGGGCACCAATGTTGGTATGCTTATTTAGGCTTCTTTCTAAGGCTTATAGGTTGTTAAACATTAAAATAAGAATGTAAATGTAAATCCTGTTTGATGGGCACCACTTTTGTTATACTTATGTAGTGTTTTTTCTAATGGTTATACATTGTTAAACAATCACATTTGAATGAGGCCCTCGGCCATTAAACATATTTAGGTCCTGAATCAATTGCGTTTTGACCAATTGAATAGGGCTCTATATAAGCACATAAAATATTTTTTGACAGAAGTTTTTAGTTAGTGAAGACCTGGGCCCTCATTCAATTGAGATTTGTCCAATTGAATAGGGCTCTATATAAGCACATAGCATATTTTTTTTAAAGACGTTTTTAGTTAGTGAAAACCTTGCTTTTGGATAGATGTTCACTAACTAAAAACTTCTTTAAAAAAAATATGTTATGTGCTTATTTAGACCCCTATTCAATTGGCCAAATTGCAATTGAATGAGGGCCCTATTATGTGCTTATATAAAGCCCTATTCAATTAGCCAACTCACAATTGAATAAGGCTCATGGTTCGGTTCTTTTTTATACTTAAATACTTTACCTTGATTGAAGTGTGGAATGACAGAGGGTCCCCTCCTGCCAATCTTAATCCGCCGGTCTTCTTGTAGTGTCTGTTTGAAAAATAAAGTGAAATAGTGAATTATAGAATTTTTTATTTGTATTTAACAAACCATGGCCTTTTCAGCATTTAAAGTATTTTTGTATCTTACCTCTTGTTCTTTGTTGGTGTTCTTTAAAAGGGATTGTTCTTCACAGTGCACAGTGCAAATTGTTGAAAGACGCTGTTGATGCAGAGTCTGTTTGAATATTTAAAAAAGTAGAAAGATTGAGTTTTAGGTGATCTATTGAATTGCAGTAAATTAATTTCATTGAATTATACTTCTGTAATTAATTTGAATTAACATTATTTTTTGGTGGGTGCTACACACATATGTCACATACATGAAGCACATTTCCATAGTTGAAAGTAATTTTTTTGTGTGCGTGTGACATATCAGTATACATGAATCATATTTTAATTGTTAAATTAACCTTATTTTTATTTTTGGCCAACATACATAAATGTGTGTGACATGTGACTATAGATGATACACATATATGTGCGTGTCACATATCAGTATACATGACTCATATTTTAATAGTATTTTAATAGTCCCGACTTATTTTTTTGTAATGTAATGTAAATGTAGTTGTTTAATTAGTTTGTTGCAGGGGCAATACACATAAATGTGCATGTAACATGTCACTATACATTATACACATAAATGTGCGTGTCACATGTCACTATACATTATACACATAAATGTGCATGTCACATGTCACTATACATTATACACATAAATGTGCGTGTCACTTGTCAGTATACATTATACGGCTAAATGTGCGTGTCACTTGTCAGTATACATTATACGCATAAATGTGCGTGTCACTTGTCACTATACATTATACACATAAATGTGCGTGTCACTTGTCACTATACATTATACACATAAATGTGCGTGTCACTTGTCAGTATACATTATACGCATAAATGTGCGTGTCACATGTCAGTATACATTATACGCCTAAATGTGCGTGTCACTTGTCAGTATACATTATACGCATAAATGTGCGTGTCACTTGTCAGTATACATAAACCTCTTTGTCTTCTTTAATTTTTTTTTTTGATGTCCTGTCTTGAAAATAAGTAATATATTATAGCTTACCTCTCAGTTGTAATTTGCACAATGTAAAGTAGTAAATTAGGAAAGAATTATCTTCTAAAGTTTTAGCAGCAGTTATCTCAGAAGTCACTCTGTTCATCACCTGAGGAGAAATGTATTTTTCTCTGTCAAATAGACAGTATTTATAAACTTGTAGAACATTCTGGAAAGTTAGACCGTTAGAACGTAATACGCATGCGCTATTTGCGTTCCAGCTTACAATTTGCGTTCCATCCGCCATTTTGTGCGTAGTAGTGTTTAAAATGGTGTTTAATATGAGTGTGATCCGTTCCGCATAGTATGTGTTTCATTATTGCGAGTAAGTGTAGTGTAGTTACGTCTGGAGCCTCGTTTTCGTTTTGTTCGGCGGCCATTTTTTCTCTCGCTTAGCCGATTTTCGGTCGTTTAAACTGTTTGTTTTCACTTAAATGGACGTGTAAATGAACTTTTGGAGGTGCCGGATGCCCCCCCGTGCTATAAGTAAGGTTTTTATGTGTTTGTTGTGTTTATTTCTTGTGTTTGTGATGTTTTGATGCGCGGCGGTTGGAATGGGTCTTTCGCGGCCGTATTTTTTTCCGATGCGGCCGTATTTTGTTGCGATATACGCAGTTAGCTTTTACGTGTACGACGCAGTGTATTTGTTTCTTCATCGTGCGTATGTGTGTTAAGAGCGTGTGAGGGGCCTTTTTTACTGTTTTTTTGTTAAGTCTTGCGTCTGTGTGTCTGGGTGTAAGCGGGTGTGAGGCGACTTTGATTTTTTTTTTGTTATGAAGTTATGTGTGTGTGTATGTGTGTGTTAACACAGCCGATGTTGGGATGCTCCCACCACCGCAAATGCGGACCCTCGCTTCGCGAGGATCCGCATTTGCGGGGACGTTGTTTGTTTTTTGTTGGCTGGGCGGTTGGGTTTATTCTGTTAAAAAAGTCGTGTGTGTGTATGTGTGTGTTAACACAGCCGACGTTGAGCCTCCACAACCGCAAATGCGGGCCCTCGCTTCGCGAGGACCCGCATTTGCGGCGAACTGCGTCCCTCGCTTCGCGAGGGACGCAGTTTCTTCAAGCGTGAGCAACGACTTGGGTTTTTGTTGGCTGGGCGGTTGGGTTTATTCTGTTACAAAAGTCGTGTGTGTGTATGTGTGTGTTAACACAGCCGACGTTGAGCCTCGACAACCGCAAATGCGGGCCCTCGCTTCGCGAGGACCCGCATTTGCGGCGAACTGCGTCCCTCGCTTCGCGAGGGACGCAGTTCTTGCGGGCTCGCTACGCGAGCCCGCAAGCGTGAGCCGACGTTGAGCCTCGACAACCGCAAATGCGGGCCCTCGCTTCGCGAGGACCCGCATTTGCGGCGAACTGCGTCCCTCGCTTCGCGAGGGACGCAGTTCTTGCGGGCTCGCTACGCGAGCCCGCAAGCGTGAGCAACGACTCGTACGCTCACAACTATATATGTGATTATTTAATTACAATTCTGGAGGTGCTGGGGGGTTAGGGGGTTAGGGTTAGGCAGCCAGGGTTACAGTGAGGTGCTGGGGGTTAGGGTTGGGCAGCCAGGGTTACGCTAAGGTGCTGGGGGTGAAGATTTGTTACTGTATTAAAACTTGTTAATGTGCCCCACTGTCCCCCTTGCAGCAGGTAAGTACTAATCTAGTTGCTTAGCGTGTTAAAACGTATATTAATAACATAGTTTATGTTTAAGAGCAGGCTGATTGTATGTTACCGCCACCGGTAACGCTATGGGCAATCAGGCTGCTGTTAAACAACTATGTTATTAATATACGTTTTAACACGCTAAGCAACTAGATTAGTACTTACCTGCTGCAAGGGGGACAGTGGGGCACATTAACAAGTTTTAATACAGTAACAAATCTTCACTGCACTCGGCTGCAGTGAAACGGCGACATTACAGCGCAGCTCTGTGCGCTGAATTGTGGGAGCGCTCAAGTAAGACGGGCTCAATTGACGTGCCACCAGTATCCAACCTTGTGCAAATTGGGAGTTTGCGGTTGTGCAAATGGACTGCTTGGGGTTGTTTGCGGTGCATTAAACGGGGAGATTAATCTGTTACTGTGAAGCGGGTGTAACCCTTACACTACCTGACCAATACAACATCATACCCGATGTTTTAAAGCATGTTATTCCAAACAATTTAGGAATGTTAGGTAATTTATGCCCTTTATGGCTTAAAACCAGACTCTGCATCAACTATGTAATTTTCCGTGGGAGTTTTGCCATGGATCCCCCTCCGGCAAGCCACAATCCAGGTGTTAGTCCCCTTGAAACAACTTTCCCATCACTATTGTGGCCAGAAAGAGTCCCTGTGGGTTTTAAAATCCGCCTGCCCATTGAAGTCTATGGCGGTTCGCCGGGTTCGCGAACATTTGAGGAAATTCGTGTTCGCCGTTCGCGAACCCAAAATTTTATATTGCGACATTACTAATTATGAGTTAGATGTGAGTACTTATATTTTTATTTTTATTTTATTTTTTTGTGTCTTTTTAAATGCGCTGGTTGAGCGTGTGAGTACTTATAATTTAATGTTTTTATCTACTTTTTTGGGGGCTTTTTAAAAATGCGCTACTTGCACGTTGTGTATAAAGAACCTTGTGTGTGTGCGTGCTATTCACGCAGACATCTTTAAGCGTTTTGCGCTTCTGTGCTATGTTGGTGCGTGGAGCGCATATGGTGATACACATATGATACGGGTTTTAGAAGTAAAGGTTGGAAATGTTGTTTTGGGTTCGCGAGGCTCGCATGTGGCGGCCTGCAATGAGTGCCTTCGTCGCTGAGTGCAGGCTGCCACATGATTGAAGGCGCTCATTGGAGTGCGGCCTGTAATAAGCGCCTTTTGCACTCATTGCAGACTGCCACATGAGCAAAGGTGCCCCTTTCAGGCCACACTGCAATAAGCGCCTGTGTCACATACCCCCCCTTTCTATCCCCTGTGTCTCATACCCCCCTTCCCCCCCTGTGTCTCATATCACCCCCTTCACCCCGTCTCATACCCCACCTGTGTCTCTTCCCCCCCTGTGTCTCATATCCCCCCTTCCTTCCAGTGTCTTATACCCTACCTTCCCTCCCCTGTGTCTCATCCCCCACTTTCCCCCTCCCCTGTGTCTCATGCTCCACTACCCCCCTTCCCTGTGTCTCATCCCCCACTTCCCTCCCTCCCCTCCCCTGTGTCTCATCCCCCACTTTCCCCCTCCCCTGTGTCTCATCCCCCACTACCCCCCTTCCCTGTGTCTCATCCCCCACTTCCCTCCCTCCCTCCCCTGTGTCTCTTCCCCAACTTACCTCCCTCCCTCGTGTCTCATCCCCCACTTACCCCCTCCCTCCCCTGTGTCTCATCCCCCACTTACCTCCCTCCATCCCCTGTGTCTCATCCCCCACATTCCCCCTCCCCTGTGTCTCATCCCCCACTACCTCCCTTCCGTGTGTCTCATCCCCCACTTCCCTCCCTCCCCTGTGTCTCTTCCCCAACTTACCTCCCTCCCTCGTGTCTCATCCCCCACTTACCCCCTCCCTCCCCTGTGTCTCATCCCCCACTTACCTCCCTCCATCCCCTGTGTCTCATCCCCCACTTTCCCCCTCCCCTGTGTCTCATTCCCCACTACCCCCCTTCCCTGTGTCTCATCCCCCACTTCCCTCCCTCCCCTGTGTCTCTTCCCCAACTTACCTCCCTCCCTCGTGTCTCATCCCCCACTTACCCCCTCCCTCCCCTGTGTCTCATCCCCCACTTACCCCCCTTCCTTCCCTGTGTCTCTTTCCCCCTTTCCTCCCCTCTTTCCCTGCCCCCTCACTCTGTTCCTTGCAGGGGAAGGGGGGGTATCTCCCACACTTTGCGAAGTAGCAGTTCGTAAGTATTCTGCCAAGACAAGGTACTTAAAATTATTTTCTGTGGAATTTATGAAGGTTATTACATGAATCCCACCTAGTTCTGTGTATTTGGTGAATTTGGTATTTTTGACCCTCTAAAAAGTCGCCGTTCCGGGTCATTTTGCGAAATATTGTATTTTGGCCCGGAATGGGTACTTGAAATGAGTTTCTGTGGAATTTATGAAGGTTATTACATGAATCCCACCTTGTTATGTGTATTTGGTGAATTTGGTATTTTTGACCCTCTAAAAAGTTGCCGTTCCGGGTCATTTTGCGAAATATTGTATTTTGGCCCGGAACGGGTACTTGAAATGAGTTTCTGTGGAATTTATGAAGGTTATTACATGAATCCCACCTAGTTATGTGTATTTGGTGAATTTGGTATTTTTGACCCTCTAAAAAGTTTCCGTTCCGGGTCATTTTGTGAAATATTGTATTTTGGCCCGGAACGGGTACTTGAAATGAGTTTCTGTGGAATTTATGAAGGTTATTACATGAATCCCACCTAGTTATGTGTATTTGGTGAATTTGGTATTTTTGACCCTCTAAAAAGTCTCCGTTCCGGGTCATTTTGCAAAATATTGTATTTTGGCCCGGAATGGGTACTTGAAATGAGTTTCTGTGGAATTTATGAAGGTTATTACATGAATCCCACCTAGTTATGTGTATTTGGTGAATTTGGTATTTTTGACCCTCTAAAAAGTTGCCGTTCCGGGTCATTTTGCGAAATATTGTATTTTGGCCCGGAACGGGTACTTGAAATGAGTTTCTGTGGAATTTATGAAGGTTATTACATGAATCCCACCTAGTTATGTGTATTTGGTGAATTTGGTATTTTTGACCCTCTAAAAAGTTGCCGTTCCGGGTCATTTTGCGAAATATTGTATTTTGGCCCGGAACGGGTACTTGAAATGAGTTTCTGTGGAATTTATGAAGGTTATTACATGAATCCCACCTAGTTATGTGTATTTGGTGAATTTGGTATTTTTGACCCTCTAAAAAGTCGCCGTTCTGGGTCATTTTGTGAAATATTGTATTTTGGCCCGGAATGGGTACTTGAAATGAGTTTCTGTGGAATTTATGAAGGTTATTACATGAATCCCACCTAGTTCTGTGTATTTGGTGAATTTGGTATTTTTGACCCTCTAAAAAGTCGCTGTTCCGGGTCATTTTGCGAAATATTGTATTTTGGCCCAGAACGGGTACTTGAAATGAGTTTCTGTGGAATTTATGAAGGTTATTACATGAATCCCACCTAGTTCTGTGTATTTGGTGAATTTGGTATTTTTGACCCTCTAAAAAGTCGCTGTTCCGGGTCATTTTGCGAAATATTGTATTTTGGCCCGGAACGGGTACTTGAAATGAGTTTCTGTGGAATTTATGAAGGTTATTACATGAATCCCACCTAGTTCTGTGTATTTGGTGAATTTGGTATTTTTGACCCTCTAAAAAGTCGCTGTTCCGGGTCATTTTGCGAAATATTGTATTTTGGCCCGGAATGGGTACTTGAAATGAGTTTCTGTGGAATTTATGAAAGTTATTATATGAATCCCACCTAGTTGTGTGTATTTGATGAATTTGGTATTTTTGACCATCTGGAAAGCCGCCGTTCTGGGTCATTTTTTTGGAATATTGTATTTTGGCATGTTAAAGGGTTAATAAAGCATACTATTAGATTGGGGTTAGCTCTTAAATATAGTTCTCAAATATATTTAACACATCCAAATGATTTTAGCATGGATTCCCTTCATAAAGTGTGCATTCCGGCCTGTTTTTGCCTGTTCCGTTTGATTTTTGGGTTTTTAAAGGGTTAAAAAAGTTTTATATTGAATTTGTTTTGGTTCTTAAATATTGTTCTCAATAATATCTAACACATCCCAGTGATATTGTCATTGATTTCTTTTATAAATGGCCTGTTCCGGCCTGTTCCGTTCCGGCTTTTACACCGTCCCCTACTTGTCCTGTTTATTCTATTGGATATTTCCAGGATATCAGCCTTTTTCTCCTACATAGATATGTTATATGAGTGAGGTCTGACCAGAGAGGTGAATAGTTAGTTGCAGGGTGTGGGGAGTGGAGGAAGGTTACTTATCTACAGCAACAAACACGTCACCTGCCAGTACAGAGACTTTAGCTACAACAATATGTCATCTGGCAGTAAAGAGACATTATCTACAGCGATAAATATATCATCTGCAAGGTCCAAGAGTCAGAACTCAGTACAGCTTACTGCAAGTCATTATCTACAGCAATAGATACATCATCTGCAAGGTCCAAGAGTGAGAACTCAGTACAGCTCACTGCACAGACATTATCTACAGCGATAAATATATCATCTGCAAGGTCCAAGAGTGAGAACTCAGTACAGCTTACTGCAAGTCATTATCTACAGCAATAGATACATCATCTGCAAGGTCCAAGAGTGAGAACTCAGTACAGCTCACTGCACAGACATTATCTACAGCGAAAATATATCATCTGCAAGGCCCAAGAGTGAGAACTCAGTACAGCCTACTGCACAGTCATTGTCTACAGCAATAGATACATCATCTGCAAGGTCCAAGAGTGAGAACTCAGTACAGCTTACTGCACAGACTTTATCTACAGCAATAGATACATCATCTGCATGGTCCAAGAGTGAGAACTCAGTACAGCTTACTGCACAGACATTATCTACAGCAATAGATACATCACCTGCAAGGTCCAAGAGTGAGAACTTAGTACAGCTCACTGCACAGACATTATCTACAGCAATAAATATATCATCTGCCAGTACAGTGAAATGATCTATAGGAAAAAATACATATTCTGCTAGATTTAAGAGCAAGAACTGAGTACACAAAAAATATATATAGCAATAAATGTCCCCTGCCACGTCCAAGAGTGAGAATTTATTAACAAACATGTTCTATTGCAATAAATAAATCATCTGTCAGGTCCAAGACCCAGAACTCAGTAAAGCTTTATTCAGAAGCAAAAAAGGGCATACTCTAAAGCACCCAATAAGATTGTAAACTCGCAAACTAAGAGTCTAGAGCAGGGGTGTCCAAACTCGGTCCTGGAGGGCCACACACAGGCCTGGATTTGATGATATCCCTGCTCTGCACAGGTGAGTCAATCACTTCTTCAGTCATCCTGATTGACTCACCTGTGCACAGAATGGATATATTCAAATCCAGGTCTGGGTGCGGCCCTCCAGGACCGAGTTTGGACACCACTGGTCTAGAGGGTGGTGAGGTATAGAAAGGTGAGGTACAATATATAGCGTACATTATGGCTGAAGGTGATAAGCTTCTTTAAATAGATGAGTTTTTAGTGAGGTTTTGAGGCAGGAGGATAGTCTAGTGAAGCAAGGTAAGGAGTTCCAAAGAGTAAGGGAAGTGCGAGAAAAGTCCTGAAGGCGGGAATGAGAGTAGGTGATAAGACAGGAGGAAAGAAGAAGGTAATTAGCAGAACGAAGAGGGTGGGTGGGAGAGTATTCAGAGACAAGAGCAGAGGGGTGCATTATTATTGAGGGCTTTATATGTTATTGTCAGGATTTTACATTTTATTCTGGAGGCTATGGCCCTATGATTTGGCAGTTAGCATGTCAATAATGACTTTAGTGAGAGCTGTCTCAGTGTAGTGTTGGGTGATGGAAACCAATGTTAAGAGAAAGGTTGAAACGATGTGTGAGAGCTTGGGTAAGTTTGGTAGAGAGGGGAGGGCTCAGTTGTAAGACGAGAGGTTGATAAAAGACCAGATAATTCATCCTCGCTACAGGGTCAAAGGTGTCCATTATGTATGAGGGAATGGCTTGGGATAAAGGCTGGGTGTTGTTAGTTTGTTTAAAGGAGAGTGATTAGGGACACACTGAGAGTAGAGTGAGTTATGGATATTTTCAATTTTATTATTAAAGTGCCTAGCAAAGTCTTCGACTGTGAAACAGAAAGGGACAGGAGGTGGTGGAGGGCCGAGGAGAGCGTTGAATGTGGCAAACAAACCTTTGGAATTGGAGGCTAAATTTGATATTCGTGATGGGAAGTAGTGCTGGTTGGCAAGATTGAGGGCATAGAAATAGGAACGTAGAATAAACGTGTAGTGGAGGAAGTCTGCTGAAGTGCAAGACTTCCTCCATAGTCGGATGTAGAGTGTTTGTGTAGTGTGAGTGTTTGTGTAGTGTGCCATGGTTGTGAGAGGGAGGGCGTCTGTCTGTGGCTATGGAAGCAAGAGTGTCATTGGTGGAAGTTATTGTCAAATGTAATGTGTGGTGGCAATGTCAGGGCAAGTAAAGGCTGTGAGCGGACAAAGAAGGGTTTGTAGCACAGTGGAACAGTGTTCCCCATGAAAGTATTTAGTGCTCCCCTTGAAAGTTCAAGTATTAAAATAAACTATTGGTCTGCAAAAAAAACAATTATATATTGAAAAACGTATTATCTATATGTTACATCAGAAATAACCACACTCAAAAGTTGGTGAAAATAATAAATATGACAATGTCTAGGTGTCTAGTAGGAGGAGAGAGATCTTAATGCGCATCAGAACGCTACAAGCTCTTCCTCTCCCGCCCCATTGAATGCAGACATTTCAAACATGCCTGATATTTGTATGCACTATTTTATAAATACTTTTTGTGGTAACTCAAGGTGTATGCACTATTTTTAAACAGCCACTTGGATTTGCACATATAGATTTAGATAATGGGGAGCTATTGTTAATACAGCCTCTATTACTTTTTCTTTTCTAAGTGATTATATTATTTTGGAATCTACCATTTTGGTTTCTGCTAATCAACTGCATGAGGTGAGCGCAGACTTTGAATGATTAGGATGTTTGTATCTGCACAATGTTTTCAATATTTGTAAAAGTAATGGAAATGCCATGAATGACGCACGCCGCTGAGAGAGTAACATAGACTTAGCTAACAAGGAAAAACTGACCCCTGCATTAAAACAATAATTGCATATAAATGCTATAATTGTAATAGCTGTGTTTTCTTTTTTTTTCTTTTTAATATTATTTTTTTGATTACCCACTTGTCCATACTCTCACCAACCTGTAAGTTGCACATTATTGAACAAGGAAGTCAACATATTTTCCTTCCACTTTTTCACACCTCCTCATCAACCATGTCTGAGATAAAGTCTTTTTTTTAAAAATAGTAATATTTAACAAGGCTTGCAATTGTCTTATCTGGAAGCATTTTCTATATTCGATTAAAACTTTTCCCGTGGAAACTGGATGCTTGTTCAAATTTCTCTTACCTCCAATCAGATTTCAGGGGGTCAGCCAGGCCCACTCCCAGAGAGGTGAGATTGGAACTCTTATATTTCTGGTGCAACCAAGTGGGCCATCTGTAGCTCAATTGTCACCATCAGCCCCATGGGCCGAAACTGTCTTCAGCAGACCCCACTATTACATGATGCATTGGGCCAGCTCCCCCTGTGAAGAGGATCACAGTTTCACGCTTGTTTTAATGGATTTATACCTTACCTCATGCAGTTCAATTGCCTCAAGGTGATAAACGGTGCAGGTGTAGCTGAATTACAGAGGGAGTTGCAGGTCGAGCCTACCTTAGCAGGGGAAAAATTCCTCTAGGATCAAGAGGTTGCTATATAGAACCGTGATGGAGAAGGTAATTTCAATCTTAGGGAAATGAAAAAGCAGTTATTTAGAAAAAAAAAAAAAAACTGCATTTGGCTGCTAGAATTTACCCTAGCTGGGAATATAGGGAGCGAGAGCACTCAAAAGCATCTCACCCAGGTATTCTACTGGCCTGGTATTAATAGAGATATAAGACAGCATTGTGACACAGGTGATCAATGCTAAAAATGTAGTCACAAAAGTTAGGAACCAGGGCCCCCATTGCACCATTGCCCATAATCGACACCCCCCTCTAGCATGTGGCCATCAGCATAGTGGTTCCCCTGGCTTGTCCTAGCCAGACAGGGAAACATCATATTCTGATGCTAGCTGCTAACACTACCTGATACCCTGAATCTGTAACCCTTAGCAAGTTCACTGTAGAAAAGGCAGAAGGATCCTGGAGCTGAGCTGGACCCCTTCCTTTGGGTTGTGACACTTAGACTTGGCTGTGAGCCACTCATTCATGACTTTGGTGAGTGACCTCTTATTCTAGTGTTGAGCACAGAGATCAGATTGTTGGAGAGAGAAAATAAGTTAAACAGTTATAGGCAAGGTAACCAAAAAGTTTTGAGGTCAGAGAAGGTGAGGTGATAGAGAGGTAGTTTAAAAGAACAGAGATGTCAACATATGCTTAGAGTAGGAATTATTTAAGTAATACAAGAACCTTCATATTTTATAAGAAGAGATTAAAATGCTGTATTTGTGTTGTGTTAAGAGTTATCGAGAGGTGGAGAAGAATTTATGATAAATATTAGGGTACTTTGTGAGGTTGGAAGATGATGGGGTGGAGACACCTCTATTATGGTGTAAATGAGCTGGATGTTCTTTTGGGGTGGGAATGAACAAAATATGAAGTTCTTTCAGTGTATCCTCTGAAAGGTGGCATCACATGCCTTTGTAAACATTCTTCAGACAATGGCATACTGTCCATATAAAAGTTCTCTTATTTTGTCATGATTATGCTTTGATGGTTGGATGCAGGAAAAAGATATATATAAACAGGGGAATAGCTGTGAGTTTCCAATAATCCAGATGAATAGTCAGCGTACTGCAGTATAAAGTGATACATTTCTTAATAGAGAAATGTTTAGAGTGATGATTTTTTGAGAGGTTTGGCTTTCCTTTATCAGGTCTAAAGCAAAACATTAGCATTAAATAAAATGTGTCTTCAATAAAAAAGTATAATTTTATACTACAATACTTTAAGTATTCATCTCTCTATATGATGTAAAAAATAAGAAGCCATGCATAGTCAATAAAAGTATCTGGATCTCAGAGACCATCTTCACCATAAAATATAGAGTGATATAACAAATGTAACCTTTGTTTATTACATTGTAAAATAACTGTCTCTTATATCCTTAATTATAGCTGAGAGGAAGTAAATGAGGCAAATTGAAAGCTTTAAGAAATGCAAAAACTATTATGTGAGACTACAGATATCTAATGCAATACATATTTTAGATGTCTTCCATTGTCTCTATATTATCATGGCATTAAGAGAGGAGTGCAAGGCACGAAATACAATGGTGGCTACACTAATATGAACATTAATTATTTGGATATCCTAGCCATCTGAATAATGAAAAAAAGGTTAGAATAACAGTGTCAACATCTACAGATACCCCAGTACCTAGCCAACAGTCATCACATTATTAAATGAGTTACAGTTGTTAAGAAGGTCAGGCTGGCACCTAGTTCCCCCTGGGGCAGTGGGGTCATCTGTTCCTGAGGAAGAATTAGCATTCAACAGACTCTAATTGCATGATCTGTATTTAAATTGTTCTTCTTTTGTTCACACAGTGTTAAAACTAAATCATGGCCTGTCTGGTGGGTCTTAAGGAGAGTTTTGGGAACCACTGCCCTAGGGAATAAAGGTTACTATTGTTATATTGTTGTAACAATCACACCGGTCCTGTGAGGGTATATTGAACTGCATAAGAAGAAGAAGACCTGGGGGGTAAAACCGGTTGCTAAATGAAGACTAGGCTATGACAATTGAGTTAACTTATAAATACTTTGTTACCCAGAGGTGTCTTTGCTGCATGTCAGTGTACCAAGCAGTAGTTAAATAGAGATGACACTTTATTATTATTATTATTATTATTATTATTATTATTATTTTTATTATTATGCTTTATTTGTAACTAGCCAACATATTCTGTAGCGCTATATAGGGGTTAAGTAAGGACATTACCAAAGCACCTTACAAGACGGAAAACGTACAATCTATAAATACATAGTGATGAAAAGTAAGTTGTTTGTGGAGGTTGGAACAAATGATCATGTTAGTAAACTTTGATTTGAGATTTTTTATGGGACCTGCTTTTATTCCTGTATCTCTGTGATCTAGAATGAAATAAAGATGATGGAGGAGAATGCAAATATGATCTGGCTGCAATAGCGGACATTCAAAGCTCTTTTGTGCATTTATTTGTCTGTTGGATATTCACAGGCAATTTGTTATATAGCTTCAAAATTGGCATATAATTACAAAACATGGCCTCACATATGAATATATATTATCCAATGTTATTTTATGAATCAAGTGATATATATATATGGTTATTTTGCAGTCTTTGTTGTTTGTATGATGTGGGATTTGTGTGAAGCTCCCACAATACCTGACCCTTGTTCTGTACTGACCATAAAGACATGTAACAAGTTCCAGTGTGTGACAATCTCATGTTTATTTGTACAGACCATAAAGACATGTAACAAGTTCCAGTGTGTGACAATCTCATGTTTATTTGTACAGACCATAAAGACATGTAACAAATCCCAGTGTGTGACCATCTCATGTTTATTTGTACTGACCATAAAGACTTGTAACAAATCCACATGATTATGAAGTATATAACAAACCTGCAGTGGCCCTTTGAAGCTAAGTTATTAGATTTATCATCAGACTGGCTATAATTAAATGTGATTGTCTATCTAAACACTGTAGAATCTATGTTTTGGTGGTAGTTTCTTTGGTAGACTTATTTGACAAAGTTTGTCCATCCTCATATTATCTCAGATTATCTCTGGCTTGTGGAAAATTGTCCTAAAAGAACACTCTTTTTTTTTTAAAGGGGGAATTGGCAATTCCCCATTAAAAGATAAATAAAATGTAATGTTTTTTTGCACATAAAGAAAATTATAATCACAGACTCCAGTTTAGAAAATTCTTCCTCGAGATAATAAACATTATTTATGACAGGTCTTTGAATCTGTTTTTTTAAATACGGAATGGTTGAACTAGATAGACCATGGGCCCTATTGCTCGATTGCCCCCACAATCACAATGAGCCAGCCAAAGACGCAAATTCGGGCTAAATATTACGAGCTCTAAATAATGAAAGTTACACAAAATCGATATTCTATTAGACCCATAGTTTTAGCTCATAAATAAAGTTTAACCTGCAACTTAAACATTTTTCATGGTTCTGTCAAAAATATTACGATAACTAAATCTGAAAACACCTCAGTCCTATGGACAAATATCACATGCTCTGGTCTGTACTGAGGTGTATATGTCCTCCGTCACTGAACCCAACACTTTATACCATGCTGTTTACCACACAATGGGAGCCTCCCCTCCTCTCCTTTACTGGCCTTGCAATGAGCGTCTTCGGCGCTCATTGCGAGTCTCTCCCACTGTCTACTTCCTCCCATGTGTCTCATTTCCCCCCTCCTCTCCCTCGTGTCTCCTTCCCCCCTGTGTTTTTACCCCCTCTACCCCTCTGTGTCTTTCCCCCCTGTCCCCCCGTGTCTCTTTCCCCACTTCTCCCTCCCCTGTGTCCCTTTCCCCACCTGTGTCTTTTTCCCCCATGTCTCTCCCCCCTCCCTCATGTCTGTTCCCCCTCCTCTCCCTCCCCTGTGTCTCTCCCCCTCCTCTCCCTCCCCCGTGTGTCTACCCCCTCCTCTCCCTCCCTTGAGTGTCTCCCCCCTCCTCCTCTGTGTCTTCCCCCTCCTTCCCTGTGTGTCTCCCCTCCTCCTTCTCTCTCTCTCCGGCTCTCTCTATGCACATGCATGCCCAATTTGTGGCAGTCGTAGTTGTCAAACTGCGATTTGTCGCAATCGTGATGACGAATCGCAGTTTGACAACTATTATGTGTGATGGGATTCATATTCAACTGTAGGTTATAACAGCATGGCACAATCATAAATCAAAACATGGCAATAAAGAAAAAAATGAAATGACCCTGTTCACAAGTTTGCATACACTCAATACAGTGTATTGCCCCCTTTAGCATCAATGACAGCATGCAGTCTTTTGTAATAGTTGTCAACGCGGCCCGTAATTCTTGCAAGTGGTATAGCTGCCCATTTGTGCAGAAGAATGCAAATTGTCTGCCAGTATTTTCTGATAGCACGCTGCATTAATCTTGCCATCAATTTTCTGAAAATTCCCTGTGCCTTTAGAGCTCACCCCCCCCCAAACATAAGTGATCCACCACCTTGCTTCACAGTGGGGATGGTATTCTTTTCACTGTAGGCCTTGTTGACCCCTCTCTAAACATAGTGCTTATGGTTGTGACCATAAAGCTCTATTTTGTTCTCGTCACTCTGAATTACAGTGTACCAGAAGCTGTGAGGCGTGTTAAGGTGTTGTCGGGCATATTGTAACCAGGATTTTTTGTGGCATTGGCGCAGTAAAGGCTTCTATCTGGCAACTAAACCATGCAGCTTATTTTTGTTCAAGTACCATCATATTGTGCTCCTTGAAACAAGCACACCGTCTTTTTCCGGGGCAGCCTGCATTTCTCCTGAGTTTACCTGTGGGTTTTTCTTTGTATCCCGAACAATTCTTATGTCTGAAATCTTTCTTGGTCTACCTGACCTTGGCTTGGTATCAAGAGATCCCCGAAATGTCCACTTCTTAATAAGTGATTGAACAGTACTGACTGGTATTTTCAAGGCTTTGGATATCTTTGTATATCTTTTTCCATCTGTATGAAGTTCCATTACCTTGTTACGCAGGTCTTTTGACAGTTATTTTCTGCTCCCCATGGCTCAGTATCTAGCCTGCTCAGTGCATCCATGTGAGAGCTAAGAAACCCAGGGCAAGGGGGAGGAAGACACAGGAGAGAGGTGAGGAAGACACAGTGGAGAGGGGGAGGAAGACACAGGGGAGGGGAGCGGGGGGTAGCCACAGGGGAGGGGAGAGGGGGAAGACACAGGGGAGGGGAGAGGGGGGAAGAGACACAGGGGAGGGGAGAGGGGGGAGAGACACAGGGGAGGGGAGAGGTGGTGGAAGAGACAAAGGTGGGAGGGATACAGTAGGGGGGAGAGACACAGTGGAGGGAATGGGGGGAAAGATACATGGGATCGGAGAGGGAGAAAGACACAGGGGCGGGAAAGGGGGGAAGAGACACGGGGAAGCGGGGAAGAGACACAGGGGAGGGAGAGGGGAAAGAGACACATGGGAGGTAGAGGGGGAGGAGACACATGGGAGGAAAGGGGGGAAGAGACACAGGGGAGGGAAGGGGGGAGAGACACAGGTGAGGAGAGAGCAGGGAGAGACACAGGGGAGGGGAGAGGTGGTGAAGGGACAAAGGGGGGAGGGACACTGGAGGGTGGGGAAGGGACACAGGGGAGGGAGGAAAAGACACACGGGAGCGGAGAGGGAGAAAGACAAAGGGGCGGGAAAGGGGGGAAGAGACACAGGGGAGGGAGAGGGGAAAGAGACACATGGGAGGGAGAGGGGGGAAGAGACACATGGGAGGAAAGGGGGGAAGAGACACAGGGGAGGGAAGGAAGGAGAGGCACAGGTGAGGGGAGAGGGGGGAGAGACACAGGGGAGGGGAGAGGTGGTGAAGGGACAAAGGAGGGGAGGGACACGGGAGGGTGGGGAAGGGACACAGGGGAGGGAGGAAAAGACACATGAGAGGAAAGGGGGGAGAGACACAGGGGAGGCAATGGGGGGAAAGAGACACGTGGGAGGGAGAGGGGGAAGAGACACATGGGAGGAAAGGGGGGAAGAGACACAGGGGAGGGAAGGGGTGAAAAGCACAGGGGAGGGAAGGGGGGAGAGACACGGGAGGGAGAGGGGGTAAAGAGACACAGTGAAGGGAGAGGGGGGAAAGAGACACATGGGAGAGAAGGGGGAGAGAAGGGGGAGAGACACAGCGCAGGGAAGGGGGAGAGACACATGGCAGGGAAGGGGGAGAGACACAAGGGAGGGAGAGGGGGTGAAGAGACACAGTGGAGGGAGGGGGGATGAGACACATGGGAGGGAAGGTGGAAGAGACACAGGGGAGGGAAGGGGAGAGAGGCACAGGGGAGGGGAGAGGGGGAAAGGGACACAGGGGAGGGAGAAAGAGACACAGGGGAGGGGGGAGGGAGAAAGAGACTCAGGGGAGGGGAGAGGGATAAAGACACAGGGGAGGGAAAGGGGGGAAGAGACACATGGGAGGGAAGGTGGGGCCACAGGGGAGGGAAGGGGGGGACACAGGGGAGGGGATGGGGTGAGAGACACAAGGGAGGAAATGGGGAGCGAGATAATTATTTAAAAATATACCATCATTTTTTTATGGGCAATTTACTAGTGTGATAATAAATGGCTTCATATCCTTCAATAAAATATTTTTTTTTTCTCATGATCCGTCATATTTTCAAAATAAATGCCAACATTTCACAATTTCTGCCAGGGTATGCAAACTTTTGGGCACAATTGTATATATATATATTTGGAGCTGATTATTAGTCCTTTTTTCAGGCAATAAAAAAAATATGTGTCCATGATTAACTTCAACATAATTCACAGATAGCTTCTGGTTCAATTAGTTCTGTATGTACTAACACTAAACCTGGTGCAGTGATACTACTACTACTACTTCTTCTACTGCTGCTACTGCTGCTACTACTGTAGTCTCTTGACCAACTAACCCTTATATGTATAGTGTTAGTGCAAATTTGCATAAATTACACAGAATTAATGGAAAAGGGCAAAAGGATGCAGACTAAAACAGTATTGAATTCCCTGTTCCATTTGATATCTATAACAGTAATTTCTTTGTTGTTGTGTACCAAACATGATAGGCTGGTGATTACATCTGTATCTTGACCGGATAAGATGTAAAGAACTCCCTATCCATATAATGTCATGATCACAGATCACGATTTGTATGGGAAAATGTTGTTCCTTTTACTTAATTAAGTATGTATGTGCTAAATCGATTCAAAATAAAAAAGTTTACCAGGTTATTTATGGGATTGCATATGCACATGATCAAGTATTGTTAAGGGTGCTCCCTATCTCAAAGTAACCAAATTACAGATGCATCAAATGTTTGGTCATCCCTAGGCTCATTAGGTTATACCTGTAGGATTGAGTATATTGTATCCCTAATCCTAAAATAATACAACCAATGATGGTCTATACGTCTTTAAGGTTTCATACTATCACCTTCAATTTGGTGTTTCACTTGGATACAATGTTGTATATGTACGGTTGCTTACTATCAGTCTCTAATATATACAGTATGTTATATATGTATCAAAAATATAAATTATAAAGTTATGGAACTACAAGCAACTATGCAACTATTAAAACACAAATACACACTCCATTAGAAATGGTTTAAACCATGGACATAGGAACACTTTTAGAGATAATCTGATTTTTTGAAAACTCTTTTTATCTATTGAAGAGTCTATCTCATCTTTGTTCTATCAGCTCCTAATAGATGAAGCATGGCGGCGGGGGGGGATTTACCAGTGGAGGAGAGAGAGGATTTGTTAGATAACTGAATTTGACATTTGCTCCTTTCCCCCAAACACGAGATGAAGAAGCAAGCTTGCGTCAATAATTGGAAATACTTTCAATTACACAACTTTCTCATGGATACTTCCAAGGTGTAACAGAGGCTAGAGCATTTCTTTAATTAATTATATCTATATGAGTTTTTACCTGCCTAATTATACACTAATTGAGACTGAAAGATTTGAAACAAGATTTATTTTACATATATTTTAGATACCAGTTTTTCTCTTTTCAGCCATTTTGTACTTATTATTTTAATTGCATCTTTTCATCATCTCTATAAAATCTGGAGGGTGTGTGCATGATGAAGTGAGACATGAGAAATGGAGATGTGACAAAGAAGAAAACACATAGAGTAATCTTTAACCAATACTTACAGGAAACTACAGGATGTAGAGCATGTGATTCATAAATAATTATGGTTATTTTGCATGGTTTAATTTGTCAAATATTTGATTAATCAATTCATACTGTGTCTAACGACTACATTCATCTTTCATAAATCAAGCAATATTATAACACATGATAATCATCATAAGTTTGATTTTAAAATAATTGAAGTCAGGATAAAGAATTTCATGATTTATTACATTTTTTCTCCAATATTTTGTTAGCCAAACATTGGATTATGCAGATAATACTGTCCTTTACACAAGACGATTGCTTATGGGGACATGGAGCTTGTTTTCCATGCATTAAATAGAACATATTTTAAAAATAATTTTAAAGGATTTAAAGTTTAAAAACAATTTACAGTAAAGCAGCACCAGAATGGTGAAGATAAAATGTAAATCTTATTGGCTATAACTACATTTAGACATTCTCCGGAGATTTTGTCTGCTGCTTGGGTTAGTGATCTGGAACCGAGATCCTCAGCAAGTACTCCATATTCCAGAATGATAGAGCAGACTAAGCCACCAAGAGAAGAGAACTGATAATAATCCCATACAGTTATGTTCATAAAAAATGCAATTAGAGTGCTAAATTATTATAAGTAAATAAGAGATAGGGTCTGTTGGGCACCTAGCTATTATACAGTGCTCAAAGTAAGACAACAGCCTTAAACATAGTTACATAGTAAGTGAGATTGAAAAAAAGACTTTTACAGTCTCAATAAATCCTTGGGAGATGTGATGTTATTATATACTGTATACTCATGTTTCAATTATCATCATAGAGGATTGGATTTAGATAGTGATGTAAGGTGATTCTGATATTATAGATTATGATATAGGAGAGATGTAATATTATAAATTATATGTCACAACAAGATGAATGATATCCTCTATCTCTTATCTCGGATTATTTGAAAATAGCAGGAGGTGAATACCATCATCTGCACCCTGATAAGTATAAATGTCATCAATAAATATAACTTCTACATCCATCTATGTTAAATATCCATTTGATTACAACTAGTTAAACAGATATAAGTACATAAATCTTTTATATTCATCCATACTACAAAGTGACCATCAATGTGTCTTCCATAACCAACACTAGAAGGTAATTTTTACTGCAGGCTGTAGTAACCATAGGGTATGAAACTGTTTCCTTTTCCTCATAGGTCTTCCTTACAGAAGCCTCACAGTTATGAACCCTTCCATGGGACATTATCTTTACTGAAATTATTACAGCTCCAATATCATGCCACCTAATTTACTATTTTATTTTAGTATGCTTACCTAATATTTTTACAAAATGGTTCCATTAGAATTCATGGCATATTGCTATTATTTCCCAATTAAGATATACCGTATATACTCGAGTATAAGCCGACCCGAGTATAAGCAGAGGCACCTATTTTACCACAAAATACTGGGTAAAATTAGTGACTCGAGTATAAGCCGAGGGTGGGAAATGTGCTGCCCCTTGTGTCCCTCTTGTGCCCTCTGTGTCCCCCTCTTGTGTCCCCCTCTCACTCCCGTGTCTCTTCTCCCCTCTCCCTTCCCTGTCTCTCTTCTCCCCTCTCCCTTCCCTGTGTCTCTTCTTCCCTCTCCCTTCCCTGTGTCTCTTCCAACCTCTCCCTTCCCTGTGTCTCTTCCAACCTCTCCCTTCCCTGTGTCTTTTCCCCCTCCCTTATCACCCTCCTCAACCCCTCTCCTAATCTTCCCTCCTCATCCTCAACCTCCCTCCTCATCCTCCCTCCTCATCCTCAACCCCCTCCTCATCCTCAACCCCCTCCTCATCCTTAACCTCCTTCCTCATCCTTAACCCCCCTCCTCATCCTCAACCTCCCTCCTCATCCTCAACCCCCTCCTCAACCTCCCTCCTCATCCTCAACCTCCCTCCTCATCCTCCCTCCTCAACCCCCCATCCTTATCCTCAACCCCACTCCTAATCCTCCCTCCTCATCCTCAACCTCCCTCCTCATCCTCAACCCCCTCCTCAACCCCCTCCTCAACCTCCCTCCTCATCCTCAACCTCCCTCCTCATCCTCAACCTCCCTCCTCATCCTCAACCCCCTCCTTATCCTCAACCCCCTCCTCAACCTCCCTCCTCATCCTCAACCCCCTCCTCAACCTCAACCCCCATCCTCAACCCCCCATCCTCATCCTCTCTCCTCAACCCCCCTCCTCAACCTCAACCCCCCTCCTCAACCCATCCTCCTCATCCTCAACCTCCCCCTCATCCTCAACCTCCCTCCTCAACCCCCTCCTCAACCTCCCTCCTCAACCCCCCTATCCTCAACCCCCTCCTCAACCCCCACATCCTCAACCCCCACATCCTCAACCCCCTCCTCAACCTCCCTCCTCAACCCCTTCCTCAACCCCCCATCCTCAACCCCCTCCTCAACCTCCCTCCTCAACCTCCCTCCTCAACCTCAACCCCCCCTCAACCTCAACCCCCCTCAACCTCCCTCCTCAACCTCAACCCTCCTCAACCCCCCTCAACCTCCCCCCTCAACCCCCCTCCTCAACCTAAACCCCCCTCAACCCCCCTCCTCAACCTAAACCCCCCTAAATACCTCCCCCTCTCCCCTCACTTACCTGCTTCTGCTCCGCTCCTTAACCCGGCGCGCATGTTATGTCACATGCGCGCCGCATCATTAGCATATACCTGGTGCCGGTACCCGGTATATGCTAATGCCATGACGTCACATGCGCGCCGCGTCATTAGAATATACCGGGTGCCGATACCCGGTATATGCTAATGACGTGATGTCACATGGGCGCCGCGTCATTAGCATATACCGAGTGCCGGCACCCGGTATATGCTAATGGCGTGGCGCGAAGGCCGGAGCAGAAGCAGGTAAGTGAAGGGAGAGGGGGAGGTATTTAGGGGGGGTTAGAATGAGGAGGGGGGTTCAGGTTGAGGAGGGGGGTTGAGGAGGGAGAATGAGGAGGGGGGTTTATAATGAGGAGGGGGAGTTGAGGATGAGGAGGGGGGAGGGAAAGAGACACAGGGGTTTAGAGAGACACAGGGGGTAGAGAGACACGGGGGGTAGAGAGACACAGGGGTTAGAGAGACACGGGGGGTAGAGAGACACGGGGGGTAGAGAGACACGGGGGGTAGAGAGACACAGGGGGAGAGTGACTCGAGTATAAGCCGAGGGGGCCCTTTTAGCCTTAAAAAAAGGGCTTAAAAACTCGGCTTATACTCGAGTATATACGGTAATACCTTTAATTTGGACAAATATGCATAGCAGTATCTGTTTTCATCTTCAAAGGAATGCACTAAATGAGAACCCCTCATCGAGTCCCTTCGGTGTCTGTGCATGTAACCTATAGATCCATGTCTATGTCTCCTTTTCTTGTACCTAAGATTGCCCGTCAAAAGCAAAACATTTAAGCAAGTTTACATGTTTGTTGTGATAAAATGTAATATGCTTGCCAGGGAGGTATTCAATTTTTTTTCAATGGCATATATATGTTATCCTACTCTTCATCTTAGCTGTCTGCTGGTTTTACCAACAGAAAGCTTATCACAAATACATTGTGCCATGTAGATTACCCTGCTGGTACTGCAATTGTAGAAGTCTTTTATAATGAATTCCTGGTTTGTCTTGGGATGTATAAAACTTTTTGAAGGTCTTTTCAATTTACAGAATTTGCATCTTCCATATCTATAACAACCCTTCAGTGGTTGTAACCATGTTTTCTTTTTCATATGTCCTTCTTTTTGTATGAAGTAGCTATGGACCAATTTACCTGTCACATTTTGACCCCGTCAGTAGGTTATATTGACCTGTGGTGTTAGAAGTCCTGTAAGATAATTATCTGATAGTAATAAGTTCCAGTGTTTAAAAAATATTTTTTAATGTCTTCGGAATTTTTACCGAATGTTTGAACACATCTTATAATATCAGATGTTTCTTCCTGCATTTCAGTCTGTTTTTGTATACTTAACAATTCAGTTCTATCACAATTCAGGGCCATTGTATATGCCAACTTCAGGCATCTGTTTGCATAGCCTCTGCTCTTAAATCTGGCTCCTAATTTTTGTGTCTCCTTCTTGAATTCCTCATCTGTTCTGCAATTCACCCTAATCCTCAGATATTGGCCCTTTGGAATACCCCATTTCTGTGGTTCATAGTGTTGACTGGACCAATGGAGCATGCTGTTTGTTGCAGTATTTTTCTTAATCTATTTGGTCTGATGATCAATTGGTTTTCTTCAAATGCTCATGGCGACTAACTTTGAGATAATCAATATTTTGAATAGAGTAATACTACATTTAAAACACTAAATATTCCTTTTGTTTCCCTCTTGTTTGGTTAGTGCATGTTTTTATTGCAGATAAGCTCTTCAGTAATATAACTATAACTGTAAGTTCCTTGATGGGAAGGAAAGGGTGTTTGCTATGTTCCTTGCTGTAGGGGTTAAGTAATCTATCTGCAGGTGAGTGGAGGAGTGCAGCTGTATTGAACATGTGCGATTTAAAAAAAAAGGGGAGCACAATTGTAGTGTAAATGTGTTTAAATAAAAGGAGGACTGCAGTCATATTGCAATTGTGAGAGTTTAAATAATAGAGGGGAGCACTGTTATTGTGTAAATGTGATAGTTTAAATCATAGGGGGCACAATTTTGGTGTAAGTGTGAGAGTTTAAGTAAGATGGGGGAGTATAGTTATAATGTTTGAGAGTTAAAAAAATGGGGGTGTACCGGGTAATCTACTACGCAGACGATGCAGTGGTGGTGGTTAGAGAAGATCTTACCTTTGTTCTTCAGGAGGTTGGCAACTTTAAATCTGTTCCAATGTCCGCTTGACACTCTTTTCTCCAAGCGGTCAAGCACATTCATCTTGACATCCAGAGGAATGCTCTGGTGCTTCAATTTGCCTTGGTCTTCCTTGCGCTCAGTAATTACCTGTAAAACAGTACACAAAATATAATTAATGTAGATTTTATTAGACAATTAACAACCAAATTATGAGAAACAGTGGAACAACAAAATTATTCTGTACCTTCTTTCTCGATGGTGGAAGTAAGAATTGGGGGTCTCTTGTGGCTCTTTCTCTCTCCAGGATGGCATTTTGCTCTCTTTCTGTCTACCTTTCTCTTGTGCTGTGTCTCTTAACCCTCCTAGCAGTAATCCCGAGGGTGGCTCAGGGTTAATTTTTAGTGCTTAAAGTGGTAACTCTGAGCCACGCTCGGGATTACATCGGGGAGTGCAGGGAGTACAGGGGCAGATGGGGGGTGGGGTTGGCAGTGCTGCCTAATTTGCCTGGGACCCCTCAGCATATCATTCCTCCTTATCCCTTTCCCATTCTCCTCCTCCTTATCCTTCTCCTTTTCCCTCCTTGCCCTCCTCCTCCTCTTCCCCCTTTATCCTCCTCACTTTCCCCCTCTCCATTCACCTCCCTTACCCCTCTCTCCTTACTATGATCCGATGAGCTGATGATGATCCTTTCCCTGCTGAACCTCATCTGGCTGTGACTGGGACCTGCAAACGCTAATGACGTGACGTTCATGTGATATCACGTCATTATCGTTTGCCAGTCCCGGTCACAGCCAGAAGACGTGCTGCATAAAAAGGATCATCATCAGATCATTAGATCATAGTAAGGGGAGAGGGGTAAATGGGAAAGGGAGGAGGAAGGTAATGGGGTAGGGGTGAAAGGGAGAAGGAAGAGGATAAGAGGGAAGGGGGGAAAGCGAGCGGGAGGAGCGGAAGGGGGAAATGGAGGAAGAGAAGGATAAGGGGGATGGGGGAAAGGGAGGAAGATAAGGGGGAAGGGGGAAAAGGGAGGAGGAGGATAAGGGGGTGGGGGGAGGAGGAGGATAAGGGGGAAGGGGGGAAGTGAGGAGTAGGAGGCTAAGGGTGTAAAGGGAGGAGGAGGAGGATAAGGGGGAAGGGTAAAAGGGAGGAGTAGGAGGCTAAGGGGGGAAATGGAGGAGGAGGAGGATAAGGGGGAAAAGGAAGGAGGAGTGAAAGGGGGAGGATAGGGGAAAGGAAGAAGTATAAGGGGTGAAAGGGAAGAGAAGGATAAGGGGAAGGGGGAAAGAAAGGTGGAGAGGGGGGAAGGGGTAATGATGCTCTGCGGGGGCTAGGGTATGGGATGGTCCAGAATATAGAAAAAGTTTAAGTGTATATTTTATATACTGTATATATATATATTTATATATATATATCCGTAATCTTTTTCTGGGCGCTTACTATATATATATTGTAACGGATCTACTGGCACCCCGACCGGGTACCTCCGTTGATGGACGCGCCCTAGCTTGCATCGAGGCCTACAAGCACTGCACCGGACACCAAAACCACCACAGACTCCAAGGATAGTACATCAGGAACAAGCGTTCAGTAGTTACAGCTCAAGGGAGTATGCAAAAGCATAGCAATCCCCAGTATGATAGCGATCCCCTCCAATAACGAGATGAGACTACGTTTTGAAGGGTCAAGTAGAACATAACTTTAATGACAGGGGATCTCCTTTTATGCAATGGTGCCCTCTGAAGGGCTACACCCACATAATTATCACAGCCAATTAGATACATGGTTCAACCCGCACGTCTCCTTCCCTCAGATAACAGGTAACACAATTAAAACAGACACAATTTTAACCACATTCTGGATGTACCCCCAAAACAGGGGGTACACCTTTAAGTCCAGCACCGTTCAATATCTCTCACCCAGGGGAACACCATATTAAAAAATGGCATGAATCAGACCAGGGGTTCAAAAGTTAGTAAAAGTATGTTTTTCACATAACACACAGATATTTCACATATCCCCCACACAATACACATATAGCACAATAGGTGTGGTCACCCCTCCCTGAGGCAACTTGATATAATCAGACAATGATTAAATCAGCCTTCTTTGTTCTTATCTGAGAATGAAAAAATTTATACAATCGACTCCCTTATCTCTTGAGTCTCTGTAATAGGATTATCTATTAGCCTAGGTCTGCAAAAGTCTGGCTAATATTCTGCAGAGCACAAACCAACATACATATAGTAGGATCATATTTTAACCATAATAATCATAAAACAGGGTAAAACAGTGATGGGTTCCGTTACACACCTCCCCCGTGACCATAAGCCGGCATACACGGTCTGATCCCAACGGATCGGCTTGGGGATGTCCGGACAAAAGTATTTGTTGGTCAATTCTCTAGTTTGACAACCCATCAGCATTACTGCAATTCACATTGACTCACATTTCACATATCCCCAGATAGCTGGGATCTGAGCGCAGAAAACTACCGAATAGCGCTCAGATCCTCTTCACACAGTTCAATTGCCATGTAGCTAAAGTCTTTCCCATAGTCTTTCATCATATGAATGGGCTCCATGGCATAGTTATCTGGGGTATCACCGCTCCCACAGGGCAAGTACCGAATGACCCCCCTGTATGTAAAGGGCCAGAATGAGTGACATACACTCTGGTATGGCCGAATACTGTGTTTGAAGGGCAATATGTCCCAGGGCCATAGTCGCAGGGCAGGAGGCTGGCAAACAGTCCTCTCCAAGAATAAGTGGCGAAGGGCACTTCGTCACACATCTCCCCTTTGGGGGGAAGTCTAACCGGGCACCTGACCTTCTGCCGGTCAGTGCCTCCGTTAGAGGATCCACCAACCCACAATAAACCAGTGCTAGAGCAGCCCCCCCACAACAACAAAGTGCAAGAGCAGCCCACCTACAACGAGCCGTTACTGCAACTGGATATTTCGCTGTGGTGATGGGGCAACACGCTGAGGGGACTTGAGGGGCAGAGGCCAGCGGCACTCTGCCTTGATGCAAGCTCTTCTGCTGGGGTACTTGGGACATATTCCAGCTCAGTAGCCAGGGAAACGTGGGGGTCAGTGGGGGTTAACATTTCCTCTGTTAACCCTGGGGCCACATTAGAAGTTAGCTGGGGAAGGGAATTTGTACTTACCCCCTCCTCCGGTTGTCCCAGTGAGCGTAGTTGGGGATCTGGACAGGCTGTGGGCACAGAGACCACGGTCCCATCTGTGCCGTCTGGGAGATTGGTGTCTCCCCTTGTCAGGGTAAACTGTCTCTGGCAAGGAAGGATAACACCTTCTGCCCCCTGTGGTTCACACTGCCGCTGGGGGGGAAGGACGACACCTTCTGCCCCCTGGGGTTCACACTGCCGCTGGGGGGGAAGGACGACACCTCCTGCCCCCTGGGGTTCACACTGCCGCTGGGGGGAAAGGACGACACCTTCTGCCCCCTGTGGTTCACACTGCCGCTGGGGGGGAAGGACGACACCTTCTGCCCCCTGGGGTTCACACTGCCGCTGGGGGGGAGGGACGACACCTTCTGCCCCCTGGGGGTCACACTGCCGCTGGGGGGGAAGGACGACACCTTCTGCCCCCTGGGGTTTACACTGCCGCTGGGGGGGAAGGACGACACCTTCTGCCCCCTGGGGGTCACACTGCCGCTGGGGGGGAAGGACAACACCTTCTGCCCCCTGGGGTTCACACTGCCGCTGGGGGGGAAGGACGACACCTTCTGCCCCCAGGGGTTCACAGTGCCGCTGGGTGGGAAGGACGGCACCTTCTGCCCCCTGGGGTTCCCACTGCCGCTGGGAGGGAAGGACGACACCTTCTGCCCCCTGGGGTTCACACTGCTGCTGGGGGGGAAGGATGACACCTTCTGCCCGCTGGGGTTCACACTGCCGCTGGGGGGGAAGGACGACACCTTCTGCCCTCTGTAGGGCCGGTAGAGAGACCTCGGTCCCATCTCTACCTGCCATCTGGAGGTCATCCCAGGACCAGTCAATGACGTCTGGTTCTGCTTGTCGAGTATGCACGAAGCTGAGCAGGTATTGGTAGTCCTGCTCCAGCTCCCACTCTCTCGTTACCAGGTGGGTCATGTCTTTGCTAACCTCGCCTTCGTCATCCCAGACATACATGCCCATCCGGTAGTCGTAGATGTCCCAAAACCTAGACCCCTCCGTGCTGCCAAGATCAATATCGTCCTCCAAGGCATCCCATAATAAACCCGGGCCATCATAATCATTCCCCTCCGGTAAGTCGTGTTCAGACGTCCAGGGGGTAAGTCGAACGGTATGCCACCAGAGGGCCTGGTATGCGTTGTCTAGCCAGAGCTCTCGCCATACCAGGGTCTCTAGTCTTGTCACCCACTCATCCAGGGGCTGCTCTCCCAATAGATACATCCGCATCGCCACACGCTTCTGTAGCCGCTGCTCATCACTGGGGAGACTCTCACCTCGCCGCCATTGGGCATCTTCCAGGGCATCATACCAGAGTTCCTTTCTGTCTGAATCCCTGTAGTCCGCGGCCTCCTCCTCATCCTCATCATGGAACGCTGTCCGAAAACTAGCCGGTTCCATCCTGCTGTAGCCAGGGGCGCTGTACGGATACTAGCGTTGCCCTCAATTTGGAACTCCAAACGTTACCGGTGTCTACGTGCTGCTTTTCCTCTTACTAGAACGACATCCCACCACTGCCACCAATGTAACGGATCTACTGGCACCCCGACCGGGTACCTACGTTGATAGACGCGTCCTAGTTTGCGCCAAGGCCTACAAGCACCGCACCGGACACCTCAACCACCACAGACTCCACAACCGCCGTAGTTTAGCTGGAGCCGCGCCGTCTTCCTTCCACCCTGTGTGAATCTCCAGCATCCAGGACCGTGTGGGGAAGACCTCTCCTCCAAGGAGAGTACATCAGGAACAAGCGTTCAGTAGTTACAGCTCAAGGGAGTATGCAAAAGCATAGCAATCCCCAGTAGGATATAGCGATCCCCTCCAATAACGAGATGAGACTACGTTTTGAAGGGTCAAGTAGAACATAACTTTAATGACAGGGGATCTCCTTTTATGCAATGGTGCCCTCTGAAGGGCTACACCCACATAATTATCACAGCCAATTATATACATGGTTCAACCCCCACGTCTCCTCCCCTCAGATAACAGGTAACACAATTAAAACAGACACAATTTTAACCACATTCTGGATGTACCCCAAAAACAGGGGGTACACCTTTAAGTCCAGCACCGTTCAATAGCTCTCACCCAGGGGAATAACATATTAAAAAATGGCATGAATCAGACCAGGGGTTCAAAAGTTAGTAAAAGTATGTTTTTCACATAACACACAGACATTTCACATATCCCCCACACAATACACATATAGCACAATAGGTGTGGTCACCCCTCCCTGAGGCAACTTGATATAATCAGACAATGATTAAATCAGCCTTCTTTGTTCTTATCTGAGAATGAAAACAATTTATACAATCGACTCCCTTATCTCTTGAGTCTCTGTAATAGGATTATCTATTAGCCTAGGTCTGCAAAAGTCTGGCTAATATTCTGCAGAGCATAAACCAACATACATATAGTAGGATCATATTTTAACCATAATAATCATAAAACAGGGTAAAACAGTGATGGGTTCCGTTACATATATAATCCCTTCCCTGTGAGCGTAGGCGACGCAGGGGGCTGAACAAGGCGGTATGATTATGTCAGGAGGAGGCAGGCCAGGTCTGAGTTGGCAAGCACCAACAAATTTTTCCGATTGAGTGCAACTGTTGGGGGTGTCAGGAATGGCAATACCAGATAGAGCTGTTCCCTCTAACAGCCCGGAGAACAGTTCTACTCGAGGAGGGCAGATTAAGTAGAACAGAGTAAAACCCAATCCATGTGATTTAACAATGATTTTAAGGTCAATATAAGGAGTGAAAAGCAGGCATTTAAATTATACATTAAAGAAGGAACAGTGGCAGCTTTACGCAAGTACAAGAAATATAAGAAGGCAGCAAAAAAACTGTTAGCATGGCTGAAATAGTGTAAAGTGTAGTGTAATGTAAAGTCAGTTGCAAAGGTGAGTAAACCAACCCTATTTGTTTAATACTAGCGACTTGCCCGTCAAAAATGACAGTATGAAAATTCAAAGCCTCGCAATGCTGTTTGCCACACAATCCTCCCCCGCCCCCCCGTATCTTGCGGGTCAAGCTTTGGCGCTCATTGAGAGCCTCTCCCCACCTCTACTTTATGTGCTCTATGATGAGCGCCTTCTACGCTCATGGCAAGTCTCTCCCCCTCTACTTTACGGGCCCTGAGATGAGCACCTTCTGCGCTCATTGTGCATGTGCAAGGATGCAATTTTTAACATTGCGTGACGACAACTCCTAATTATGAGAACTATATATGTGATAATAGTCTTTATAAGGCTAGGAAGAAACTATAGGAACATTACAATATAAAACAGGCTGACTGATAAATAGAGAGTAAGTAGAGTAAACTAAGTAGAGTAAACTAAAAAGTAGAGTAAACTCATTTTAACCTATATAGACACAGAGAAAATACTCCATTCGAAAAAATGATGTTTGGCAGAAAAACATTTTTTTTTGTATCCAGTTGTTATTACATATTGAAGGAAAATATTGAAAGGGGAAAAAACCTATTAAAATGGATTTCTGGGCAAATAGATATAGGTAAGACTTGGACAAGTGAAAGATGGTTAAAATGTTTACATTTTCAGACTCAATAATTAATAACGAATGTTGGAGGAATTGTGGGGTAAGAGGAACGTTTTACCATGTGTGGTGGGAGAGTTCACAAATTCAATTAATGTGGAGGGATTGTTTTGAAAAAAATCTAAAATAACTAAAATCTATATTCTCTCAGCTCCCGAAATCACGCTACCACACATTTTACCAAATACATTGTCTATAGAAATAAAAGCATTTATTTTGCAATGAATATCTACGGTAAAATTCCTGATAGCAAAAAAAGGGAAGCAACAACAAGTTCGTTCCAAGTTGGAACGAAATTGAATTTGCTCTAAATAAAAACTATCAGTTAGAAATGGATGCATTTGTTCTAGGACTATCAAAGAAAGTATTAATAAAAATATGGAAAAATAGCAATGAGATTGAGGAGCAGGAGGAGAACAGAGGAGAATGAAAAAAGGGAAAAGAGAAGTTGTGCAAAGAGGAGTTAGTTAATTTATAAACAGGCTTTCTTGGAGATTCGTTCCGTGCCCATAAGGGTATGTCTTTGCTTTTTTGTTTTTGTTTTGCTTGGGTTTCCATCAAGTTTTGTTTTGTACTTATATTCACTTTTGAAACTTGTATTGCTGTTCTTGGTTATTTACTGAGATAGCTACTGCATATGTATAATCTAACAACACACTGCTGGATTAATGATGATTATTGCATGGCATAATGTCTTGTTGAATTTGGATAATCAATGAAAATACCTATTGTTTGTAATGATGAAACAAATGTATGACTCAAGTAATGTTTGCTACATTTAAAAAATGTCTATAAATAAAAATCATATAAAAAAAAGATAAATAGAGATCTGGAAAAGGCAAATGAGCGAAATAGATTATTTTTCTTCTGTACAAGCAACAGAGGGACCAGTGGTTGGAACAATACAACAAAATGGAGCTTTACTACCATCACCAAATAATTGGTTAATGCACGAAGAAATCCAAAAGAGGCTGCAAAAAAATAAATGTTAATAAAGTGACAGATCCTGGTGGTATGCATCCAAGTGTACTGAATGAACTGACTGTAAAAGCCAAAACATTATATATAATTTGTTAATACTCCCTTTCCTCAGGCTCGGTACCATACGACTGCCGAAAATCAGATTGTATACTTATATTTAAAAGGGAACAAAGAACCTATAGACCTGTAATTCTCACTTCTGTGGTGGGGAAGCTTTTAAGAGGGTTTAATAAGGGATAGTATACAAGAATATATCCATGTGAACAAGATAATAAGTAGGAGACAACACAGATTTCTGAGGGATCTGTCATGTTAAATAAATGTAATTAGTTTCAGTGAGGAGATAAGTAAGAATGTGAACCAAGGCAACTCATGAGATGTAGTCCTTTTGGATTCTGTGAAAGTTTTTGATACAGCGCCACATGGGAGACGATTGAGCAAACAAAGGAATACAGGAATTGGAGTAAATATATGATCATAGATTGAGAAGTGGCTAAAAGACGGGAAGCAATGGGTTGTTTTAAATTGTGCATACTAAGATTAGAATAATTTGGTAAGTGGGTTCCTCAGGATTTAGTATTAGATCATCTCCTTTTTAACATGTTTATTAATGACTTATAAGTAAGGTTAAAAATTATTGTCTCCATCTGTGCTGATGGAAACTAGGTTGTGAAAAGCAAATACATCATGAAATTATGTACTTTCCTACCAAAGATACTTACATAAATTTTAGGAATGGGCATCTAAATGGCAGATGGAATTTAACACAAATAAATGTAAAGTTATGCTTTTGGGAAGGATAATTAACAAATATTTATATAATCCAAATGGAACAAATCTTGGGACTCTTCTTGAGGCACTTACAATCCATTAATATTAAAGAAGTACAACAGATTTTTGCCCAAAACATTATAGGATATTGTTATAAGATGGAAGTATTTTACAGGGCCAGCATTAAAGCTTTAACATTATAAGGTAGGGTGAGACCCTTTAATTTAAAGAGTTTTAGTCTATATTGTGATTCAAAGATCTACTCGGTTGCAGAACACATCTTAAAATCTTACATCATGTTATGGAACTCATTTTCCCTTTGAGTCCATGAAAGTCTAATCCCTTGGTTTATCCCAGTGCACTACTGGGAGCGTAGTTGGGAGCCTTTTTTATGAATATATGTGTCAAAATTATGTCTAATCATAAACATTAGAAAACAGTAGGAAACAGTAAAAAAAAAAAAGTAGGAAACAGTAAAAAGATCAATTAAGCAAATTCTTGTCACTGCATGGGCCCTGGAGCTGGTTTCTAAAGATCAAGATCAATACTAAAAATCTGAAGAAGTTCTGAAGGTGGTTAAAGCTAGGTGAACATCTGATGTTATTTGGTAACTTTAATGCATCATTTTACAAAGTTGGGGAGCACATATTCCACTTTACAACATACAATGAAGATTTTCCAAGAAAAGTTATTGGAGATGCTGGATAAGTGATTAAAAGCTTTGAGATAACTGAAAGCAAAATAGATAGTGATGTTGAGGACCATGAACACATTGTATTCATTACAGCATCACGTTGTCTTTTGTAAATTTGCTCATAGGCAATTAATAGAGTCACCAGCTACTAGCTTTACATTATTATCAAAAGTATAAATGGTTATAAATTCCATGCTATTAATCATACCTATTTATTCAGAGCTCCAAACTCTCATTAGTCATTATTGTTTATGAACATGATTGAACTCAGAAAACTTTGTTAGCCTACTATGTTTTGCTATAGGATGAAGCAATCTGTCTTTATTACTTTATACATTACTGTAACCCATTGCCAATAGATGTCAATCTTAACTTTTCAAATCCCTGCCAATTAGACATGTTTAGCAATCAACCTGTAAGAAATTAAAGTGTAATTTCTAGAGATTCTATTCTTTTGAGAATGATTGACAAATAAAACACACAAATAAGATTTATGAATTAACATATATTTATATCTTTCCGTGCACAAAAACAAATAATCATACAAGAACATGTAAGAACGTGGGAAAACAAAGTAAAAACTAAAAAAATAATCACAAATGTAAAGTTTTATGAAATAATAGATGTAAACAAAATATAACCTATATATATATATATATATATATATATATATATATATATATAAAAGCACAATTAGTTGATATTTAATGGCTGGCTCCTACAACATATTAAGAAAGAAAACACCTAAATTATTTTTAACCTTTCAAGAGGAACGAAAAACAACAAACATTTCCCCAGTATCCAGAAAGAACAAAAACATTAATTAATATACACCCACATATCATCGGTATACAGCAAGAAAGAAGACAGTAATTAATTAAGAAAAATAATTAGTCATCAATCAGACATGCAATATAATCACCCTGGGTGGATCAAAAATATTAAGGGGTATAGTTACTACCTACGGTCTACCGGTCACATCAGAACCTCTCTGTGTGGGATCTCTATGTCCCCTCTCCTTCTACCATTGTGAATTTCAGCTGTTTTTTTATATGATATTTGGGCTGTCTTCCCCCCTCTATATCTTAATTGGATCTGTTGACAGAGTAGCCTCTTCTGACTTTCTCGCAATCTTAATCAATAGATCTCTTTGACCAACTGTACAAAAACAATGACCATTATCATTGATGATCTTCTCCATGGGTGGTGCCCTGTATTTATGTGAATAGACCCCATATATCTTGTCTATATGATAGATGTGAGAATTGCAATTATGTGTTTTTCTCAGCCCTTTGATGTGTTTCTTTTGGAATTTAACCAGGGAATGACTGACTGAGCTCCTAATGATATTTATATATCTACACATATACACACACACATATATATATATATATATATATATATATATATATATATATATATGTATATATATATATATATATCACATATATAGTTGTGAGCGTACGAGTTGTTGCTAAGGCTGCGAAGCGAGGGCCGCGGCTCGCGAAGCGAGGGCACAGGGCGAGGGTCTCAGTTGCTGGCATGGAGTGCCGTAGGCGCTCCATGCCAGCACCTGAGGACCTCGCAAAGCGAGGGCCCCAGTTGCTGGCATGGAGCGCCGAAGGCGCTCCATGCCAGCAACTGCGACCCTCGCAAAGTTCACGTCGCAACCCAAAGAGCACGACACACACATTACGACACTCGCAAACAACATACGACACACGTTCACACACATTACGGCCTCGCAACACTCGGACGCAACTCGCGAACATTACAAAATTTAAAACACAATACATACACACAGCACATACATAAAAACCTTACCTACACCAAGAGGGAGCACCCAGGACCTTAAAAATGTAACTTACACCTTCATTTTACTCGAAATAAAAGAGTTTAGACAATAAACAATTTGCTAAGCGACACAAAAAATGGCCGACGAACAAAACTAAAATGAGGCTAGACACGCAAACACCATACGAGACACGTTACCACACATTACGACCTCGCAAACATCGGACACGCAGACATACAAACATTTAAAACACAATAAATACACACAACACACACATAAAAAGATTACCTACAGCAAGAGGAACCATCCAGCACCTCAAAAAAAACAAGTTACACCTTCATTTAAATAAAAATAAAACACTTTAGACACTAATACAATCACTAAGCGAGAGAAAAAATGGCCGACGAGCAAAACGAAAACGAGGCTTCAGACGTAACTATACTACACTTACTCGCAATAATGAAACACATACTATGCGGAACGTATCACAATCATATTAATCACCATTTTGACCACTACTATGCACAAAATGGCGGATGGAACGCAAATTGTAAGCTGGAACGCAAATAGCTCATACTTTCCAGAATTTTCTACAAGTTTATAAATACTGCCTATTTTACACAAAAAAATACATTTCTCCTCAGGTGATGAACAGAGTGACTTCATAGATAACTGCTGCTTTTACTTGAGAAGACAATTCTTTCATAATTTACTACTTTACACTGTGCAAATTACAACTGAGAGGTAAGCTATAATATATTACATTTTATTATCAAGACAGGACAAAAAGAAATAATATGAACTAGGAAAATGTGATTTATGTAGTGACATCTGACACGCACATTTATGTCTATCATGTATAATCACATGTTACACACACATTTATGTGTGTAGGCCCACAAAAAAAATAAGGTTCATTCAACAAAACAAAAAAAACAAAAATTCAATATCAAAAAGAGGTTTATGTATAGTGACATGTGACACGGACATATATGTGTATTGCCCCTGCAACAAAATGATCTTAAAACAAAATAATTAAACAACTACATTTAAATGACATTAGAAAATAAAAATTGTAATATTAAAATATGAGTCATGTATACTGATATGTGACACGCACATATATGTAGCATCTATAGTTACATCTCACACACACATTTATGTGTGTTGGAAAAAACAAAAAATAAGGTTCATTTAACAATTAAATTATGATTCATGTATAGTGATATGTCACACGCACACCAAAAAATTACATTGAACTCTGGAAATGTGCTTCATGTATGTGACATATGTGTGTGGCCACCCCCAAAAAATAATGTTAATTGAAAATACGTACAGAAGTATATTTAAATGACATTAATTTACTGCAATTCAATAGATCACCTAAAGCTCAATATTTCTACTTCTTTTAATATTCAAACAGACTCTGCATCAACAGCGTCACTCAACAATTTGCACCGTGCATTGTGAAGCACAATCCCTTTTAAAGAACAGCAACAAAGAAGAACAGGTAAGATATAAAAATACATTACATGCTGAAAAGCCCATGCTTTGCTAAATAAAAAATAAAAATTATACAATTAAATATTTCACTTTCTTTTTCAAACAGACACTTCAAGAAGACCGGCGGATTAAGATTGGCAGGAGGGGACCCTCTGTCATTCAACACTTCAATCAAGGTAAAGTATTAAGTATAAAAAAGAAACAAACCATGAGCCTCATTCAATTGTGAATTGGCCAATTGAATAGGGCTCTATATAAGCACATAACATATTTTTTATACAGAAATTTTTAGTTAATGAACTTCGATACAAAATCAAGGTCTTCACTAACTAAAAACTTCGGTCAAAAAATATGTTATGTGCTTATATAGAGCCCTCTTCAATTGGCAAAATTGCAATTGAATGAGGACCTATATATCTTTAATGGCCGAGGGCCTCATTTAAATGTGATTTGCCCATTTCAATAGGGCTCTATATAAGCACAGAGGATATTTTTTTAATGAACTTTTTAGTTAGTGAAGACCTTGCTTTTAGATACAAGTTCACTAACTAAAAACTTCTGTAAAAAAAGATGCTCTGTGGTTATATTGAGCTCTATTCCATTGCCCAAAATGCAATTGAATGAGGACCTATATATCTTTAATGGCCGAGGGCCTCATTTAAATGTGATTTGCCCATTTCAATAGGGCTCTATATAAGCACAGAGGATATTTTTTTAATGAACTTCTTAGTTAGTGAAGACCTTGCTTTTAGATACAAGTTCACTAACTAAAAACTTCTGTAAAAAAAGATGCTCTGTGGTTATATTGAGCTCTATTCCATTGCCCAAAATGCAATTGAATGAGGCCCCGACAATATAACAAATGCAGCAAACAAAGGCCCTCATTCAATTGCTATTTTGGCCAATTGAATATGGCTATAAATAAGCACATAATATATATTTTTTAAAGAAGTTTTTAGTTAGTGAAAACCGTGCTTTTGGATAGATGCTTAATAACTAAAAACTTTTATAAAAAATATATGTGATGTGCTTATTTAGACCCCTATTCAATTTGCAACATTGCAATTGAATGAGGGCCTTAGGCCCACATTCAATTGCAATTTGTCCAATTGAATAGGGGTCTAAATAAGCACATAACATATTTTTTCAAAGAAGTTTTTAGTTAGTAAACATCTATCCAAAAACAAGGTTTTCACTAACTAAAAACTTATTTTTTAAAAATATGTTATGTGCTTATTTAGAGCACTATTGAATTGGCCAAATCGCAATTGAATGAGGGCCTTAGAGTCCTATTGAATTGGCCAAAATGCAATTGAATAAGGGCCAAAGTATGCAACATATGGTACACACAAAGTGGTACACACAAAACAAGGTTTATAACAAACTCACACAAACACATAGTAAACTAAATTAACTTTCTTATTCAATGTTTAACAACCTATAAGCCTTACAAAGAAGCCTAAATAACAATAACAAAAGTGGTGCGCACCTAAGAGGATTGTACAAAAATTCACACAAACACATAGGAAACTACATTAACATTCTTCTCTAATATTTAACAACCTATAACAAGTACAATGAAGACTAAATAACTTTAGTACAAGTGGTGCACACAAAACACGATGGTAACAAACTCACACAAACACATAGCAAAGTACATTAATATTCTTATTTCATGTTTAAAAAAATATAACCATCCCAATAAAGGCTAAATAAGTATACCACAAGTGGTGCGCACAAAACAGGATTGTACAAAAACTCACACAAACACATAGCAAACTAAATTCATATTCTTAGTTAATGTTTAACAACCTATAAGCCTTACAAACAAGCCTAAATAAGTAGACCAGAAGTGGTACGCACAAAACAGGATTGTACTTAAACTCACACAAACACATAGGAAACTAAATTAAGATTCTTCTTTAATGTTTAACAACCTAGATCCATTACAATGAAGCTTAAATAAGTATACCACAAGTGGTGTGCACAAAACAGGATTGTACAAAAAAACACATAGCAAAATAAATTAATATTCTTCTTTAATATATCACAACCTACAAGCCTTACTAAGAAGCTTAATAAAGGATAGAGAAGAGAGAATTATGAACTAAGAGCAAATCTTCAGACCAGAGAGAACCCTAGATTTAATGAACAACAACAATCTTTTTTAGAGAGAGGCAGGATCCCTGTGAAGGGGCCAGAGAGGACACTCAGATCCAAGGGAAACAGGAATACTTGACTCCCAACCCCTCTAACCCCCCAGTTATGAATCCACAGATAGTCAATTTGTCCAATTTTCCCCTCAATATACATCATACCTCAGTCTTACAGAAAGGTTTGACATTTGTCCCAACATCCAGATCAGATACATTCACACATATAAAAGATTTAAACCTCTTCGCCCGCAAGTTAGCACTGCACAAATTCTATAAACTAAAGGAGGAGAGAGAATGTATGAATCTGGGTGTGGGAAAGGAAGACATAGAAACTTCACAATCTCTGTTATCTTTGTTAAAAGAGAATGAACAAGTTGATCCTATGAGTAAAGTCAAATCTAAAACCTGGAGAAATAAAAGTACTTTTACACCAGGAATGAAAGACTATGCTAATATCTGGGTCTTTCTTCAGCAGACCACCTTAGAGATTGAGAACATAGAATATTACAAACTGAAAAAGGTATTCAATTTGACTAATAAGGAATTCTTAGCATTAAAAGAATTGGAGAAGTGCAAGGAAATACAAATTAAGCCTGCCGATAAGGGAGGTAATATTGTCATCATGAATAACGAGGAATATAGAGATATGTGTAACAGAATTTTAGGTGACAATAGCACATATAAGGTGATTCAAAAAAATCCAACCAATGAGTATAAGACACTCTTGAAAACTATTTTGGATAATGCAATGAAAGAGGACCTTATTGATGAGCAAACCTATAGATTCTTATACCCCAAGTTTCCTACTATCTCGATTTTCTATTCCCTCCCCAAAATTCATAAAAGGAAATCACCTATCCCTGGTAGGCCTATTGTATCCGGCACTGATAACCTGTCCCACAATGCCAGCATATTTATTGACCACTATCTGAGAGAATTGGTAGAGAGTCTACCCTCTTATGTCAAAGACACCAATGACATTTTAAAGCAGTTGGATGACCTCCATATACCCAACTCAGCATGGCTAGCCTCTATTGATGTAGAGGCCTTGTACAGCAGTATACCGCATGAATGCGGTATAGAGGCCCTTGGTCACTTTTTAAGTATGAAAGGTGTCATTCACACGAAATTTAATGGACTTCTCCTGGAACTGTTGGAGTTTGTGTTGAAGCACAACTACTTTACGCACAACAACAAATGGTACCACCAGCAAAAAGGGACAGCCATGGGTACACCATGTGCCCCTAGTTATGCTAATCTGTTCCTGGGTTGGTGGGAGGAGAAATTTGTCTTCCAAGAATCTACATCCTCACTCTCTGAGCACTCATTAATATGGCGGCGCTATATTGATGATGTGCTAGTGGTTTGGACAGGCACTAAGTCTGAATTTGAACAATTTATGTCTGACCTCAACACCAATGATCTGGGCCTTAAGTTCACCTATGAGTTAAACCTATCCTCCATTACATTCTTAGATCTGTTAATAACAAAAGATGAGGAAGGTAAGATATCAACCACTACTTATAGGAAAGATACTGCCACAAACTCTCTTTTGACTTGGGATTGCCAGCATTTTGAACCCCTTAAAAGGGGGATACCAAGAGGTCAATACCTTCGAATAAGGAGGAACTGCAGTTCTGATGCAGAGTTCAAATTAGAGGCAGATAAATTAAGAACTAGATTTAGAGACAGAGGTTACTCAAATAAATGTCTCAAATCTGCTTTCAACCATGCATCTAACTGCAAGAGATCTGAACTTTTGAATGGCCTTAACAGTAATACAGATAAGGAAAACAAATTATCTCGCTGTATTATGACTTTTGGCTATGATTCTGAGGCTGTCAGAGACATTCTATCCAGACATTGGCACCTTTTGAGGAGTGATGAAGATCTAAAAGATGTTCTGACACCTAAGGCCTCCATCACATACCGTAGGGGCAAAAACCTGAAAGATAGATTGGTCCATAGTTCTTTTAAAAAACAGAAACCAGGGACCTGGTTAAAACCCCTAACAGGATGTTTCAAATGCAGCAAATGTAAATTTTGCCGGTATGTTACACCTTTAAAAATATATGAGCATCCTAGTACTGGGGAAAAATTTAAAATAAAAGAATTCATGAACTGTTGTTCTATGGCGGTTATCTATGTGGCCACCTGTATTTGCAGGAAGATCTATGTAGGAAAAACGAGGCGCCAGTTGCGCCGCAGGATTGGCGAGCATATTTACAGTATCAAGAATGCATTGGATACACCAATTGCCCGCCATGTCAAATATTGTCACAACAATAGAAGTGAAGTTTTATCTTTTTGTGCAATAGACCAGGTCCATATAGGCCCAAGACAGGGAGACCTGGAGAGAAAATTATTACAATGTGAGGCACGCTGGATATACCAATTGAAGGCCCAAGTACTTAATGAGGGGTTCACTTTCAAACCCTTCATCTAGTACTTGGTTCTCTTCTCTTTTTATGACATTTGTTATTTTGTCCATCTATGTTAGGCCTTTTCCTGCCACGTAGACACACTGCACACTTTAGCCCCCAATAAGTCTAGTCTTTTTCACATTTATGCATATTCACCCCAGTGAGTATTTTTGCTTTTTTTTCTGTTCCTCACTCTCTTGTTCATCCCATTTGGATGGACCCTTAGTGCATCAGCACCCACCACTTAGTTTTTTTTTTTTTTTTTTTGATACACGAGTAACCTGTCACAGGCGCTTGTCATATTAGTTAGCACGTATTTTAGAGTTCATATTTTCTCCTTTATTACTAGTTTTCTAGCTCTGTTTTCACATCCCTCAATATTTAACACTTTTTGACCACCTGTCGCCTCATACAGACTTTGTTTCCTGGTCTCTTACCTTTATAGTTATATAAAGGTGTTAATTTCCCATTTATATAATGGTCCTATACACAGAAAAATGTTTTGCTCACTTTTTGTTTTTTAGCCTGCCTTCTTTGGCAGTCTGTCACCATATAGATGTAGTAGCTATTATACTGCACATCTGTACTTCTCCCCTTTAGCTTATTATAAGCTTTTTCAGTTCATCTATATGACTTATACATTGTTATCAATAATAAGTACATTAGTGCACACATCATTTTTGTTCTTAAGCCTTTGTATATATATCTCAGCAGCCTCTTGTATATATTATATGGATTATCTATACTATCTCCATTACCCTTTCGGCCCGTAATCGGCAATATATTCACTATTTTCAGGTTGCCTAGGCGACAGCTCCCTATATAAAGCTCTTGGAGACAGCGTTATACAACTTTCCTTTGACAAAGACGTGGTACGTCGAAACGCGTCAGACTCCTAGCAACGACGCTGCGCACGTCATCACGTTAGACGTGCGCATGCGCGTTGCATACCTGGCGGTCGAGCTTTCCAGGAAGCGCGAATCTGCTACAATTACGGCCTAGCTTAAAGCCCCTCATATCCCACTATTGGCATACGATATCTGCAAGCACCTGAGATTACATATTGTAATCCTTATAGTTGGGGAACAGCCTTTACCTTATATACACAGCTTTAGGCATTTTTTATGCCATACCGCAGTTAGATACCAATAAATGTATACAGGCACAGCTTGGACTCTATGCTGTGTAAGATATAGCTGTTGTGACAACTTTATCTGTACCTTAGGTTGAGCTCCCCTTTAATTTTGACTCATATAGGTACAACCTTAGTACCTCTATTTAAGTGCAATAGGTTTGTCAGTAAGACATCAAGTGACCTCATGTTCATGCAAAAATATTGCTTTGTTTAATGTATCCTCTAGATTCTTGGAGGATATTTATTTAGACATAAGGGTGCTTTATATACATACCATTTATTATTTAATATGGTTTTTATGCCCTGGTACTTCTTTGCAATTATTTTGGCTCGCCCGCTAGGTGTGAATAGTAATACCCACTCACTTTAGAGTTATACATTGCACAATACTAGTGCTTCAGGGTCACTTACTATTCCTTACATCTGCCCTCTTTTTATTCCCCCTATTAGTGTTTTAAACTTCCCTGTTTTTAAACAAACGCCGCTGTCATTTACTTAATAAAATTACTTTTGTTTATATTTATCCCACCTTTTTGTATATGATAACAAAAGTTGTGCAAACAAATCAGGATTGTAGATAAAGTTAGACAAACACATAGAAAAAAATAACCATAACAGATACAAAACACCAAAATTAAGACATTTTTTTTTAATTTAAAAGACATTTCACTCAAACAACATTTTCAATTTTATGTTACAACAGATACTGCGTGAAGACAATCGGACGAGGACTTTCAGCACAGGACCAGACCATCGGACGAGGACTTTCAACACAGGACCAGACCAGCAGACAAGGACTTTCAACACAGGACCAGACCATCGGACGAGGACTTTCAACAAAGGACCACAACATCGGACGAGGGCTATCGCCAGAGGACCCCAACATCGGACGAGGGCTATCGCCAGAGGACCACACCATCGGACCACGACTTTCAACAGAGGACCAGACCAAAGGACCAGGATTTTACACAGAGGACCACACCATCGGACGAGGACTTCCAACAGAGGACCAGACAATTGGACAAAGATTTTCAACCGAGGACCAACAAACATTCAAATTTAAATCAAACTTCAACCAAGGTACAGTATAATAAGTACAAAAGGAGAAAACTAAAGAAACATGTTTCATCTGCATCAGTGTCAACAGAAAAAAAAATTTAATGACTATGTTCCTTATTCTATTTAAATTGGCACTATGCAATACATAGCTCAATAACCACATCAATGTTTTTTTTTGCAAAGAAGTTTTTCAGTGGTAAACATCTATCCACAAACAAGGTTTTCAATAACTAAAAAATTATTTCAAAAAAAGATGTTAACTGCTTATTTACAGCAGTACTCAATTGGACAAATTGTTATTCAATGAGGCCAGGAATTATAACTTTTAACAAAATATAACTGATACATTAATAATTTACCTTTTAATTCTCAATTGTGCACAATAATTTTTAACAGTAATTACAAACTTCAATATACCCAATTACATTTCTTTTTTGGCCTTTACAGATTAATATGTCTGATAACGAGAGCAAACAAGAGAAGAAAAGACGTCAAACTAGAGAAAGACAAGAGAGATGGGCCGCCCAGCAGACACCAGAGGAGAAAGAAATTCGACGAGAAAAAGAACGCAAAAGACTTGCAAGCAAAAGACTATCAGCTGCAAAAATGAAAGATACGCCAAAAAAAACTACAAAGCAAATAAAGCTTTTACAACTTATTCCTCAAACATCAGATGACATTTTACAAGATACAATTAAAGAAAGACCAAAAAAAACAACTACAAAAAAAAAAAACATTTACAACCTGTTACTGAAACCTTACAGGACATTTCAACAAAACAAGGACAACATATACCAAGAAAAGCCACGAAAAAAACTAAGCATTTAGAACCTGTTGTTCAAACATTCCATGATTTTTCACCTGATGAATATGAAAGTCAAACTCCTATATGCTTTGCAAATTGTCCTTTACTCAAGTCTTTAGCAGTAGAGGTTCATAGTTGTGGGGACATGACTACTCAATGTCAGTTTTGTGAGGCTTATTATTTTAAACAGGAGAGACCCAGAGATGGCCAATTTATTAGTTGTTGTCAAAAAGGCAAGTTCAAACTTCCAGAAAGGAAAGAATTTCCAATCTATTTACAAAATATTATGACTGAACCTACTTTTCCAAACTACAAAAAATTTAAGACAAACATAAGATCCTACAATAGTGCCATATCCTTTGCATCTATGGGGGCAACATTAGCTGCTAATGTACCAGGACATGGTCCTTACTGTTTTAAAATCCAAGGCCAAATTTATCATCGTACTTCACATTTACATCCAGAGGAAGGAGAGCAAAGAAAATTCGCTCAATTATATGTCCTAGATACAATGGAAGCTGTTGACCAACGTATGCAGATGGAAGAAAATAAAAAATGCTTACCCAGTGTTTTCATAGAGCTAAATAACATTATGGACAACAATCCCTACAGTAAAGCTTACAAAAAATTGGCAGAATAGAAAATGAACAACTACTTCATGCACAAAGACATCAATTACCCATGCCAAAGGTTAATATGGTGCTTAAAAGAGACAGACATACTGATAGACGTCGTTATAACTTGCCAACATCAAATGAGGTTGCAATGGTGTTTCAAAATGATGAAGGAGAACCACCATTTCAAAGAGACATTAGAATATATCCCAGAAATGAGGAGCAACCATTTATTAATATTAATATCTTAAGTCCAAATTTAGATCCAATGACATATCCCATCTTTTTCCCACATGGAGAAGCAGGTTGGCAACCAAAATTAACCCTTCCCAGTTACCCAAATGCTAAAGCCAGAATCCGAAATAATGTTTCTATGCTTGAATTTAAAGTAGCTCCATTCGAAATGGATTTAATCCGATTTTATGTGGGGGAAAATAACACAACAATGGATTATTGATTCATATTTGCAAGTTGAGGCAAATAATTTAAACTTTATAAAATATCAACAAGATAAACTACGTGTAGAACAATATTCTGGACTCATGGACTATGTTGCTGACGTGGCTACAAGCAGAGACATGACAGCTGGCAAAGCCATCATTTTACCATCTTCCTTTCAAGGATCTCCTCGAAATATGAGAGAAAGATACAATGATGCTATGGCTATTGTCACCAAATTTGGAAAACCAGATTTATTTCTGACATTTACATGTAATCCACAATGGCCAGAAATTACACAAAATCTACTTCTTGGACAAACTGCTTCTGATCGACCAGATTTAGTAGCCCGAGTTTTTAAGATCAAATTAAATGAATTAATACGTGACTTCACTATAAATCAGTTATTTGGCAAATGTCTTGCTTATGTATATACCATTGAATTTAAAAAAAGAGGCCTTCCACATGCACATCTTCTGATAATACTTCAAGAGAAAGATAAATTAGATACTTCAGACAAAGTGGATGCAGTCATAGTTGCTGAACTACCAGATCCAGAACTATATGGTAGACTATATGAGATTGTTACTCATCGCATGATTCATGGACCCTGTGGAGACCTTAATCCACAATCGCCATGTATGGAAAATAATAAATGTTCCAAAGAATTTCCAAAAGATTATAGAGACAAAACATATGCAAATTGTGATGGATATCCACTTTATAAAAGAAGCGAAGGAGATAGTGCCATTATTCGTGGAAAAAAGTGGACAATAGATATGTAGTACCCTACAATCCACATTTACTCATGAAGTACAACGCCCACATCAACGTAGAAGCCTGCACTTCTATCAAATCCATTAAATATGTCTACAAATATATTTACAAAGGCTATGATGCAGCTACTGTAGTCGTCAAAAGTGCAGACAACCGTGAATGTAGTGAGTTAGTACATGATGAACTTGCATCTCATGTAGATGCTCGCTATGTCAGTACTCCAGAAGCTATGTGGCGGCTTTTAAAATTTGAAATGCATGATAGATCACATGCAGTATATAGATTAGCAGTACATTTGCCACAACGACATTTAGTCTATTTCCATGCTGGAAATGAAATGAATGCATTGGCCCAAAGTGAAGATCGTCACACTACACTAACTGCATGGTTTGCATTAAATTCCAATGATGCTCAAGCAACACAATACTTATATATTGAAATTCCATATCACTATGTTTTTGTGAATGGATTATGGAGACAAAGAAAAACCAGAGGCAATAAAATAATTCCACGAATTTACACAGTCAGTCCAAGAGATGTTGAACGTTTTTGCTTACGGATATTACTTTTAAATGTTCCAGGAGCACAAAGTTTTGAACAATTAAGAACTGTTAATGACATTGTATATGAATCCTTCCATTTAGCTGCAAGACATAGAAACTTACTCGCTGATGATACAGAGTGGGAAAGATGTTTAGAAGAAGCAGCACAATGTCAAATGCCACGACAGATGAGAGAACAATTTGCTTTTATTTGTATCTTCTCAAATGCTCCAAATGCATTAGCTTTGTGGGAGACTTTTAAAAGTAATATGGCTGAAGACTTTATGCGACGATACAATGAACCCATTGCACACTTAAAAGCGTTAATGGAAATCCAAGAAGTATTTTTAACTCATGGATTAAGTTGTGCAAGTTTTAATTTGCCTGATCCAGGTCTTATAGATGACATAAACTTTGAAGACTATGACATTCAACTACAAGCAGAAAGAACACAAGAAAGACTTGCAGCTTTAAATACACTACAATTGCAAGCATTTCATGCCATTAAAAATGCAATAGATGATGACATGGTGACAGAGCGTTATTTCTATCTTGATGGACCTGGCGGATCAGGAAAAACCTATTTGTACAATTTATTAATGAGTTCAGTACGAGCACAAGGCCAAATAGCAATGGCGTTTGCCACTACTGGAATTGCTGCACTTTTATTAGAAGGTGGAAGAACTGTTCATAGTGGATTTAAACTGCCAGTGCCTATTTTAGAAAATTCTGTGTCAGATATGCGCATGACATCCTTACAAGCAAAGAAATTGAAGAAATGTAAATTAGTTATAATAGATGAGGCCACAATGATGTCATGCTATGCCCTCCAATGTATTGACCGTTTGCTTCGTGAAGTCATGGATAATACTTTTCCATTTGGTGGAAAGGTAATGTTGTTAGGTGGCAATTTCAGACAAACATTACCTGTCGTTGTACATGGAAATCGAACTGACATTATTGAAACATGTATAAAGTCAAGCACAGTATGGAAACATTTTACCCATCTTCAACTGCAACAAAATATGAGATCAGAAGGCCAAACTGATTTCAATGATTGGCTTATTAAAATTGGAGAAGGCAGAACAGAAAAAATACTACATTTAGCTGACGACACTGTAGAGATCCCACCTCATATGATTTGTCAACAATATATTATATCGGCTATATTTGAAGGGAGCATAAATAACGAGGAATATTCCGAGCTTGCCAACCAAGTCATACTGACGTGTAAAAATAAAGATGCATTAATCCTCAATAATGAAATCTTTAAAAAAAATTATGCACCACAAAGAAATTATCACAGTGCTGATTCTGTACTTGCTGATGACAATGAAAGTCAGGCTAACTTTTCGACTGAATTCATAAACTCTCTAACTCCTTCTGGAATGCCACCACATATTTTGCAGCTAAAGAAAGGTGCAATTATCATGTTACTGCGAAATATGAACCCCAAAAAAGGCCTATGCAATGGCACAAGATTAATTGTTCAACAATTAAAGGACCATTTTATAGATGCTGAAATTTTAACTGGTACCCATAAAGGAGAGAGAGTTTTCATACCAAGAATAGATTTAGCACCAAGTGAAAGTAGTCTCCCTTTTATACTTCAAAGAAGACAATTTCCCATTATTATGGCATTTGCCATGACCAGTAATAAATCACAAGGTCAAACTTTCAAATCTGTGGGTATTTTCTTGGAAGAACCAGTATTTGCACATGGTCAATTGTACGTTGCATTCTCACGGTGCAATAATCCACAGGCTATTAAAGTTTACATTGAAAACAATGAAAGTCAAGGTGATTTATTAGAAGATGGACGTATTTTTACTAAAAACATTGTCTACTATGAAGTACTATAACTTTGCAGGATACAAATTAAAGTCATGCAAACATTTTTTAAAAGCATTCAAAAATACATAACAATTAGTTGTAATTCCGTCAGAATTAATGGAAGTACTGTTTATGGATAATTCGCCTCACAAAATACTTGCCTTGCATTTTTATGAAAAATTATGTTAAAATGTTAAGTCACTATGTTAATGTTTCTAATGTTACAAGTTTAAAAACAATATTTTCAAGTTATTTCATTCAACATATTACAAAGTTCATGTTAAGACCTCAAGCACCTTTTAAGTCACAATGTAAATATTGTCTGTTATCTTATGATTACTACCTACATTAATGTGTATCGCCAGTTTATGTGGTCAGTAAGGAATTACTTTCATTAGTTACGTTTTAAGGAGAGTTTTTACTGTATGCCTTCCTCTACATTCAATGTATATTGAACTTAACAATTATTCTGATACAAATTGCATGTTAATACTGATTAATTTAAAGTTCAACTGTTTTTACATTTAAATGTTAATACTTTTAATACAAAATTAGGTTACAAAATGTATTCACTATGATCCTGTTTATAATGTTCAAAATTCTACAAATGTTTTGTCAAATTCCAAAGTTACATAAAAAATAAAGTTCAAGTTTCAAAATATATACTTTGAAGGTTACTGCTTACATATATTTTAAACTTCATGTTAAAATTCCGGACGTTTCAACAAGGCTTTTTACTTTTTGCTTTCCTCTGGATTCAATGTATATTAAAGTTAACAATTCTTCAAATACAAATTTCATGTTAAAAAACCATTACATCAACATTTTACAAAAATACACGTTCATATCACAATACTTACAAGTGTCAAAAATATATATAAATAATTAAACAAGTTGACAAACATATACATCACATTGCCGTCATTTTTTGACGGGCAAGTCGCTAGTATATATATATTAAAGAAGAGAGAGAAAATAATAACATAAACATAATGTATTGTGGGCCAATGTGTATGACCTATTTCTTATAATATCCCCACCTAGAGAGTGAATTAATTTTCAAATAATCTCTTGATTATATTTTTCTGTATAATAGTTTTTCATAGTTTTAACCTTTGATTTGATTCGGCAGAATACAAGACGTAAAATCGGATGTTGAGATGCATTATTAATAGAATCCCAGGTTGTTTTGGACAGTACATCGACATTCTCCAGCATCTTTGTATGCTGTTTGACCCCATTGTCCTTCCGCCCATGAGCTGTCTGGTGTGCATGCAACCATACCATTCTGGATCAATGTCAAGTTTCTTTCCAGGTGGATTCTTAATCTGGGTCCATCTGTTACATTAGTCCAGTCTATGTCTGTTGTTTGATGGAGTGAGTTTCCTCCTGGAAAAACCCATCTTAGAAATATATCATGAAGTGCGATGAGAGGTACATTTACATCACATAGAATTATTGCCCATTCTCCCTCTGGACCACTTACAATATTTTGTGTAACATTAATTGTGGCAGATTTTAACCCAATGTTCAAATTGATTAGAGCAGTAACTTTTTTTGTTAAAATGTCTCTTTTCCCTTTTCCTAGTGAGATTCGGGTAGGAATCTGTTTCACTGTTATAATGTGCCTCATTGCCATACACAAAGACAATCCAGCCAAAAATGAATGCTATACTAAAACCCAATAATATCAATTTGGAAATTAGTTTTCCTTTCCGAATGTCCTTGGTCTGCATACTGAATCTTTTCCCAAAAATGTGGAGTTCCATTTCTGTAAAAGATGAGGCATGATGTTATTAGTGTGATTTATGTATATTTCAATTAATTGATGTAAAACCACTTGAGTAATGGTTTTCCCTTACTCTCTGTCATTTTAAGCAGATAAACAGATGGGCTGGCTTTGTCTACAATGTTGAAAGGTCCTTTCCAAGAAGGAACAAAGGAATGTTCTTTCTTCCCAAAATCTCGTACCATTACCAAATCACCAACATTGTATTCAAAGGGTCTCATCTTTTTATCAAAACACTTTTTAATTTGTTTCTTGGACAGCCCTGAGTTTTGTGCTACAAAGATATTAATTTCCCTTATATGGTCAGCTACTTTTTTCACCCAAGTTTCAGTAATTGCCCCTTGTAAAATAGGGGTGTGACAGATCCATCTATATGGACTGATATTGCTGGTTCGTCTGTTTTGCCTCCATCCATGGAATAATATATATGGATGTATATAATATTATGTGGTAGTCCTGTTGTACACATTGCAACATACATATTGGAATATGAGAAGGGCACCCAGCTGGACACAAAGGCTAATCACTTAAGTACACACACTTAAGTGATAGCAGCCAGGAACAATATGGTCCTAACAGACAGAGAGGCGCCTTAACTCTGTCTGATTGGACAGAGGTAATTAGGGGTTGACCAAAGGTAGTCACTGCCCCTATTGTGTATGTGAAGGGTTTTAAAATGTGTGTTGTTTCAATAAAAGAGAGTTCATTTTTTTGACCCTCAACATGGAGCGTGGTCTCGTTCTTGGGGGTGTCGTAATAACTGGTGGCAAGTGACGGAATGAACCTCATCGCCCAGAGAGACAACTATATCTAAGATTAATGGAAATACAATACCAAGGGCTGAAAAGAGCTACACTTAAAGACCTACTGGAAGAAATAGGCAGACAAGCCAGTAATCTCAAAAAAGGGAGATTATTGTACTGCTAAACAAAATGAATGAAGGAACCAATGGGCCCAGCACAGCTGACAGAACCCCCGAAGAGGCAAGCTTTGACCGGGCGGTGAGAATCAGACTGGCTCATTATGGTCCCAACCCGTCTCCAGAGATCATCAGCCGTGTCATGGACGCTGTAGATGCCAACCTGCAACGCCAAAGCTTCGCTGCAGCAGCTCCAGTTCTAGCATCCCCGGTGGAGAAAAGGAAGGTACCGTTTGCAGCTTTTAAATCCTTCATTGAAACAGAAGGGGGATTGATGGGTACCTTGCTGATTTTGAGCGGCAATGTGCGCTACACAAGGTACCCGCAGAAGACTGGGTTACTATATTGTCCGGAAAGCTATCCGGCCGGGCCAGTGACGCTTTTTCGGGCCATTCCTGATGAGGAGATCGGGGATTATGTGGCTGTAAAGGAAGCTTTGCTCTCCCGGTATGCCGTCACACCGGAGGCATACCGGAGGCGGTTCAGAGACACTGCAAAACTAACTGGGGATTCCTACGTCGAATGGGCATGTAAAGTACACCGCACAGCCGCTCACTGGATGGCGGGGTGTCAAGCCGTATCCGGGGAAGAGGTGCTGCAGATGTTCCTGCTGGAACATTGTTTTGAGAAATTATCCCCAGGCGTCAGAGAGTGGGTAAGGGACCGTAAACCCTCCACCCTGCATGAAGCAGCCCGTCTGGCAGATGAGTACACGGATGCCCGTAAACTGGACAGTGCTATTGTTAAGACTCCTGCCAGAATGGAGTACCGACCAGCAGCACCCCCTCCAGCTAATAACAACCCTCAGCCGCCCCGGCCTTATTCACGGGACTACTCAACGCCCATCCGGTGTTTTAGGTGCAAGCAGCTGGGGCACAAACGACCAGAGTGCCCGCTGAATACCGCTAACCAGGCCCAGTCTTGGAGGAGACCCACCAGCGGAAACCAGCGCAACCCTCCGCCCGCTGCCCACTGCGTAGAGGAGGAGGAATGTTGGGGCGTCCTGCACGAGGCAGACCCCGTCCAAGCTGCCCACCGGGATACCCCAGAGAGGTACGGGAGGGAACCGGACAGAGGAGGGTGTAGCTCGTGGATGGGAGGGGGAGGAGCCAAAGAGGCGGATACAGCGGGAGCGACCATACCAACAAGAACACGAAGGGCCGACCGAGCGCGAGACCGCAGGATGAGCACCAAGCACGTGACCTGCAGGTATTTTATGCATGGAGTTTGCAGAGAAGGAAGTAGATGTATGTTCTCACATGACTTGGCGACAAGTAAACCATCAACAATCTGTCGGTTTTATCAGAAAGGACAGTGTGCTTATGGCACCCGTTGCAGGTATGACCATGTGAAACCCTGTGGTGGTGGGGCTGTTTACTACTCTCAAGAACCTCCATCACAATCCGAGAGAAGGTTCGGGATCTTATCCAACTGCAATCACACATACTGTTCAATGTGCACCCGACAATGGTAGACTGCTGCGGTGGAGTTTAGCCCTACAACCTTATAACTTCACCATCAGCTACCGACCCGGTAAGCAGAACGGGAATGCTGATGTATTGTCCCGGCAAACTGACATCCCTACCACTTCCTAGTCCGGTCATCCCCAAGTTGACCCGCCAAAGGGTCAAGCCGGGTCTGCCGGAGTGTCCCACATGGAGGGAGCCGTGTGACAGATCCATCTATATGGACTGATATTGCTGGTTCGTCTGTTTTGCCTCCATCCATGGAATAATATATATGGATGTATATAATATTATGTGGTAGTCCTGTTGTACACATTGCAACATACATATTGGAATATGAGAAGGGCACCCAGCTGGACACAAAGGCTAATCACTTAAGTACACACACTTAAGTGATAGCAGCCAGGAACAATATGGTCCTAACAGACAGAGAGGCGCCTTAACTCTGTCTGATTGGACAGAGGTAATTAGGGGTTGACCAAAGGTAGTCACTGCCCCTATTGTGTATGTGAAGGGTTTTAAAATGTGTGTTGTTTCAATAAAAGAGAGTTCATTTTTTTGACCCTCAACATGGAGCGTGGTCTCGTTCTTGGGGGTGTCGTAATAAGGGGTTGCAGTGGGGAGTAGTGAAAGTCTAGGAGTAAACATAAGTCTACCAGTCATTGCTTCATAAGGGCTTATGGCCATTAAACAAAGTGGTAACAAATCTTTCCAGGTTGTAGGTTTCCCTGAGCAAAACTTTGTAAGCATTGTTTTAATGGTGCGGTTTCCCCTTTCCACAGCTCCAGATGATTGCGGGTGATAAGCAATATGAAGTTTATGCTTAATATCCAGCAATTTCTTTAGCTGTGTGAAAATTTGTCCTGTGAATGATGTGCCTCTGTCACTGTCCACTACTTTTGGAAGTCCCCACCTTGAAAACAATTCAAAGAGTTTTGGCAGCTCTAAGGGCTGTCTGATTTTTAGTAGGGAATGCTTCAATCCATTTGGTAAATACATCAATCACTACAAGGCAATATGTATATCCACCTGGTGTTTGTGGAAGGGGCCCAATGAAATCAATTTTAATATGGGTCCATGGCCCATCTGGAGGGGGTGCTGATCTTAAAAATGACTTGTTTGTGCAAGGGGAAGGATTTACTTGCAAACAGGGGAGGCATGTCAAGCATTTAAGGTAAACATCTTCTTTAATTGAAGGCCACCAAACAGAATTCAATATTTTTGCTAGCGTTCTATCTGTAGAGTAATGACCACCAACAGGGTGAGAATGAAACATTTGGAAAAATTCATCAGCACAATCAGGGGGAACACACACCACAGGAGAACCTACATTCCTTGTGTACATGAGAATAGAATTGTGACCCATATCAGACATTAATGTGGTACTATCTGCCCATTCAGTTGGCATTGGTGCAGGCTGTCCTGCAACATGCCATTCCCTAACAACCTCATAAGGAGAATAAGATCTCTGCAAGGTAAGCAAGTCAGGCGGTGTAGTAACTTGCAGGGCAGAAACTTCAAGGGCCCTGGGAGTACTCCACAAATCCGCCTGTTTTGCTGCTTACTTTGCAGCTTGATCTGCCAAACTGTTTCTCTCTGAGTGCTCAGTACCTTTTGAATGACCTTTAACCTTTATGAGTGCACATGGGAGTGATCTATGTTGTAGCAAATTCCAAATATACCTTAACAAATTAGAGTGCACTAACAATTTTCCATCTGAGGATCTAAAACCCATTATGCACATACAAAGGTAACATTAACGTAACATTAACCACATAGGTGCTGTCACTATAGATAATAATTGCAGTCTCACTGCACTCCTCCAATGTGCAAGCAATCACTGCTAGTTCTGCATACTGTGAAGAATGAGGGAGACAAGAATGCATGATTACTCTATCAGGTAATATAATGGAAAACCCTGTGTATGCTTTGCCCTGGTCATGATAAGAAGATTCATCACAATACACATTTAACCCTTGCACTGGTGTGTCTAAGATTTGGTTGGGTGGAAGGGTAAGGATAGAGGGAAGGTGACATTCGTGTGGTTCTCCTTTGTAAAGAAGAAGAGCCGGTAGAAGGGTTGTTTGCTTTGGCGTGATGTCCAGGTCTCTCATCAAGTTCCATCTTGAGAGTCGGGCAGAAGAAATGGTAGTATCCCCTGGTTTTAACAATAAGTTTAGCGGACTGTGAGGGCTATGTATCATTAGGCTTTGCAGTCCAGTGATATATATTCCTTGCTGGCTTTTCTAATTTAATCGCTCTGTAACTCCAGCAAATTTGCTGGAGTTACAGAGCGATTAAATAGGGCCCTGAGAATGTTCTTGTAAAAACAGGAGTAATCAAGCCTTGGGCCCATATTTGCCAATCTTTCTGCAACTATTTCTGCTGCAGCTGTCTTAACGAGTAGAGTTTCACTTCAAAAATTGCATCCCAGCTACATATTTAATAAAATAGAAATTTAGAATTCTGAAAAATAATTATAATTCACAATATTTATCTCAGCAGGATACTGAACCTGTTGGCTTCGAACTCTGCAATAAACATTGGTGCATGGTGTCACAACCTACAATGATGATGGAGTCTAGAGAATCCTAGTCCTCTTATCTCCTGTAGGTTTTAGACCTAAGTTTGGGTGGCTCCAGACCAATGGACAGTCTTTGTAGATGCAAGAGCATAAGTCTCAGCTTTTGGTAGTGTGCCTGGGAAACCTGGAAGGGAGTCAGAAAGTATCTCCTCTACCAGCATATGCCCCTGGGTCAATAATACATCTGCACACAAAGTCTTGATGAAAATTATGAACCAAGATTTATTGAAACAAACATATTTAAAACATTTCACACACACACAGTGGAGGGAGTGGCTGCCGTGGATCAACCTTTCCCCTTTCTCTGGCCAATAGGGTAACCTCCAGAGTAACCTAATTACCTCTGTCCAATGTAACAGAAGTAGGCTATGGGAACCACCAGACCCCTCCCAGGTCCGCCCACTAGGCGGGGCCAACTAATTCATTTGGGCTCTAAATCTCCAGGGAAAAGCATGCCTTGGCTCTCCTGTGCCCATGCTAGGAAGGCTGAGAAACCTCAGGCCATCCCATTGTTTCTGGGTGCCTGCCTGTCTGCTCTCCAGCTGTGAGCTCCCCATTGTTAGTACTCTGCTGGACACTTAGCTAATGGGATTAATAGGGCTTTGGGAACAAAGGAGGCTTGGCTGTATTCAACGGGCTTCCCCACTACAATATAATAACATACTAATATAATAACATACATTCATATTTACAAAAATAACACCCAATGTTTCACCCACTAACAACCAATATATCCCATTAGATCCCTCACAGGATACTCATTACAATGAGCCTAAACATGGGAGGTATGGGAATATGCTAAGGGATAAACTTATAATACTTTATCCCCTAGACCACAAAATAACAATATAACGTTATAACAGTATAACAGGGGGTCTGTGAGCCCAAACCCCACTAAGCACAGATGTAGGTATCCTGTACTCCAGTTGTCTTCTACATGGCCAAGTGGAAAGTAGAGTCCGATCATAAAATGGCTCCTAGAGGTGACAACTGCTGCCAGTCCCAATATGGATGCTGACTGAGCCATGAACTGTCATGCCCATACACAATATGGCCCCTGGGTGTGGCTAATACTGTCAGTCACAAAATGGCCACCGGCTATTCAGGCCAAATCCAATATGGCCACTGGCTGATTCATGACAGACCTCCCCCAAGCGTGGAAGGGAACATCCCTGATTTTCCCAGCTATGCTGATAGTCATGAATCTGCTGGTTTGGCCAGGCCCTCTGTATGCTATGCCAGTTCCAGTCTGTTCGCACACAGTCCCAAGGTGTAGCGTCAAAGCCTCCCCCAGTGTGTGGTCTTGCCCTGACTGTACAGAGGAAATTGCTCTTCCCATGCAACCCCCACCCAAATAGTCCAGGATCCCATCTCTCTCTTTTTGGCAGCAGCATGGAAGTCACTGGGGACACAGTGGGTTGCACCCATACACCCTTCTGAGGCAAAGCAGTACTGTTGGGAGCCCCATAAAACAAACCCTGTCCCATAGCAACCCCTTTCCCTCCAGCCAGTCCCCACAGCTGGGCTGGGGTCTCTAAAACAGTCTCTGGGCCTATTCGACCACAAGGGGGCAGTCCACTAACCCCCTCAGACATCATATCACTGTTGGGAGGCCAACAATACACCCACGGCAGAAAAGTACACACTGGGCTGTGCTGACCTCCAGCATCCACGATAATGCCAAGACCTGGATGCTCTTTTCCTGCTGCCTCCCGAACATCTGCAGCCTGGGACAGCTCCTCCTGGTTGTCCTCTATTGCCCCTGGTGCTCTGGCTCTCTGATGCAGGCTGGGGAGTCTCACAATTCCCACCCAGCCGGTTCTTTGGGGCCCTCAGCTGACCCTCTTCTTCTATGGCCTTTTGCTTGGTACCCTTATCCCAGTCCTCCAGGTTTAACTGGGCCTTTGGAGCGGTGTCTGTTCCAGTGGGCCTTTGGACATTGGTTATCCAGGGTATCTCCCCACTCCCCCACCACTCCCTCTACTATGGTGCCACACTGCACCCACGGCTCCTTTGCCAAGACTGGCAAGCTGGCTGCCCCGGTCGAGCTCTTGGTGCCCCTGGCACTCTCTTGGTGCCCCTGACACTCTTGCTGTGTGAGGCCTGGTTCCCTGTAGCTAAGAACCAGTTCCTTTCCCTCCCCACAGTCCATTACATAGCCCTCTTGGGCTCTGTGCTTCACTAGCACCTTTTGTAGCAACTCTCCTGGGGTGTCAGAGTACAGATTTTGGTTATCTGTTGTAGGCTGGGGAATCTTATCCTTCCCACCCAACCTGACCTCTACGGCCTTCTCCCCAGAGTGCATTACATAGCCCTCCCCACTGTCTCTTGGGTGGCTATCCTGAGCCCCTGGCTCCATTAGCAGTTCTGACCCATCCACTATGCCTAGAACTTTGGAGGGCAGACTTAATTCATCTGGCCCTATCTTGTGAGTACTTAGCCCTTCCTCTGGGATTACGTCTCTTGGGATATCAGGGTGCAGACATTTATTATCTGACCCCACCCAGGGAACATTCCTCTGAGTCTCTGGCACTTGTAGCTGGTGAGTAGGCCCTGACACAGTCTCTATATATTTTAAAGGAACGCATTCTTTATCACTATGTTCTCCCCAGACCCCTTGCACACAATCACTTCGGTACATACCATCTGTGTTGTAAAGATCTGGCTCCTAGAGGTGACCACTGCTGCCAGTCCCAATATGGATGCTGACTGAGCCATGAACTCTCATCCCCATACACAATATGGCCCTGGGTGTGGCTAATACTGCCAGTCACAAAATGGCTACCAGCTATTCAGGCCAAATCCAATATGGCCACTGGCTGATTCATGACACATGGGACCAGTCCATGGCTTTTGGATACATATTTGTACATTTTTCTAATTCTTTAATGCACATATCATTGGTTTCAAGGACAGTGATGATGGGTCCAACTGTAAAGGCAATTAATGTAATGTAAACTCATTTACTGTACCTTGACGAAAAACAGGTCTACAGTCAACATAAAACCCTTAAAACTAATTTCCAGAACATCAGAGCCAGGCAGACGTGCTAAGAATCAGCCCCTCCGATTAAAGGGCCAAACCCCCCATACCCTCATAATTGGGGCTCGAGTTAATACTAAATTATAGAGGAGCACCTTGGGAGAATCCTCTTGCCTTCTGGACAGAGGTTTGGCCCGGGTCTTGCATCTCATGCACTGCGGAGCTGACACATGACTAGGAGAGGAGCCTCTGGGCTGACAGCGGTGCAGCCGGTAGTTAAAGCCTTCCTGGCGGGAGAGACACTAATCGGAGGAGAAAGGGGCTTGCCACCCTCCCAGATTCACCTCAGGAGCTCCTGCTAGATGGGAGCACTGCGGTGAGGCATAATGAGGGAGTTGCGACAACCATTTTGAGCCATGCCGCTGCTTTGGTTGGCACCACAGAGACAGCCCAGCACACCCCTAAGTATTAAAGGGGTAAGAGGGAGAAGATCCCTGTAATTAAAATTATAAACTTGGACTGTATTAATGCCCCAGATCAAATCTCCCAGGCTGGTGGGATTCAGGGAAGAGAACTATATGGGGTCAGAGTCTGCCATTTTGTGCCCTCATGACTCATTATAAATTGGTCAACCTTGCAGGGGTGAGAGACCTTGGTTCCCTTTTTTTTATTTTTATTTTTCCATTTCTTAGTTGAAGAAGGTCTAGGAGATAACCAGTGCCTTGTTCTATACATTACATTTAATTGTGGACAGTTACAAATTCTAAACTGCAGGTCCCTAGCAAGAAGATATTGGGAATAAATGTGCTCCCTGATGGCCATTTTAAATTAGCAAGCTTCATTAACATTCTTAAAAGCACACATCCCTGCATGAAGAGACTTTACTAAACTGCTGATATGATCTTGGCGGAGTGAATAGTGCTCATAAACCCCTGTGTAAAGGGGTTTGTACAGAACTGGGGTTTGTTAAGCAAAACTTGTCTTCTCACGGTCTAGATCCAGGTCTTCACCTATTAGGTCAAGCTCAACTGAATACTTGAAACTTTATCTACTGGCCTTGAAGCAAATATGTATCTGAGTTTGAAAAACTGACAATTACAGAGCTGAATAGGTGCAAACATTTTTCACAAACAGATTCCAAAATTACTTTGGCATTCTTTGTCCTCAATATATGAGACAACTCTCTAATCAGGGATATGTAATCAACTTTTAATCTATGGGCACTAGCCCACCCATGTAACTCCTTTATCAAAGAGCCACCTTGATTTTTCAGATTGATGTGATAGTGTCTCAGGCAGAATAGTTTGCATTCCTCCTTGTAGTAGCTGTATATATTTTGCCTTAAAGTTACAGGGGAGATTCTCTTCTGAAATCATGGGGAAAGCTAAGAAAAATCTACTGTCCAAAAGCATTTCAAAGCATTTTTCTAAGCAACCTCCCTACCAGTCCCCCTTACAAAAATTATCTGCAGATTCCCCAAAGGACTCATCTATGGAGGGAGAAATTGGGAAACCCTATCCAAATGTCAAAGTGTCAGATTTCTCCATGGCAAAATTTGACCAAACACCTATCCTTGGTGGTCAACTAAATAAAGCAGGACATTCTAGGCTTAAGGCAGAGCACTCCTACCCTACAAACAATTACTGATCAATTGGTTGAGTCACAAGCTCAGGACCGGGCTCTAATTACATCAAACTCCAGCCATATCTCCACACTTAAAGCTAAACCTGGGGTCTTGGAGAACAGATCGAGGAGTCACAACATTCACCTTCAAGGAGTGCCAAGCTCAGTCACCGACATTCTCCCTTACTTGGAAGCAGTGATTACATCTGTCTTACCATCACTCCCACCCAGCTCTTGGGAAATATAAAGAGCACATAGAGCTATGGGGGGCTCAACCTCAGATAATCAACCTAAAGATGTGATTATTCACTTTTTGTGAAAGAGAGACGTGATTCTCCAGGCCGCAAGAAACATTCTAAACATACTTGGCCCTGACAGTGCTCCTCTTCAGATTTATGTTGACACACTCCTTAAACGCAAACAATTAAAACCAGCTTTACAAGTCCTGACCAAGAATAACATGCAATATCAGTCATCATTAATAGTTTACTATGAAATGGGTGGACAAGCCCATGTATGGTCACATATATTAATAATAATTAATTTTAATACATGTAACCAGAGCGCTCTCAAGCGGACAGAGACCGATATACACAGCATATTATGCATATACATTATAATTATACCTATACCTGAATACAGGGAGTAACCTATTATAATTGGTGGAAACAACCTTGTGACGATGAGGAAGAAATTGTTTATCTAATAGTCAGAGAGGAGCATTGTGGTCTTTCTTGGTTTCTTGCTAGTCTTTTCCTGCTTGTCTCATCTTTTCTGGTCTATTGCTCTGGGCTTTTTCTGTCTGCCCTGACAGTCCTGTCTGTGAACACTTCTTTCTATCATTATTTGGCATAAACCTATGCCCATATCTTCTCTAATATATCTTACTATATCTGTCTATATCCAAATTCTATCCTATCTCTACAACTCTTTCTTACAAACCAATAACACAAAGAGGGATTACTTCAGACTATCTTGAGAAGGGATCCTAAAATGAGACAGGTGTTACCCAGAAATCATATACATGGTAATGTATAAACTTGTTTAACTTTTTTATTTGTAATGGAGGTAACCAATATATCACAATCCTTCGGATACCCTTTCGGGAGTGGTTACAGAACAAAGATTGATTAACATCTTTTTTCCAGACTGTAGATGTTAATCAATATATTTCAATCTGTGCCCATATTCCCTACAACAGTCTAATTGACTTTATTCAACAATATAACCATTTAACTCTGTTACAAAACCAATTATTAAAACACCTATACAGCAAACCATACTTAGCAATATTCCACATAAATAGTCTTGTATCACACAATCAACAGCCTGGGTAGCAAAATGTATTTAATTTCTATTTACTCACGTACATTGATGCCTTTTACAAAATACTGATTAAATTACTTAAATATATAAGGTCACAAGATTTGGGAAAGGTTATACTAGGAGGAGATCTTAATCTTGTCTTAGATGTCTCGAGATGGATAGATTGGGTATGGGATGGGACAGCTGGTTCACTAATAAACAGAAGCAAATTGTAGCAATAATGGAAGAATTGAATCTGGTGGATGCCTGGAGCCTGCTGCAAACGAGCGGGAATATACCTTTTACTCTGCTGTCATAGGCCTCCATTCAATTGAGCAAATAGTAGTTACAAGAGCTTTTAATGGAGCCTGTATAATGATTTGCTATTCAATTGGTGTCTTTTAGCTTCCTGCAATCGGTTTGCGGGTAAGAAGCTCAGAATCCCTGCGGTTGTCAAAATTATAACTCTGACCGATCTATGCCTTTGATCTTTCAAGCCTGTAAATGTTAAAATTGCAAATTGCTATTCAATTGCTACAATTACTCAAGCCCACAGTTGCCCTCAAACCCTTCAATGGCAAATGTAGAAGAAAATCCCATGGGTTACAGATAGGACTCGAAAGGGGGTGAAACACCTGTTTGTAGCACTGTAAAAGCAAATATAAAATCAATACTGCAATTTAAAGGACGGGAAAAGCAATGAAAGACGTTAGAATTAATTGCACAACAGTCTCAAGCTCACAAATCTGCAATAAAAAATGTATTATTTTACGTTTTATTTCCGTGTTATATCAATCTCGGTAATCAAGGAGTTAATACAAATCAGGCCACCCACATAGACTAGAATAGCATCATCATTAATTTTTATTATTTTGTACATTGCCAGATTGCGAGTACGATCGCATATTGGACTTCTAAACACTAATTGATTGACGTTTAAACGCCATGTTTTACTGATGTCATGATGGCGGTCTCATTTACTATTGGCTGTTTCTAAATCGGTAGTTACAGCCTTGCTTAGATGATCATGATCATGGCCTGAAATTATATTTACGGATAACTGTTGCAATTTTTAGTTGCCTTCATATAGGCTGTAAGTGTCCAAGATTGAAAATTGCAACAGATACAGATCAATTGAACAAGCCCGCAGCTGCACGGCCGAAAGCCTAAACTGTAAACCATGCACCTGTAAGTAGCATTTCAGGTCATGAATGGAGGCCATATTCTAGAATATACACTTTCTTAGTGGGCTCTTCACTCTCAGACCATATAATAAATGCTGATATCCATCCGTGTCCCTGGTCAGACCATTCCTTGATCAGTATAGACTTAGACCTGGGTTCATCTTGTAGACCCCCTTTCTCCTGGCGATTAAATTAAATGCTTATTTCTAATCCTCAATTTAGGGATCAAATTGCTAGGGATATAGTGATTTTTTCCCCCCACTAACCTGACCCCATTCTCCCCTGTTTTTTGCTCTGGCAATAGAGCTATTGGCTCAGATTATTAGGTCCAACTCGAATATCAAGGGTCTCGAAGTTGGCTCACATAATTTTAAATGCTGCTTTTTTTTTGCTGATGATCTCCTTGTTCTCTAACTGAACAGGCTGTCTCCATTCCTGCCTTGCTCCAAGTCTTGGGGGAATTTGGAAAAATCTCAGGCCTAAAGTTAAATATAGAGAAAACTGAAGCTTTAAACATTGTGCTGCCTAAACAGGACTTCCTTGATTTCCTCCAACAAAATTATAGCTTCTCCTGGCCTAAGTCATCCATAAAATATATAGGGGTTAATATAACACAGTCTATAACCACTATACACAAAGCCAATTATCTTCCGGAAATAAAGCGTTTAGCCAAGACATTCCGATATGGTTAAGAGGCAGGATCTCATTTCGGTCAAGATTAATGTTTTGCCTCGTCTTCTGTATTTATTTTGTATGCTCCCATCCCTTTAAGATCTGGACAGTTTTCAGCGACGGGTATTTAACTTCATCTGGGGAGATAAATCCCCTAGAATTGCCAGATGGGCAATGTTTACACATAGGACTAGATTATTACAAAACAGCTCGGTTTTCTTTCATTCCCCAAGCCCACGTAGTGATGCATCAACCCTTGTGGGGGTTTATGGAAAATCAGGCATTGAGCCCATACTCCTGACATAATGTGATATGGCTACCCAGACATAAAACTGACTTTAAATCTCTGGACACGGGCTACACAAAGACTTATCTGTTATTATCTCTGACTTTATGTACCCTTACACCGGTAGTTCCTCATCCAGAGTTTGCACTAACCCTCTCCCCAAACTCCTAAGCTTGGTGAGGATTGAATGGATTGCTAAAATGTGGTGCTTGGCTTAAAGAGGGAGAATTTTTAAAATGTAATGATTTGAGAGATAATTTCTTCCCTTACAGGAACATTTTAATTATTTCAAAATCCAACATTTCATTGCTGCCAAAAAATGGATTTTGTAATCCTTTGTGATCTCAAAGTTATGCAAATCTTTTACATTTTTCAAAAATGTTGTAAGTTTGTTCCAAATCAGGAATCTAGACATGTAGCTCAGTGGGAGAAAGACCTGGGCCGCACAATGGATCAAGAGGCATGGCTTTGTACCTGGAAAAATCTTACGTAAGGCTCCTATAATTATAGTATACTGGAGACTGCCATTAAAGTCTTACACAGGACCTATAAAAAGCCAGACAAACTTGATAAATGGAAGGCAAATGCAGAAGTGGGATTGTTCATTCATACAAGGTGGACTTGTCTGAAAGTTCAACTCCTATGGAGGGAGGTGTTTGATTTAGCTTCTTCCCTACTGCACTCTCCACTGATGCGTAGATGCGGATATCTCACTTTTAGGCTCCTCCTCCAGAGACCTATTAATTTTTGCAAAATACATTTTTGCAGTTTCTGATGCTAGCAACAAAAAGCCACATTGCTGCTGTGGAAGTCCAATATATTAAGTTTACAGGCTGTTAAGAATAAAATGAATTATATTTTAATAGATAGCAGACTGTCCCACTTGTTAGCTGACTCTTTTCCCAAATTCATAGAAATTTGGAGTCCCTGGCTTAACTCAGCTTCTAGTATACACATCACAGGTACCTAGGCTTTGAGACATATGCCATGGAGGGGGGGCAAAGGGGCTTTGGCAACCCGACTATGTTCCAGGAGACTAAGGTAGGGACCCTCTAGAGGTTAAGAATTATAGGCCAATCTCCCTGCTGAATGGGGACATTAAGATACTAGCAAAACTCATGGCCAACAAAATAGCTCAATTTCTCTGAAGACATATGGACCAAGTGGGGTTCATCCCCTCTAGGCAAGCGGGGGATAATGTCTGAAGGATCCTTAACATATTACATTTATCTAATCAAAACCGTATTCCACTATGCTTTCTAGAGCTTTATATTGAAAAGGCGTTTGACTGTGGAATGGTAGTTTTGAGGAAATTTGTTTTTTCAGACCACTTTATGAATTTGATCAATACTTATTACAGATCGCCAAAAGCATTTTTAAAGCTACCAGGAGAAGAAAGAGGAGTGAGATGGGTTTACTTATTTGTAATGGCTCAGCAAGTTGAATGCTGCATAGTCCCCCCCCCCCCCTTTTTATGTTTATATTAATGTTATAAAAATGTATTCACAGAAAAGTACAAAAAAAACCTTTAAGTAATGGAGTTTGGAGCTGGAGGTATTAATCAGAAGTAATAGCTCAATCTCCAACTTACTTGTCGGGTTCATTCTCTTATGGGCATTAATGTTTTATCTGGAGATTGCTACAATATGTCACAAAGAAGTATGTATGAACCTTTATTGCAATATTACCTTTTTGTAAGAAAGCTTTAAATCTCTTTGTACTTAATAAAACTCATTGAGAAATTTTCAGATTTTAGGGTGGGTTCAACATCTCATCTTAGGTCGGTTTCCTAATGTTTATGATTAGACACGATTTTGACAAATATATTCATACTAGCGAATTGCCCGTCAAAAATGCCGGGCATGAAATTGTAAGCCAGGGAATGCTGTTTTAGACATAATGTAAAGCGTTTTTTACCAGGGGGGCCTTCGGCGCTCATTGTGAGACTTGCGCTGAGCGCCTTTGGCGCTCATTGCATGCCTCGCAATGAGCGCCGAAGGTGCTCATTGCGCGGCTGTTGGATGTTGTTTTTTTGTTATTACAGGGGCTTTTGCTGTCATTGTAAGGTCGGGGGTGATGTGCTTTTTGCACTTATTGCAAGTCTGTCCCCTGGTGCATTTTGTGTGGTATGAGCAGCGTTGACATTGGTTGTGAGGCGCACAGTGAATGTCTTTTGTGTTTATTGCGATATTTTTTATTTTTTATTTTTTTGTTTATATGTATTCTTGTATGCCAATTAAATAATTAATAAATTAATAAATTAATATACTTTACCTATTTCTAAGTAATATATGCAGGAAGCATTGTGCTGACGAGGTGACAATCTGTTTTGATGTTCCTGCAGCATACAATGTAGATTTGCACTGTTCTGAAGCTGAGGTGTAAGTGTCAGCAATGTGCGCAGTGTGTAGTGTAAATATTCTGCGTGCGCGAGGGTAAACCGTTGTATAGCTGTATACTTCCGCATTGTGTAAGTTACTGTTGTTAAATGGCGGTGATTGTGTATGTGGTAGGCGGGTGTGTGTAATTTAGCGTCCTTACTAAAAGTGTATCTTTACCTTGTGCGGCTTTTTGAAAAGCTATATGTGCTTAGTGGTGTTTTGCGTCTTTAGGGTCCTGTAGCCTTGTTTTCGTTTTTTTCGGCGGCCGTTTTTTCTCTCGCTTAGGGGATTTTCGTGTGTGTAAACTCGTGAATTTGGACTTAAATTGAGGTGTAACTTCACTTGCAGAGGTCCTGGGTGCCCCCCCTTGCTGTGGGTACGTTTTTTATGTATTTTTTGTGTGTATGTAAAATGGCTGTGAATGTGTATGTGGTACGCGGCTGCGGATGATTTTGCGTCCTTGGTAAGAGTGTATCTTGTACCTCGTACGGCTTCTTTGAAAAGCTGTATGTGCTTGGTGGTGTTTTGCGTCTTTAGGGTCCTGTAGCCTCGTTTTTGTTTTTTTTCGGCGGCCATTGTTTCTCTCGCTTAGGGGATTTTCGTGTGTCTAAACTCAAGAATTTGGACTTAAATTGAGGTGTAACTTCATTTGCAGAGGGGTGCTCCCCTTGCTGTGGGTAAGCTTTTTATGTTTTTTGTGTGTATTTATTGTGTTTTTAATGTTTTCAGGTGCATTCGGTTCGGCCGTTAAGATCGTATTTTTGCGAGGTCGTAATGTTTTTTTGCTAAGTCCGTAAATTTTCCGTTCCAAGTCCCGCGGTTTGTATTTTTTTGTGTAAGTCCGTATATAGTGATTGCGTGTTAGATGTATTTTGGTAAAGTGCCGATTGTGTGGGTGTCTGTAACCGCGTGTGAGGCGCCGTAGAGCCTCCACCTCCGCAATTTGCGGCCTGCAATGAGCCTTTTGGCTCATTGCAGTCGATGTTGGAGCCTCCACCTTCCGCAAATGCGGCCCCTTGCTTTGCGAGGGTCTGCATTTGCAGAGCAAACTGCGTCCCTCGCTTTGTGAGGGACGCAATTATTTTGAGCTCGCTTCGCGAGCTCGCAAAGCGTAACGACGATTCGTAGATTGACAACTATTATATGTGATAAAGGCTCTCAAATACTCTTCCAGTAGTACACTGGGATAAACCAATGGGATTTAGGCTTACATGGTCTGCTTGTGCTAAAACAACCCTACAAGAAATATATTTAGGAACACTATATTTATATATATTCCCCTCACCTAAAGGAGCATTTAAGAACACATACTGCCCTCTCAGAACTCACAGTTCCCCTCATCTGAAGGCAATTTGCAGAAGAACATCATCTAATCCATCTCTTCAACTGGACCTTTTCATGTTATTAATATCTGTTTTTGATAACTACTGAGATATCCATTTGTACTTCTCTTTTTGTCTTGGTGTTATATAATTCTACTGCTACTCGTAACTTAATTATTCATGGTTGTTATCTGTTAGTCAGAATAGACTTGTGTGTTTGTTTTTCTCTTTTTTATTGCCCCTACTTCCCCCACTAAATAACTCTCTCTACATCTGTCTGTTTTTAGGAGCATTTAAGAACACATACTGCCCTCTCAGAACTCACAATACCCCTCACCTGAAGCCATCCCCTCTACCCACCCACCCCTGTTTACACTTAATTTATTGAGACCTACTAACTACCTGCACCTGTCCAATCAGTGACATCTGCTTATTACCCCTAACTGCTCCTTTTAGAACACACAGTGTAACAATGTTTCCTGTTACTTCCCTCGTCCTTATCATCCCCTGCCTGTTTCTCAGGCTCTCCTCACTTTCTCCAATTCATGTTTCAGACTGTATCACCATCTTACCCTCCCTGCTCTCTTCACCTCTTCTTTGCTCCCACAATCTCCTCTCCTTCCTTCAGTCATTATCTCCTCCCTCTTCTAAGGTCAATAAGCAGAAACATTTCTGTAAGTCCTACTCTCACATCCTCTCTCTTTCATTGCTTATTTTATTGGCTGCTGGAGATATATCTCCTAACCCAGGCCCCTCATCCATTCCCACATTTTATCAGTCACACTCAAACCACAGAGCAACAAACACCAAAAACCCTCTAAACTTAATACCCATCATCTGTCACAAATCTTCCATTTTGCCCTTCTCATGTGCCCTCTGGAATTCTAGGTCTGTTTGCAACAAACTCACTTACATTCATGACCTATTCATCTCCAACTCCCTCAACCAGTTAGCTATCACTGAAACCTGGCTCCCTCCATCTGACACTGCCTCCCCTGCTGCACTATAGTATGGTGGCTTACATTTTAGGCACACACCTAGACCTAGGAATAGTTAAATCCCTACATCTCTGTTCTCATCCCAAAAGACACTCCCATCCGCCCTCTTCGCTCTGCTAATGACCTTCTTCTCTCCTCCTCTTTCATCACCTCCTCTCACTCCTGTCTTCAAGACTTTTCTTGTGCTGCCCCTATTCTTTGGAACTCCTTACCTCGCCCCACCAGACTATCTTCCTGCCTCAAATCCTTCAAAATCTCTTTAAAAACACATTTATTCAAAAAAGCCTATCATCTTTAGCCTTTTCACTGACTATGCATCTTTCACCCTCCTGTACCTCACCCACACCCTTTAGAGTGTAAGTTTGCGAGTTTCAATCTTGTAAGGTGCTCTAGGGAAAGCACTGTGTGTATCTAATTGAAAGCTGAATAACAGGGTCCTCCATTATTTTTCATTGTAGGGTTATTGTTTATACTTGTACCTAACCCCTGTATTGCGCTGTGGAATATGTTGACGGGTTATAAATAAAGGATAATTTTATATATATATATATATATATATAAAGGATAATTATATATATATATACACTGCATTCATCAAACATGGCTTTCTTTAAGCTTATGCCTGCTGTATTACACAGCTTTAATGCAAAGCCAATGCAGGATTTTACATAAGCTGAGAATCCTATCCATGTACAGCTGTTTCAAGCTTACTGGCTATCATCGGCATGGAGCAGGATCACAGCTTGTGTTGTGGACCTTATAAGTAGGTAGTTCACCACAACAATATTTTATAATATGGTGGGCAAAAGAGCGATAGAAGCCTCCACCGTACAGTAGTACAGTAAATAAAAAGAACATCTGTGTTCACATTTGAATGTCTAAAGCAAGTTAAAAAACCTGCTTCCAGCCCAGAGTTCGAAGAAAAACAGTTATTACACAGCATTCTGGGAAGCTGAGCTGGGACATGTTTGATAATGGCTATGGATAGAACGAGGCATTTGTAGGCACATTTGCATGTCCATGCTCAGCTTCCCAGAATGCAGTGTAATAACTGTTTTTCTTGGAATTCTGAGCTGGAAGCAGGTTTTTTAACTTGTTTTAGACATTCAAATGTGAACACAGATGTACTACGGAATTTATTTACTCCATTACTCCATTACATTATAGGATATTGTTATAAGGTTGTAGGGTCTACAGGGCTAATTAAAGTTTCAACAATATAAGGAAGGATGAGACCCATTAATTGGAAGAGTGTAATCTATCTTAAGGGTATTTGTAATATAAATACCTACTCCGTTACAGAACTAATCTTACAACATGAGCCAAGCAGTCATTCACGTGAGTTTGTGCTATTGGCCTTCCTTAGGTCCCAATGTGATGGCGATAGTGCTTGAGATAATTCTGTCTGGCTGGTTTCTCTATGACTTTGTGACTTGTGACGTGCAGCTGCTGACATTGCTATTCCTGAATGGACATCCCCAACAGCTAATGAACGCATGTAATAACACTATAAGTGCCATAAGGGTCATCCAGGACCCTCATGACCCAAATTGTAAGCACTATACCATTTTAATCTGGTCACTTATGGGGGTCTATCCAGACCCTCATAAGCCTCTATTTAACCCCATCAGTCCCATAAGGGTATATTATGACCATTATGGGCCTGTTACAACCCAACATTAACTACATAAGTGCTATGACGGTCCTCAGGGACCATCATAACACTAAGTATAAACACTGCACTGCACTATACCCCCCCAATAAAACATTAAATATCAACTAAACACCCTCTACACTAACCTATTAACATCTACACTATCTACCTACACTACCTACCTACCCCCTAATAACCCGCCCACCACTCTAATTACAGAAATCAAAAAAAATAAAGTCATCAAAAATCTGCATTACATAGAATGAAAAAAACTAAAATCACCCCAAAAAAATGTACATAACAGAAAAAAAAACAACCTAAGTCACATAAAATAAAAAAAGTACATTACAGAAAATAAAAAAATACATTACACCCCCCCCCCCAGTACAGAAAAAAAATTACACACCTGAAAAGGAAATACATATAATACATACAATACAATTAAATACAATACAATACAATTAAATACAATACAATACAATACAATACAATTAAATACAATACACCCCTATCTAATATACATCCCCTATCTAATATACAATACTATCTATCTAATATACATCCCCCAATCTATCTAATATACAGTACATGCTATCTCTATATAGCAACCCTAATTCTAAGCTACAATAAAATAATGAAGACCACTTACCTTTGAGATGTTTCTTCAGATCACCAACCTAGGGTAAAAAAGATTAAAAAAATTAATACAACACATTTACATAAAATAAATAAGCATTCTAAATATTCTAATTATTCTACTCACCTTTCCAGCATATCCCGTCCTCCATCTTTGCTTCTGCGGCGCGGCCCCTGTTAAAAAAAAAAAACATTACATTAATACACATACATAAACATGAAACCAAGTAAAATCAACACAATCTACATTGTACTTACCTCCCCGCGATGTCTCCGGCCTCCTCGTGTTCTGCCCAGGAAGCATCCGCGCTCTTTAAAAAAAAAAAAACACAACACACATCCGCCCTGGGGGATGTCCCCGACGCTAATGAGCTTCCTATGGAGTGTTCCAGAATAAACTTGGCAATGGCGGCTTCTGATTGGCTGAAAACGCTGTCTATCAAATTCAGCTAATGAGAAGACGCCAATTGTGAACCAATGAGAAAGGGATACACCCCAAAATCCCACGCTGATTGGATAACGCAACTGTCAATCTTTATTTGAACCAATCCGAAGGCTTTATTGCCATTATTGAATCACAATGGGATACACCCCCACGTACTGATTGGTGAAGACATCTGCGCCTTCCCATTGGCTGTAATACTGATTAACATTGACAATAGCCAATGAGAAGGCGCAAATGCCTTCACCAATCAGTACGTGGGGGTGTATTCCATTGTGATTGGCTATTGCCAATGCAACCAATCAGAATGCGCAGATGCCTCCAGCCAATCACCCTTTGGAGGTGTATTCCATTGTGATTGGCTGAAGGCATCTGCGCCTTGTGATTGGTTGATATAAAGATTGACAGGTGCATTATCCAATCAGATGGGATTTTAGGGTGTATCCCTTTCTGATTGGCTCACACATTGGCGCCTCCTGATTGGGTGAATTTGATAGACAGCGTTTTCAATCAATCAGAAGGCGCCATTGCCTATTTTTATATGGAAAAGTCTCCGGGAGCCTCATTAGCGTCGGGGATGTACATGAGTGCAGATGTGAGTATTTTGTTTATTTTTATTTTTTTTACAGGGCGGGGCAGAAGAGGAGGAGGCTGGAGACATCGCAGGGAGGTAAGTACAATGTAGATTATGTTTATTTTATTTTGTTTTTATGCTTATGTATGTGTATTAATGTTTTTGTTTTTTTTACAGGGCGGGGAGAAGAGGAGGAGGCTGGAGACATTGCGGGGAGGTAAGTACAATGTAGATTATGTTTATTTTATTTTGTTTTTATGCTTATGTATGTGTATTAATGTTATGTTTTTTTAACAGGTTCCGCGCCTGAGAAGGGTAAAAGAATAAGGACGGGACAAGCCAGAAAGGTGAGTATAATATTTAGAATGTTTAGAATGTTTAGTATTTTCTGTAAATGTGTTGCACTCATTTTTTTTTTTTTTTTTCCATAGGTGCCTGATTTGAATGGACATCTGCAAAGGTAAGTGGTCTTAATTATTTTATTTTAGCTTAGAATTAGATTATTTTATATATAGATAGCATTTAATGTATGTTAGCTAGGGGTATGTGTTTTATATAGATAGCATAGCATGTATTGTATATTAGATTGTGTTATTTAATTATATAGATGGGGGATGTATATTAGATAGATAGGATGTATTGTATATTAGATAGGGGTGTATTGTATGTATTGTATTGTGTGTATTATATGTTTTTCCTTTTCAGGTGTGTAATTTTTTTTTTCTCTTTAGTCAGGTTGTAATGTTTTTTTTTGATTTTCTGTAATGTTCCTTTTTTATTTTTTGTGACTTAGGTTTTTTCATTTTCTGTAATGTAGCTTTTTTATTTTTTGTGACTTAGGTTTTTTATTTTATGTAATGTAGCTTTTTTATTTTCTGTAATTAGAGTGGTGGGGGGTTATTAGGGGGTAGGTAGGTAGTGAAGGTGTTAATAGGTTAGTGTAGAGGCTGTTTAGTTGATATTTAATGTTTTATTGGGGGGGTATAGTGCAGTGTAGTTTTTATACTTAGTGTCATGATGGTCCTTAAGGACCGTCATGGCACTTATGTGGTTAATGTTGGGTTGTAACAGGCCCATAATGGTCTTAATATACCCTTATGGGACTGATGGGGTTAGATAGAGGCTTATGAGGGTCTGTATGGACCCCCATGAGTGACAGGGTTAATTAGCGGTTTATGGGGATCTGTATTGACCCCCATGAGTGAGGGGGTTAACTAAGGGCTTATGGGGGGCTGTATTGACCCTCCTGAGTGACGGGGTTAATTAAGGGTTTATGGGGGTCTGTATTGACCCCCATGAGTGAGGGGGTTAATTAAGTGCTTATGGGGGTCTCTATTGACCCCCATGAGTGACAGGGTTAATGAAGGGCTTATGGGGGTCTATATTGACCCCCATGAGTGACAGGGTTAACGAAGGGCTTATGGGGGTCTTTATTGACCCCCATGAGTGACAGGTTAATTAGGGGTTTATGGGGGTCTGTATCGACCCCCATGAGTGACAGGGTCAATGAAGGGCTTATGGGGGTCTATATTGACCCCCATGAATGACAGGGTTAATTAGGGGTTTATAGGGGGTCTGTATTGTCCCCCATGAGTGACAGGGTTAATGAAGGGCTTATGGGGGTCTATATTGACCCCCATAAATGACAGGGTTAATTAGGGGTTTATGGGGGTCTGTATTGACCCCCATGAGTGACAGGGTTAATGAAGGGCTTATGGGGGTCTATATTGACCCCCATGAGTGAGGGGGTTAATGAAGGGCTTATGGGGGTCTATATTGACCCCCATGAGTGACAGGGTTAATTAGGGGTTTATGGGGGTCTGTATCGACCCCCATGAGTGACAGGGTCAATGAAGGGCTTATGGGGGTCTGTATTGACCCCCTTGAGTGACAGGGTCAATAAAGGGCTTATGGGGGTCTATATTGACCCCCATGAATGACAGGGTTAATTAGGAGTTTATAAGGGGTCTGTATTGTCCCCCATGAGTGACAGGGTTAATGAAGGGCTTATGGGGGTCTATATTGACCCCCATAAATGACAGGGTTAATTAGGGGTTTATGGGGGTCTGTATTGACCCCCATGAGTGACAGGGTTAATGAAGGGCTTATGGGGGTCTATATTGACCCCCATGAGTGAGGGGGTTAATGAAGTGCTTATGGGGGTCTGTTTTGACCCCATGAGTGAGGGGGTTAATGAAGTGCTTATGGGGGTCTGTATTGACCCTCATGAGTGACACAATTAATTAAGGGCTTATGGGGATCTGTATTGACCCCCATGAGTGACAGGGTTAATGAAGGGCTTATGGGGTTCTATGTTGATCCCCATGAATGACAGGGTTAATTAGGGGTTTATGGGGGTCTGTATTGACCCCCATGAGTGAGGGGGTTAATTAAGTGCTTATAGGGGGCTGTATTGACCCCCATGAGTGACAGGATTAATGAAGGGCTTATGGGGGTCTATATTTACCCCCATGAGTGACAGGGTTAATTAAGGGCTTATGGGGGCCTGTATTGACTCCCATGAGTGACAGGGTTAATGAAGGGCTTATGGGGGTCTGTATTGACCCCCATGAGTGACAGGGTTAGTGAAGGGCTTATGGGGGTCTATATTGACCCCCAGGAGTGACAGGATTAATGAAGGGCTTATGGGGGTCTATATTGACCCCCATGAATGACAGGATTAATTAGGGGTTTATGGGGGTCTGTATTGACCCCCCCATGAGTGAGGGGGTTAATTAAGTGCTTATGGGGGTCTGTATTGACCCCATGAGTGAGGGGGTTAATGAAGTGCTTATGGGGGTCTATATTGACCCCCATGAGTGACAGGGTTAATTAGGGGTTTATGGGGGTCTGTATCGACCCCCATGAGTGACAGGGTCAATGAAGGGCTTATGGTGGTCTGTATTGACCCCCTTGAGTGACAGGGTCAATAAAGGGCTTATGGGGGTCTATATTGACCCCCATGAATGACAGGGTTAATTAGGGGTTTATAAGGGGTCTGTATTGTCCCCCATGAGTGACAGGGTTAATGAAGGGCTTATGGGGGTCTATATTGACCCCCATAAATGACAGGGTTAATTAGGGGTTTATGGGGGTCTGTATTGACCCCCATGAGTGACAGGGTTAATGAAGGGCTTATGGGGGTCTATATTGACCCCCATGAGTGAGGGGGTTAATGAAGTGCTTATGGGGGTCTGTTTTGACCCCCATGAGTGAGGGGGTTAATGAAGTGCTTATGGGGGTCTGTATTGACCTCCATGAGTGACACAATTAATTAAGGGCTTATGGGGATCTGTATTGACCCCCATAAGTGACAGGGTTAATGAAGGGCTTATGGGGTTCTATGTTGATCCCCATGAATGATAGGGTTAATTAGGGGTTTATGGGGGTCTGTATTGACCCCCATGAGTGAGGGGGTTAATTAAGTGCTTATGGGGGTCTGTATTGACCCCCATGAGTGACAGGATTAATGAAGGGCTTATGGGGGTCTATATTTACCCCCATGAGTGACAGGGTTAATTAAGGGCTTATGGGGGCCTGTATTGACCCCCATGAGTGACAGGGTTAATGAAGGGCTTATGGGGGTCTGTATTGACCCCCATGAGTGACAGGGTTAGTGAAGGGCTTATGGGGGTCTATATTGACCCCCATGAATGACAGGATTAATTAGGGGTTTATGGGGGTCTGTATTGACCCCCCATGAGTGAGGGGGTTAATTAAGTGCTTATGGGGGTCTGTATTGAGCCCCATGAGTGACAGGGTTACTGAAGGACTTATGGGGGTCTATATTGACCCCCATGAGTGACAGGGTGATAATGTATATTTGTTTTCTTTTATAACGGGTCCTTTAAGACCTGTAACGTGGGAATTTTGAATTTTCATTGCAGCGGGGGTCCCTGATCGGGTTAATGCAGGTTTCCGAGCTTATCTCGGATCCCTTCTTGGGTAAGTTGTACGTGGCTGGGCTTTGAACCTCGTTTTTGTTTTTTTTCGGCAGCCATTTTTTCTCTCGCTTAGGGGATTTTCGTGTGTCTGAACTCGGGAATTTAGACTTAAATGGAGGTGTAACTTCACTTTCAGTTGTCTTTTTATGTATTTTTTGTGAGTATTTGGTGTGTTTTGATTGTTTTTAGGTGCGCGCGGTTTGGCCATTATGGTCGTATTTTTCGTGCGTGTGGGTGTTTGCTACGTTAAGGTTGGTTCTGAGGTCGTTTTTTTTTTCTAAGTCGTGCGTGTGTGTGTATTTTCGACCGCGTGTGAGGTGCCTTTGAGCCTCCACCTCCGCAAATGCGGACCCTCGCTGTTGCCTCATTTTGTTGCTGTTTTCAGCAAGTAAGAGAAACATAGATTGAATGGAGGCAAGTATAATTGTACCAATAAATAAAACAGGTATTGATCCCCATGAGTGACAGGGTTAATGAAGGGCTTATGGGGGTCTGTATTGACCCCCATGAGTGACAGGGTTAGTGAAGGGCTTATGGGGGTCTATATTGACCCCCATGAATGACAGGATTAATTAGGGGTTTATGGGGGTCTGTATTGACCCCCCATGAGTGAGGGGGTTAATTAAGTGCTTATGGGGGTCTGTATTGAGCCCCATGAGTGACAGGGTTACTGAAGGACTTATGGGGGTCTATATTGACCCCCATGAGTGACAGGGTGATAATGTATATTTGTTTTCTTTTATAACGGGTCCTTTAAGACCTGTAACGCGGGAATTTTGAATTTTCATTGCAGCGGGGGTCCCTGATCGGGTTAATGCAGGTTTCCGAGCTTATCTCGGATCCCTTCTTGGGTAAGTTGTACGTGGCTGGGCTTTGAACCTCGTTTTTGTTTTTTTTCGGCAGCCATTTTTTCTCTCGCTTAGGGGATTTTCGTGTGTCTGAACTCGGGAATTTAGACTTAAATGGAGGTGTAACTTCACTTTCAGTTGTCTTTTTATGTATTTTTTGTGAGTATTTGGTGTGTTTTGATTGTTTTTAGGTGCGCGCGGTTTGGCCATTATGGTCGTATTTTTCGTGCGTGTGGGTGTTTGCTACGTTAAGGTTGGTTCTGAGGTCGTTTTTTTTTTCTAAGTCGTGCGTGTGTGTGTATTTTCGACCGCGTGTGAGGTGCCTTTGAGCCTCCACCTCCGCAAATGCGGACCCTCGCTGTTGCCTCATTTTGTTGCTGTTTTCAGCAAGTAAGAGAAACATAGATTGAATGGAGGCAAGTATAATTGTACCAATAAATAAAACAGGTATTGATCCCCATGAGTGACAGGGTTAATGAAGGGCTTATGGGGGTCTGTATTGACCCCCATGAGTGACAGGGTTAGTGAAGGGCTTATGGGGGTCTATATTGACCCCCATGAATGACAGGATTAATTAGGGGTTTATGGGGGTCTGTATTGACCCCCCATGAGTGAGGGGGTTAATTAAGTGCTTATGGGGGTCTGTATTGAGCCCCATGAGTGACAGGGTTACTGAAGGACTTATGGGGGTCTATATTGACCCCCATGAGTGACAGGGTGATAATGTATATTTGTTTTCTTTTATAACGGGTCCTTTAAGACCTGTAACGCGGGAATTTTGAATTTTCATTGCAGCGGGGGTCCCTGATCGGGTTAATGCAGGTTTCCGAGCTTATCTCGGATCCCTTCTTGGGTAAGTTGTACGTGGCTGGGCTTTGAACCTCGTTTTTGTTTTTTTTCGGCAGCCATTTTTTCTCTCGCTTAGGGGATTTTCGTGTGTCTGAACTCGGGAATTTAGACTTAAATGGAGGTGTAACTTCACTTTCAGTTGTCTTTTTATGTATTTTTTGTGAGTATTTGGTGTGTTTTGATTGTTTTTAGGTGCGCGCGGTTTGGCCATTATGGTCGTATTTTTCGTGCGTGTGGGTGTTTGCTACGTTAAGGTTGGTTCTGAGGTCGTTTTTTTTTTCTAAGTCGTGCGTGTGTGTGTATTTTCGACCGCGTGTGAGGCGCCTTTGAGCCTCCACCTCCGCAAATGCGGACCCTCGCTGTTGCCTCATTTTGTTGCTGTTTTCAGCAAGTAAGAGAAACATAGATTGAATGCAGGCAAGTATAATTGTACCAATAAATAAAACAGGTAAACCTTATTCCGAATAGAGAGTGCAATATTGACCACCTCTTGAAAAGAGGATAAACATAACTAAAAAAAGTTTGTTGAGAATTAATCAGATGCATGGAGGGATTAATATACCACTGTGATTATAAATTTCATATTTCTTCTTTAAAAGAACCTTACTGGAAAATAAGCAACATATTTTGGAATGTGAAAAAATAATAATATAACATCTAAATGATTACTTTATTAAATATTTTTTTCTGTGGAATCTGCCATTTTAGTTTTCAGTGGCCTACTTCTTGAGGTGGGAGGATACTTTGCATGTAGAGAGGAAGCTCAATCTTCAGTAACTACAGGCCATTAGCACTAATACAAAGCTCATTATTTTACAAAGACATGTTCTGTAAGACTCTCACTAAAGAAAAGGGATGTATCTAGTATAGAAAAATTGCATTAAAAAAAATAATTAAAAGCTGTGAAACCCACCTTCAGTGTCCCTTCATCAAAATTCTGTTAATAATGATATTCAATACAAAAGTCTTAATCTGACTTATTTCAGGTTTAATAAAAATGCCCAATTGTTGTCATCACAGAGTCCGTGCATGCAAGAAAAATGTTCTCATAATATAATAAAACAAATAACAAATATTATTATTAAAACAGATATCAACAGCCAGTGGTAGAATAATCTTAATAATGAACTCATGATGAACATGAGTCATTGTCATATGATTGTTTGTGCTCTAATATTTGGGTTATTAGTGTCAGCTATTTAATGTGAGTTATTGCAACTCAGTTTATTATACAGGTCAACTTGATCCGACAGACGTACAGGATGGATTCCAAACTCCGGAAGATGTATCATAAAGATGAATTTGATATGAATCAGTTCATTGATACATATTTTTCCAGTAAAGCTGATGAGACTTGTCTGGAAGAAGTCGTATTAAACCCCATCAGACAACTGCAAAAAGAGTTAGGTTCAGGTGTGTTCATCTGTATTTCATAGCAAATGTAATTTGAGACTTAATGTGTACATTTTAAAATACTATTTTTCTTACAGTTTATATCAAATGTAAATATGGTTTAAGAATCAGTCTCAATCTGTTTGGTCTGATGATCAATTTGTTGTCTTCAAGTGCTCATGGGGACTGACTTTGAGATAACCAACATTTTGAATAGAGTAATACTACATTTGAAACACTAAATATTCCTTTTGTTTCCCTCTTGTTTGGTTAGATCATGCTTTTATTGGAGATAGGCTCTTTAGTAATATAACTATAATGGTGAGTTCCTTGATGGAAAGGAAAGGGTGTTTGTTATTTTCCTTGCTGTAGGGGTTAAGTAATCTATCTGCAGGTGAGTGGAGGAGTGCAGCTGTAGTGAACGACGTGTGAGTATTAAAAAAAATGGGGGAGCACAATTGCAGTGTAAATATGTTTAAATAAAAGGAGGACTGCAGTCATATTGTGAGAGTTTAAATAATAGAGGGGAGCACAGTTATAGTGTAAGTGTGATAGCTTAAATAATAGGGAGACAGTTTAAATAAGATGGGGGAGTATAGTCCTAATGCGTGAGTTTAAAAAAATGGGGGAGTACCCGGTAATCTTCTTCGCAGACGATGCAGTTCTGGTGGTTCTTCAGGATGATGCGGATTGTGGAGGTTGGCAACTTTAAATCTGCTCCAATGTCTACTTGACACTCTCTTTTCTCCAAGCGGTCCAGCACATGCATCTTGACATCCAGAGGAATGCTCTGGCACTTTAATTTGCCCTGGTCTTCCTTGCACTCAGTAATTGACTGTAAAACAGTACAAAAAAAATAATGAATGTAGATTTTATTAGACAATTAACAACCAAATTATGAGAAACAATGGAACAAGGACAATTATTCTGTACCTTCTTTCTGGATGGAGGAGGTAGGAATTGGATTCTCTTGTGGCTCTTTCTTTCTACAGGATGGAATTTTGCTCTCTCTCTGTCTACCTTTCTCTTGTGCTATGTCTCTTAATGCTGTGACTCTGTTCTGGGCTTCAAACAGGGTCCCACAATGAAAAATACAGTGTTATAGAGAAGCAGAGAGTTCAACATGGATCAGAGGCCAAAAAGCAATGCTAAAGTAGGGTTTAGTGCAAAGCAGGCAGTTATAGCAAAAAAGAGCGCTATAGCGAATCAGCTTTATAAGGGGCAGAATATATATATATATATATATATATATATATCTTACTTAGTGTACATCCTGCCACATGTATGCCATCCAGGCTCCATAGCTCTCTGACAGGTGTGAGCATGTTGCCTCTCTTGAGCTCTGATTGAAGAACTTGAGAGGAGAATTGCAGTACTTAGTGATATTGCAACACCAATGAAGGGAGTTTGTGCTCACTGAGCACAGTTTAGCTGGGCCTAGCATGGAGTGGGGTGCTGGGGCTAGTGAGGATGTCCATATAGGTAGCTGGATTACAGTTACAAAAGAAAGCAGAGGGAACAGGAGGAGGGGGCAGGCCAGTTCTGACAGCCTCATTAAATTGGGGCTTAGATCTAACACATAGCCCGTAACTCCAAATTTACGGGTTACGGGTATTAAATTAGCCCCATAAAGTAGCTTGCAGAGGACTTTGCGTGTTATGATGCATGACAACCGAGAATAAGCAACATGCGAAGCAAGGTTGAACTTCGTGCCTGTAAATCCTTTGATCTGTCAAGCCTGTAATCGCTACTTGTTCAATACAGCTATTAAATTGCTAAGATGTCACATGCGAGCAAGCCTGTAACATGCAAATGGATCCCAAAGGCCAACGCATTACTGGTAGAGTAGTTGGGAGCCTTTGTATGAATATATGTGTCAAAATTATGTCTAATCATAAACATTAGGAAACTGACCTAAGATGATGAACTTATATTTTGATTTTACTTTTTGGACTCTCTTTGTTAGCCCCACACTCTAGTCTAGTCTGGAAATTCATTAAAATGGCTTTTCGTTTACTATTACTGTTTTTCTACAGGGCACATTAAAGGAGACACATTAATTGACTTTACAGTTGGTCCCATCTTTTATCATCTTTTTACAATCTGTGAGTTCTTCAAAGACATCACTGTCCTTGAAACCAATGATATGTGCATTAAAGAATTAGAAAAATGGATAAATATGGACCAGGATGCCTTGGACTGGTCACACGCATCAAAGTTTATTGCAGAATTGGAAGGCAACAGGTTCAGTATACTTCTGAGATACATATTGTGAATTATAATTTTATTTCTGTATTCTAATGTTATATTTTATTAAATAATTTTTGATATAGCTAGAGTGCAGGTTTTTAACTGATACTCTAGAAATAAAGTTGTTATTACTGCAGCAGAAATTACTTCAGCAGAAATATTTGCAGAAAGATTGTCAAATATGGGCCCAAAGCTTGTATTCTCCTCTGTATCACAAAAACTTTCTCAGAACTCTCATAGCATAGATAGATAGATAGATAGATAGATAGATAGATAGATAGATAGATAGATAGATCTGATGTCAACATGTCTGACTTTGAAAACAACTTTTTTTCCCCTTTACCTTTTTAGTGCTGGGTGGCAGAAAAAGGAGGAAACAGTAAAACAATCAATTAAACAAATTCTAAAATGTGATTTTGCAAAGGAAAACCCTACTGATCCTGTTGTGTTACCAAAAGTCGACTGCCTTGTCACTGCATGGGGCCTGGATGTGGTTTCTAAAGATCAAGATCAATACTCTAAAAATCTGAAGAAGTTTTCAAGGTGGTTAAAACTAGGTGGACATCTGATTTTATTTGGTATCTTTAATGGATCATTTTACACTGTTGACGAACACAAATTCCACCTTCCAACATACAATGAAGATTTTTTAAGAAAACTTATTGGAGATGTCGGATATGTGATTAAAAGCTTTGAGATAACTGAAAGCAAAATAGATAGTGAAGTTGAGGACCATGAGCATGTTGTATTTGTTACAGCACTCAAAGAAAGAGAAGTTTAAAAATGCCGAAGCACTGAGAATAAGAGCTTAAATGGTCATGTGTTTACATTGGTACCACTAGCACATATAAATGAAGTAATCTCATCATGGGTTCGGCTGTGAATATATTTATGTGCAATCAATAGAGTCACAAGCTACTAGCTTTACATTTTTATCAAAAGTATAAATGTTATAAATTCCCTGCCATTAATCATACCTATTTATTCAGAGCTCCAAGCTCTCAGTCATTATTGTTTATGAACATGTTTGAACTCAGAAAACTTTGTTAGCCTACTATGTTTTGCTTTAGGATGAAGCAATCTGTCTGACTATTCAGTTGTTTTACATACTATAACCCACTGCCTATATATGTCAATCTTAACTTTTTTTTAAATCCCTGCTAATTAGTCATGTTTAACAATCAACCTGTTAATCTATATGTAGATAAATCAATCAAATGATACTAAAGTTATCAAAAACAGTATCTGAAGAATAAAACATTTAATCTTAATTTCCTTGAAATATGTTCTATGCTATTTAAATTCTTTACATGACTGCTAAGTTTTGTAAATTGTAACAAACCTGATTTGTTTAGAACCTATCAGGAGCTCGCTTTACACAAGCACAATTGATAAATGAATCATTGATGGACTAAATTATGGTCTAACTGAAAAAATAAATATACATCAATAAAAAACAGTGATTTCCTTTATGTTTCTCATTAAAGTCTCTGTCTTTAACTCTCTATGCCAGTTAGGGACATGAAGACCAACAACGATCTTGTCACCAGGAACAGCACAATGGTCAGAAAATCATATTATATGTAATTGGAGCTGGGTTCAGGGTTCAAGACAAGTATCAGACACAGCTGGTTAGTCTGTTAGATGTGCAGGATAGAGGAAAGGATGGTCTGATTGACAGAGATTCAAGCCAAATAAAGGTCTCTCTTTTACATACACTACATATTTTAACTTTATTAACATTACAATAATTATTACTGAAATTGGAGTATTTATTATAAATTTATAGATAACCTGGAATTAATATATAATTTATATTTTTACTCTTTTTCTAAGTAAAAAATAATTGGTGGTGTAAAATTTGTCTAAAATATTAATCCCTTAATAAAACTTTCCAGTGTTTTCGGAGTTTCTTTTTACATTTATGTTATTGTGAATTCATTGTGAATTATACTTGTTATCAAGAAAGATGATCTATTTTTTATTTTGTGATTACTAAAAATGTTTAATGACCAATTAAATTAGTTCTAAAGCTTTAGATTATTATTATTCTTTATTTATAGTATGTTAAATATTTTCTTATGTTTTTGTTGGGATAAAACTCTCTTATCACTGTCTCTCTCACAACCAACACTCAATCAAAGAAAAAAAAACAGGACATCTTTATCATGTTTCTTCATTTACAGGCTTGGAGCCCAGATGGTTTCTCTCTGTATCACACACATACAGCAAATTTAGACTGGCTTTCAATAAAAATATTATGAGTATATGGACTTATAGGAGGAAACGTATGTGTACCCAAATATGGTCACTGACCCATTATTCCAAACAGCACATAAATAATTAGCCTTACCAAATGTGACTTCTTTATCACTGGTCAGTAGACACAGTGGCGGCTAGTGACTTTCCAAGTTGAAGGGGCGGCAGAGCGAGAGCTGGCCCCTCTCCCTTCATAGGATCCACCCATTTGTATGAACTCCACCCATGACAACATTTTGACCTTTATATGCTCTGCACAATGACCTTATACTGGCTCCACCCATATAAAATAGACTCCACCCACAGTTTTTTCCCCTGTTGATAAATTCAAAATTCTTAGAACTCTGACAAATAATAACATTAAAATCTATCTTCTGTTTCAACAACACAATGACACGCACAAACAGTTGATTCTCCTTCTCAGGGTCTCTTGAAGTGTAGTCATTGAACAATCAGTCCAAAAAAGTCTGCAGCCGCAGAGTGCTTGGACCTGGGTATGATCTAAACAAATTGGATGGCATCATATTATCTTCTGAAACATTACTGATTGCATGTGATGTTGAAAGCCTTTTGAAGTCAATTGACCACCAAGCTGGATGTGAAGCAATAAAATATTTCGTAAACATGGAAACTATTGAGAACCAAAGAAAAAACAATGTCCTTATTAGGATGCTCAAATTTATCTTGTATCATAATTACTTTGTCTTTAATGACAGATTTTATTTACAAAAACGAGGAACTGCAGTAGCACCAACTTATGCCAATCTCTATCTGGGATGGTGGGAGAGAGAATCAGTCTTTAATGAAGACAACACCTTGTTCACTGAACATATATTATTATGGCTGAGATACATAGATGATATTTTCATCATATGGAATGATACGGCTGATAACTTTGAAAAGTTCATACGGATACTTAATGATAATTCTTTGAACTTAAAACGGACTCATACGATTGATCCTGTGAAAATAGATTTCCTGGATATAACCATTATCAAAGATGATGAAGGCTATATCAAAACAGATCTATACAGGAAACCCACTGCAAAAAACAGTACCTTGCATTTTGAAAGTTCTCACTTTCTGCCCACATTAAGAGCTATACCAGTTGGTGAATTCCTCAGACTAAGAAGGAACTGTTCTGATATAATGATATTTAAAAAGAGAGCTGTTGAACTTAAAGAGAGACCGAAGAGCCAAGGCTATAGCAATCTGTCAATGAAGAGAGCTTATCAGAGAGCACTTAATAGAACCAGAGAAAAGCTATTATGCCCTAAACCAAAAATTAAGAAAGATGGATCCTTTAAGATTTATTGGAACCTACAGTGAGGATTGGAAAAATATCACCCACATTCTGAACAAACATATTAACATTCTGAAGACTGATGCAGTAAGCAAAGAGTTCATAGGTGATGAGATACAGATGGGCTGGAGAAGATCTAAGAATGTGAGAAACATTGTGGTGCGTAGTCACTATGTTAAAAAGAAGAGAGCTAAGTCCCTACCTAATGGAACCTTTGGATGTGGTAGGTGCAAATTCTGCCCATATTTCAGCAAAAGATTGGAGATGACTGATAGAATTGGTAGACACATCCGTTTAAAAGGAATTTTCAATTGTGGAACACAGGGGGTAGTCTATTGTCTGGAATGTCCTTAAAATACCAAGTGGGACTATATAGGCCGCAACTAGACCTGAAAAACATTAAAACACCAAATGGGACTATATAGGCCACAACCAGACATTATTAACTCACATCACTCCAAGCAAGATCATATAGGCCCCAAAGGGCCTTAAAAACCCACATTACAACAAGCGGGAGTATATAGGCCCAAACTATACCTAAAAAAACATTAAAATAACAAACGGTAATATATAGGCCCCAACCGCACCTTTAAAAGCTTAAAATACCAAGCGGGATAATATAGGCCCAAACCATAAATAAATAAATCTTAAAATACCAAGCAAGACTATATAGGCCCCAACCGGACCTTAAAAACCCACATTACACCAAGCGGGACCATATAGGCCCCAATCGGACCTTTTAAACCTTAGAATACCAAGCGGAACTATACAGGCCCAAACCGGACCCTAAAAACTTACTTTACACCAAGCGGTACCATATAGGCCCTAACCAGACCTTTAAAACCTTAAAATACCAAGTGGTACTATATATGCCCAAAACCGTACCTAAAAACGGACGTGTTTGTGGGAGCTCCGTGTTGCTGGCTGCAGATCAGGGGCCTATATCTGGCCCAACTAACAGAGGGGACCCCAAGAACATCGGGGAGAGGACGGAGAGGAAGGGGAGGTGATCCTGATCCCCCGCGCGACTCCCTGCACCGAGGCTGGAGCAGCCCGGGAGACCAGCCAGCCACCCAGCAGGCAGAGGCGTGCAACCCCAGCAGGGGAGCGCCTCTGCACAAGAAAAGCCACCCTACCAGCCTCGGATTGAGAGAGGGGCCCCGGGGAGCGGACCAAGCCGGAGGGGGACCTCCTGGAGATCAGGCACGAAGAGAGAGAGGTGAGAGAGACAGGAGAAGGCCCGCAGGGGAGCCAGCGGCCATTTTGGGAGGTGGAGGAGGTGGCTAACGGCCTCCACGGGAGCCCAGGAGCCATAACCTGGTGCCCAGGAGACCACAGACGACCCTGGGGAGAGCTCCGGGGATGGCTGGTTCCGACCGGAGGGTCACAGGGGCAACACAGAGGTGGACAGAGCCCCCAGAAGCAGAGAGAAAAAGCCTGCGAACGGCGGCCATCTTGGGTGCACTCACACGTGGGCCTGCAGGTACCTTTCATCACAGAGGGGGAATAAGCTTAAGCTAAGGCCCAACTTACTTCCTGATACTTCCATCCTGAACAAATGCCTGGACACTTTGCTTTTGCTTCTCAATAATTGTCTTTTAACAGATACCCTTTCAAGGGCTTGGGACACCAGTGTATACAAATACCTGAGGGAGAAAGCTTCCCTACTTCCCTTACATCTGAGACTGTTTCTATTTGTTTCAATAAACTATCCTCCTATTTTATCTCAACTAATTGCATATACACATCTCCTTACTGGGCAAGACTCTGTGAACTAGTAGGACAAGAATGATCTGCCTCTCTATAGGCAAATATAAAGACAAGGTTGAGCAGCCTGCACTCTGCATTTTTACATCTCTACCCCCACCCAGTGGACCTGTGGACTACTACAGAAACAACCTGGCAACACATGAATAATATACTGCTGGATGCAACACTGTCAACCATCATTGAGGGGGGTTACAAACTGACCCATTCTATGCGCTAACTGGCGTGCCACCCTAATTCAACAGGCCTTAAACCAAAGGCGAGACTCTGTGCATTATTTATACGAGAGCATTTTGCCTGCATAGGCAGGCACAGGGTCTGCTTGTCTCCAGAATTCTTGACTAAGGGTTAAGCCTTCAACATGGCCTAAGAGCAAAATGGGGAGCGGACCCGGCAACACAGCCAGCAGAGGTCGTCACTACACCTACAGAGCCTAACATATGACGCAATCTGGCTCACTGGAGCCCTTAACAAATTTTTAAGCGCAGCCTCTCTCTGCATATTGAACTGGGCCGAATCCTCTGCGGATTTTCAGCCGTTTCCTCTATCTGAACGCCTCGAGATGCCGAGACCCAAACGCTCATCCTCAGCAAAGGGTATACGGGAGCACTTTCCACCAAAGGCCGCCCGGCACATGTCTCCTGTTGACTCTCTTTCAGAACATGAATGCTCCGATCAGGAAGAGAATCCCAAAAGACCTCACCAACATGTGAATCTAGCGGCTTCTGGCAAAGGCGATTGAACCCCTCAGGCAGGACCTGAAAGACCTGGGACAGAGCACTCAGCTCCTGGAAGAAATTACTGACCAGGTAGTGGAGGCCCAGGAAAGAGACCGGTCCTCTATAAAGCACAACACGTCCCATATAACTGATCTTGCAGACAAGATAGAGGACCTGGAAAACCGGTCTCGTCGTCACAACATCCGCGTCAGAGGCATCCCAAGGGCCATTCAAGACCTACCAAACTACCTGAGAGATACAGTGGAAGCGATTCTTCCCAACCAGTCTGAAACTACCGTATATACTCGAGTATAAGCCGAGTTTTTCAGCCCTTTTTTTAAGGCTAAAAAGGGCCCCCTCGGCTTATACTCGAGTCACTCTCCCTTGTGTCTCTCTAACCCCCCCCCCCGTGTCTCTCTACCCCCCTGTGTCTCTTTCCCTCCCCCTCCTCATCCTAAACCCCCCTCTCCTCATCAACCCCCCTCCTCCTCATCAACCCCCTCCTCACTGTCTCCCCTCTAAAACCTCCCCCTCACCTACCTGCTTCTTCTCCGGCCTCTGCTCTGTCTTGACCCCGGCGCGCATGTGACGTCACATGCGCGCTGCGTCATTAGCATATACCGGGTGCCGGTAGGTATTTAGAGGGGAGACAGTGAGGAGGGGGTTGATGAGGAGGAGGGGGGTTGAGGTTGGGGGGGTGAGGAGGGGGTTAATGAGGAGGAGGGAGGTTGAGGAGGGGGGATGAGGTTGGGGGGATGAGATTGGGGGGGTGAGGAGGGGGATGAGGATGGGGGGTTGAGGATGAGGATGGGGGGTTGAGGATGAGGAGGGGGGGTTGAGGATGTGGGGTTGAGGAGGAGAGAGGTTGAGGTTGAGGAGGGGGGTTGAGGTTGAGGAGGGGGATGAGGATGGGGGGGTTGAGGATGAGGATGGGGCGATTGAGGAAGGGGTGTTGAGGAGGGGGTTGATGAGGAGGGGGGTGAGGAGGGGGTTGATGAGGAGGAGGGAGGTTGAGGTTGAGGAGGGGGGTTGAGGTTGAGGGGGGGTGAGGAGGGGGTTGAGGATGAGGATGGGGGGTTGAGGGGGGAGGATGAGGGGGTTGAGGAGGGAGGTTCGATTGGGGTTGAGGAGGGAGGGTGAGGAGGGGGTTGAGGATGGAGGTTGAGGATGAGGAAGTAGGTTGAGGAGGGGGTTGAGGATGAGGAGGGAGGTTGAGGATGAGGAGGGAGGTTGAGGTTATGGAGGGGGGTTGAGGTTGAGGAGGGAGTTGAGGATGGGGGGGTTGAAGATGAGGGGGTTGAGGATGAGTGGGGAGATTGAGGATGAGGATGGAGGTTGAGGATGAGGAGTGAAGTTGAGGAGGGAGGTTGAGAATGAGGAGGGGGGTTGAGGAGGGTGATAAGGGAGTGGGGAAGAGACACAGGGAAGGGAGAGGGGAGAAGAGACACGGGAGAGAGGGGGGGACACAGGGGGCAGCACATTTCCCACCCTCAGCTTATACTCGAGTCACTAATTTTACCCAGTATTTTGTGGTAAAATAGGTGCCTTGGCTTATACTCGGGTCGGCTTATACTCGAGTATATACGGTATGTGGTAAATTGAACAAGTTCATAGAGCTCTAGGAGGCACGAGGAGCCCGGATGGACCTAAAGATGTCATAGTCAAATTCATGAGGCAGCAGGTGAGGGATCTACTACTATCTGCAACCAGTAGGCTGCACACGGTGAAGGGACCTGACGAGTCGCCCTTACAGTTCTATGCTGACCTGTCCCCAGAGACTCTTCACAAACGGAGACTGATGAATAGTGATGTCGCGAACATAAAATTTTCGGTTCGCGAACCGCGAACACGAACAGCCGCAAATGTTCGCAAACCGGCGAACCCGGCGAACCGCCATAGACTTCAATGGGCAGGCGGATTTTAAAACCCACAGGGACTCTTTCTGGCCACAATAGTGATGGAAAAGTTGTTTTAAGGGGACTAACACCTGGACTGTGGCATGCCGGAGGGGGATCCATGTCAAAACTCCCACGGAAAATTACATAGTTGATGCAGAGTCTGGTTTTAATCCATAAAGGGCATAAATAACCTAACACCCCCCTCCATCATCATCCTCCCCTGTATCTCTTTACCCCCTCCCTCATCATCCTCCCCTGTGTCTCTTTCCCCCCTTCCTCATCACCCTCCCCTGTGTCTCATCCCCCCTCCCTCATCATCCTCCCACCTCCCTCATCATCCTCCCCTGTATCTCTTTACCGCCTCCCTCATCATCCTCCCCTGTGTCTCTTCCCCCCTCCATCATCATCCTCCCCTGTGTCTCTTTCCCCCCTCCCTCATCATCCTCCCCTGTGTCTCTTTTCCCCCTCCGTCATAATCTTCCCCTGTGTCTCTTCCCCCCCTCCCTCATCATCCTTCCCTGTGTCTCTTTCCCCCTTCCTAATCACCCTCCCCTGTATCTCTTTACCCCCTCCCTCATCATCCTCCCCTGTGTCTGTTTCCCCCCTCCCTCATCATCCTCCCCTGTGTCTCTTGCCCCCTCCCTCATCATCCTGCCCACTCCCTTGATGATAAGGGGGGGAAAGAGACACAGGGATAAGTGTGAGGGTTGTTAGGGTAAGGGGTGTTAGGGATAAGGGTGAGGGGGTTAGGTGTTAGGGTGAGGGGTGTTAGGGCTAAGTGTGAGGGGTGTTAGGGTGAGGGGTGTTAGGGATAAGTGTAAGGGGTGTTAGGGTGAGGCATGTTAGGAATGTGTGAGGGGTGTTAGGTCTTAGGGATGAGTGTGAGAATGTTAGGGTTAGGTGTTAGGTTGATGGGTGTTATGGATAAGTGTGAGGGGTGTTAGGGTTAGGGTAAGGGGTGTAAGGGATAAGTGTGATGGGTGTTAGGGTAAGGGATGTTAGGGTTAGGTGTTAGGGTAAGGGCTGTTAGGGATAAGTGTAAGGGGGTATTAGGGTTAGGTGTTAGGGTGAGGGGTGTTAGGGATAAGTGTGAGGGGTGTTAGGGTTAGGGCAAGGGGTGTTAGGGATAAGTGTGAGGGGTGTTAGGTCTTAGGGATAAGTGTGAGAATGTTAGGGTTAGGTGTTAGGTTGATGGGTGTTATGGATAAGTGTGAGGGGTGTTAGGGTTAGGGTAAGGGGTGTTAGGGATAAGTGTGAGGGGTGTTAGGGTTAGGGTGAGGGGTGTTAGGGACAAGTGTGAGGGGTGTTAGGGTTAGATGTTAGGGTAAGGGGTGTTAGGGATAAGTGTGAGGGGTTTTAGGGTTAGGGTGAGGGGTGTTATGGATAAGTGTGAGGGGTGTTAGGGTTAGGGTAAGGCGTGTTAGGGATAAGTGTGAGGGGTGTTAGGGTTAGGGTGTGAGGGGTGTTAGGGATAAGTGTGAGAGGTGTTAGGGTTAGGTGTTAGGGTGAGGGGTGTTAGGGATAAGTGTGAGGGGTGTTAGGGTTAGGGTGAGGGGTGTTAGGGATAAGTGTGAGGGGTGTTAGGGTTAGGTGTTAGGGTGAGGGTGTTAGGGATAAGTGTAATAGGTGTTAGGGTTAGGTGTTAGGGTGAGGGGTGTTAGTGTTAGGTGTAAGGGATAAGTGTGAGGGGTGTTAGGGTTAGAGTAAGGGGTGTTAGGGATAAGTGTGAGGGGTGTTAGGGTTAGGGTGAGGGGTGTTAGGGATAAGTATGAGGGGTGTTAGGGTTAGGTGTTAAGGTGAGGGGTGTTAGGGATAAGTGTAAGGGGTGTTAGGGTTAGGTGTTAGGGTGAGGGATGTTAGGGTTAGGTGTTAGGGATAAGTGTGAGGGGTTTTAAGGTTAGGGTAAGGGTGTTAGGGATAAGTGTAAGGGGTGTTAGGGTTAGGGTGAGGGGTGTTAGAGATAAGTGTGAGGGGTGTTGGGGTTAGGGTGAGGGGTGTTAAGGATAAGTGTGAGGGGTGTTAGGGTTAGGTGTTAGGGTGAGGGGTGTTAGGGATAAGTGTAAGCGGTGTTAGGGTTAGGTGTTAGGGTGAGGGATGTTAAGGTTAGGTGTTAGGGATAAGTGTGAGGGGTGTTAGGGTTAGGGTAAGGGGTGTTAGGGATAAGTGTGAGGGGTGTTAGGGTTAGGGTGAGGGGTGTTAGGGATACGTGTGAGGGGTGTTGGGGTTAGGGTGAGGTGTGTTAGGGATAAGTGTGAGGGGTGTTAGGGTTAGGTGTTAGGTGAGCGGTGTTAGGGATAAGTGTGAGGGGTGTTAGGGTTAGGTGTTAGGGTGAGGGGTGTTAGGGATAAGTGTGAGGGGTGTTAGGGTTAGGGTGAGGGGTGTTAGGGATAAGTGTGAGGGGTATTAGGGTTAGGTGTTGGGGTGAGGGGTGTTAGGGATAAGTGTAAGGGGTGTTAGGGTTAGGTGTTAGGGTGAGGGATGTTAGGGTTAGGTGTTAGAGATAAGTGTGAGGGATGTTAGGGTTAGGGTAAGGGGTGTTAGGGATAAGTGTGAGGGGTGTTAGGGTTCGGGTGAGAGGTGGTAGGGATAAGTGTGAGGGGTGTTGGGGTTAGTATGAGGGGTGTTAGGGATAAGTGTGAGGGGTGTTAGGGTTAGGTGTTAGGGTGAGGGGTGTTAGGGATAAGTGTAAGGGGTGTTAGGGTTAGGTGTGAGGGTGAGGGATGTTAGGGTTAGGTGTTAGGGATAAGTGTGAGGGGTGTTAGGGTTAGGGTGAGGGGTGTTAGGAATAAGTGTGAGGGGTGTTAGGGTTAGGGTCAGGGGTGTTAGGGATAAGTGTGAGGGGTGTTAGGTCTTAGGGATAAGTGTGAGAATGATAGGGTTAGGTGTTAGGTTGATGGGTATTATGGATAAGTGTGAGGGGTGTTAGGGTTAGGGTAAGGGGTGTTAGGGATAAGTGTGAGGGGTGTTAGGGTTAGGGTGAGGGGTGTTAGGGATAAGTGTGAGGGGTGTTAGGGTTAGGTGTTAGGGTGAGCGGTGTTAGGGATATGTGTGAGGGGTTTTAGGGTTAGGTGTTAGGTGAGGGGTGTTAGGGATAAGTGTGAGGGGTGTTATGGTTAGGTGTTAGGGTGAGGGGTGTTAGGGATAAGTGTGAGGGGTGTTAGGGTTAGGTGTTAGGTGAGGGGTGTTAGGGATAAGTGTGAGGGGTGTTAGGGTTAGGTGTTAGGGTGAGGGGTGTTAGGGATAAGTGTGAGGGGTGTTAGGGTTAGGGTGAGGGGTGTTAGGGATAAGTGTGAGGGGTGTTGGGGTTAGGGTGAGGGGTGTTAGGGATAAGTGTGAGGGCTATTAGGGTTAGGTGTTAGGGTGAGGGGTGTTAGGGATAAGTGTAAGGGGTGTTAGGGTTAGATGTTAGGGTGAGGGATGTTAGGGATAGGTGTTAGGGATAAGTGTGAGGGATGTTAGGGTTAGGGTAAGGGGTGTTAGGGATAAGTGTGAGGGGTGTTAGGGTTCGGGTGAGGGGTGGTAGGGATAAGTGTGAGGGGTGTTGGTGTTAGTATGAGGGGTGTTAGGGATAAGTGTGAGGGGTGTTAGGGTTAGGTGTTAGGGTGAGGGGTGTTAGGGATAAGTGTAAGGGGTGTTAGGGTTAAGTGTTAGGGTGAGGGATGTTAGGGTTAGGTGTTAGGGATAAGTGTGAGGGGTGTTGGGGTTAGGGTGAGGTGTGTTAGGGATAAGTGTGAGGGGTGTTAGGGTTAGGTGTTAGGTGAGCGGTGTTAGGGATAAGTGTGAGGGGTGTTAGGGTTAGGTGTTAGGGTGAGGGGTGTTAGGGATAAGTGTGAGGGGTGTTAGGGTTAGGGTGAGGGGTGTTAGGGATAAGTGTAAGGGGTATTAGGGTTAGGTGTTGGGGTGAGGGGTGTTAGGGATAAGTGTAAGGGGTGTTAGGGTTAGGTGTTAGGGTGAGGGATGTTAGGGTTAGGTGTTAGAGATAAGTGTGAGGGATGTTAGGGTTAGGGTAAGGGGTGTTAGGGATAAGTGTGAGGGGTGTTAGGGTTCGGGTGAGGGGTGGTAGGGATAAGTGTGAGGGGTGTTGGGGTTAGTATGAGGGGTGTTAGTTGATAAGTGTGAGGGGTGTTAGGGTTAGGTGTTAGGGTGAGGGGTGTTAGGGATAAGTGTAAGGGGTGTTAGGGTTAGGTGTGAGGGTGAGGGATGTTAGGGTTAGGTGTTAGGGATAAGTGTGAGAAGTGTTAGGGTTAGGGTGAGGGGTGTTAGGAATAAGTGTGAAGGGTGTTGGGGTTAGGGTGAGGGGTGTTAGGCATAAGTGTGAGGGGTGTTAGGGTTAGGTGTTAGGGTGAGGGGTGTTAGGGATAAGTGTGAGGGGTGTTAGGGTAAGGGTGAGGGGTGTTAGGGATAAGTGTGAAGGGTGTTAGGGTTAGGGTGAGGGGTGTTAGGGATAAGTGTGAGGGGTGTTAGGGTTAGGGTAAGGGGTGTTAGGGATAAGTGTGAGGGGTGTTAGGGTTAGGGTGAGGGGTGTTAGGGATAAGTGTGAGCGGTGTTAGGGTTAGGTGTTAGGTGAGGGGTGTTAGGGATAAGTGTGAGGGGTGTTAGGGTTAGGTGTTAGGGTGAGGGGTGTAAGGGATAAGTGTGAGGGGTGTTAGGGTTAGGGTGAGGGGTGTTAGGGATAAGTGTGAGGGGTGTTGGGGTTAGGGTGAGGGGTGTTAGGGATAAGTGTGAGGGGTGTTAGGGTTAAGTGTTAGGGTGAGGGGTGTTAGGGTTAGGTGTTAGGGTGAGGGGTGTTAGGGATAAGTGTGAGGGGTGTTAGGGTTAGGGTGAGGGGTGTTAGGGATAAGTGTGAGGGGTGTTAGGATTAGGGTGAGGGGTGTTAGGGATAAGTGTGAGGGGTGTTAGGGTTAGGTGTTAGGTGAGGGGTGTTAGGGATAAGTGTGAGGGGTGTTAGGGTTAGGTGTTAGGGTGAGGGGTGTTAGGGATAAGTGTGAGGGGTGTTAGGGTTAGGTGTTAGGGTGAGCGGTGTTAGGGATATGTGTGAGGGGTTTTAGGGTTAGGTGTTAGGTGAGGGGTGTTAGGGATAAGTGTGAGGGGTGTTATGGTTAGGTGTTAGGGTGAGGGGTGTTAGGGATAAGTGTGAGGGGTGTTAGGGTTAGGTGTTAGGTGAGGGGTGTTAGGGATAAGTGTGAGGGGTGTTAGGGTTAGGTGTTAGGGTGAGGGGTGTTAGGGATAAGTGTGAGGGGTGTTAGGGTTAGGGTGAGGGGTGTTAGGGATAAGTGTGAGGGGTGTTGGGGTTAGGGTGAGGGGTGTTAGGGATAAGTGTGAGGGCTATAAGGGTTAGGTGTTAGGGTGAGGGGTGTTAGGGATAAGTGTAAGGGGTGTTAGGGTTAGATGTTAGGGTGAGGGATGTTAGGGATAGGTGTTAGGGATAAGTGTGAGGGATGTTAGGGTTAGGGTAAGGGGTGTTAGGGATAAGTGTGAGGGGTGTTAGGGTTCGGGTGAGGGGTGGTAGGGATAAGTGTGAGGGGTGTTGGTGTTAGTATGAGGGGTGTTAGGGATAAGTGTGAGGGGTGTTAGGGTTAGGTGTTAGGGTGAGGGGTGTTAGGGATAAGTGTAAGGGGTGTTAGGGTTAAGTGTTAGGGTGAGGGATGTTAGGGTTAGGTGTTAGGGATAAGTGTGAGGGGTGTTGGGGTTAGGGTGAGGTGTGTTAGGGATAAGTGTGAGGGGTGTTAGGGTTAGGTGTTAGGTGAGCGGTGTTAGGGATAAGTGTGAGGGGTGTTAGGGTTAGGTGTTAGGGTGAGGGGTGTTAGGGATAAGTGTGAGGGGTGTTAGGGTTAGGGTGAGGGGTGTTAGGGATAAGTGTGAGGGGTATTAGGGTTAGGTGTTGGGGTGAGGGGTGTTAGGGATAAGTGTAAGGGGTGTTAGGGTTAGGTGTTAGGGTGAGGGATGTTAGGGTTAGGTGTTAGAGATAAGTGTGAGGGATGTTAGGGTTAGGGTAAGGGGTGTTAGGGATAAGTGTGAGGGGTGTTAGGGTGAGTTA